>JAPXFQ010000284.1:1800000-2377500 GCA_028564705.1 Apricaphanius iberus
GACATTTTTTTTTTTTTACACTTTTAAATCACCATCGATTTGGCACATTTCACATCGTAACTAATCGATTTAGGTGGAATCGGTTCACCCCCATAGGAGATAAAAAAAATTATTTTAAAAAACAAACATAAGATAATATAAAGTTAGTAATCAGATCATGCAAAAACACCTGTGTTTAGCCCTGTTGCCAACATGAAAAACCCTTCTCCTCAGGTAAATTATAAAAGAGATAAAGTATAAAATAATGGGTCACCTTTTAAGTTTGAAAGTTCTAGCAAGATTTACAGTGCTAGTACCACTACTATGTATCCCTGATAATGTTTATTTTAAAAGCCTTTATATAAATGTATCTTTAATTTCAGTACCATAATCTCAGTTTTTTTAGGTCTCTGGACCATGGATATTTGGAAAGTGGACTGGGGTTTTATGTTTTCTCTTAGTTATAGGAGAAGACCATGTCCTGTGCTATTCAGGGTTGTGCAAAAAATGAAAAGCAGGAGAGCAAAAAATCATGCCACTGGTAACGGTCCTAAAATATGATTATTTGATAGATCTGATTTCCTCACTAAATAAATATACTCAAATTAGAGCTTAGACACCAAACTAATTGGAACTGAAATAGTGGTTGACCGTTTTTTATTTCAATGCAAGACTATGCTACTGTAATAAAAGAAAATTATATTTCAGTGTCTTTCACAAATCTTTACCCCATTCTTTTGCCATTAAATATGGCTGACAATGTGTATTTAACGTAACTGCACTTTATAAATTAACTTGAATCTTAAACAGATGTCACAGCTTCATTAAAACTGGTTGAAATAAGAAACAAATACTTTTGTCAGATAAATTAAAGTCACCTTGTCTGTAGGGCGTTCCTGAAGCAGTGCTTGACTCAAACACCAGTCCAGCATCATAAAACACGTTCATACTGTTGCTCCCACCACCTGGTGTGCAGCCTGTGTCATGCTTCTCTACGACGTCCCACACCTGCAGAATAGAGAAGGAAACAGACCAAGCTTAGCATTAAAGAGTGTAAATCAAACATGCACGATATTTGAAAAAAAAAATGAAGAGACTGTACAATATACCTTTTTCTGGGTAAGACGGTGCTTGTTGTTCAGGACGTAGACGCCTTTGTCAACTGCGACGAGTCCCACAGTGGCCCCTGGATCTCCTGTAACTTTCAAACTGAACATCCTGCGTGGTTCATAGGATGGAACCGGTCTTGCTGATGCCAAGGTCAACTACATGTGAAAAAATACCACAAATATTTCCTCAAACATCTGCTCATTAGGAATTGCCAAGTTTTTACTTGCAGCCTTAGTGGTGTTAGACTAACCGAGCCCATGCATGAGTCTTTCACATCCACCCAAACTGAGTCCGACACCACTTCATTATCTGTTGGGTGGTAGTAGGCTACAATGCGGAATGAGGGCAGCATCTCTTTGGTGATGGGAAGAATCTGGGCAAATAATCCTTGGCCTCTTGTTCTGTAACGCTCAGATTTCAGCAGCTGTCCTCTGCTTGTGATCTAAGGGTTGACAAAAAAACAAATTAGTAGTTATCAAATATGTACAAATGAACTAACAGAGGTGTAAAATATCCCTCACCAGGTAAGTGATATCCTTTTCCTTTGGTGGTTTATTGAGGTTGAAGTTTATTTTCAGGTTGTCTCCCACTTTCACCTCAGCTGTGTCTATGCCTGCATTGAAAAAAAAACACATGCACAGTTCTTCTCCACAGTTAAAGGTTGTATGTGGAACATGAGAATGATAGCAACATCTAGTTTATCTAAACCTCATTCCAACTGTTAGGTTGCCTGGTTCTCTACTGATATCTTACGTGACCAACCTGAACTGTATCAGGTGAGGAATGTATCGTAGAGGAGTTTAAATAGCAACTGAACCAATGAAAAAGCATTATCCGGCCCCCAAGAAACATTTAAATATTCTACCGAATTAGGCCAGGTCAGGAGGAATGGATGGGCATTGCCAAGTGTGGAGCATGAGCGGAAGGGGGGTGGCGCACAGTCACGACTGGGCCAACTGAAACTGGTATGGCGTCAGGCCGCTGCGCTCCATAAAGTCTCTCTTTACCTCTGGTAAAGGGAGAAATCATGATTTCTCTTCTCCACCGTCCATCAGAGGTAAAGAGAGGTTTTATGGAGCTCAGCGGCCAAAAGCTGTATCAGTTCGAGCCGTTGGCTCTGGGCGCTGAGTCAGCGCTGCCTAAAGCTGGAGCTGCTGAAGAGGGAGACAGGATCGATCCAACCCTTGAGTAGTAACACTAACAGAGGCTGACGTTCAAAGCACCGCCCATAGCTCTCCAGCCATAGGCTGCTGTAAATCCAATATGTTTGCTCTAACTACTTCCACGTTTTTCTGTTTAAACCACCTCGCTGTTGTGGTCCTTCGTAGTGCGATAAACAGATTTCAGTTTTCTCTGTTTCTCTAAGCAGTGTGCGCATAGCACACAACATATGTATTCCAGCTTGCCATGGGGCGAGACGAGTGTCTGAAATGGAGGGCGCCTTTGTGAGACCATGCCTGTGACATAGACAATGGAAAAGATCCACCGCTCTTAGCCAATCACAAAAGTTCAGTGCAGTAGCCACACAATGACCATGAGCGGCAGCCCTCACACTTTTTTAGACCAAAAAATGTAGAATTTAGCAAGTTTACACGAAAATGTTAAAAAGTGCCTTGAAACTGAATGATTGTATAGGTAAAGACCCATTTATCCAGTTTATAAGCAAAAAGAAGTTGCTTTGGGGTCTAGTTACTCTTTAACTGACAGATAACATTAGTAATTGTAGCAAGTGGGCTAGCTTACCTATCCAGGAGGAAAGCCGCCGTTTCCATGTGTGTTTGATGCCATAGAAATGTTTTATATGGATCCACATAGTGTAGGCTTCACACAAAAACTATGCTAGTTTTGGTTCTTCTGCGGTCACTCCTCTCCTAAAACGGATAACAATATATCCAGGCCTCTGAAGCAGCCACTTGACGTGCTTACTTAACCATTCTTTCCAGTGCGAGCTGAGCTGTTCCGACCAGATAGTTGGATCACAGAGACCGTATCTGTCAACCCGCGGCCTCTACAGGCTGGTAGATGCAAACATAACATAACTTTCATGCCCATTCTAAATCAAAATTTTATGAGATTTTAATTCAAATACAATTTTTATGAAAATGTAGTTTAATTCTGCACCCTTGCCCTGTGGATGTATCATTTTGTTTTAAATTTAGTTTTTTATGAAAATGTTCCATATAAAAAATTTAACTAGTTAATTCCTGACTGTGTGAACTGATGGGATTTTAGAGTATACTTACCTATGTGGATGTAACTGCTGCTGCTGGTGGCATAAGGTAAAGCATCCATCTCAGCTTTTGCTTGCCTGTCTGGTGTAAGATTTGGTTGTTCTGTTTTTGCCTGTAATCAAAAGGTACAAATGCAATCTAAAATTTAAATCCCATTATCAATGTTTCTGTTTGCTAAAAATATTGTAAACTATGTATTGGTTTATCGCAACACATTGTATCATATTTCTAAGGGGGACCACTAATAGTTGAAAATTTGATGCATTGATACGGAGGCTGATTCGACCGCCTATCTCAACAAGTGAAACAAGAATCATTCAGTTTTATAATTATAGTGATGTTTAACATCTATTTACACACAAAATAACCAGTGGCAATTAGTTGCATGAAGCTTAAACAGCCTGTAAATATAATAAACCTGTAAACCAAAATGTAAGGTACAACTTATTTTTAGACTACACCTAGTAGTAAAGTTGCTAGGAAGAAAGTTTAGAATACCATTTAACTCATCTGCTACACCACTCAACCATTAACAGAAAGCATTCTACACAACAGATGGATGAGCATGTAGAGACTAGTGATGTGTCGGTTGCGAATGAACCGGCATTTAGTGAACGATGGGAGTCAGCTCATCAGTGCAAGCTGTTTTTTTCCCCTCTTGTTTTGGTGAAAGCCACAGGTGATTGGTCAACCTATGTAACAGCAACTGCGTGTCCACACACAGAGCAGTAGGGGCGGGAAACAGGGAGGTGTTAAAAATGTTACCTTACAAAAAGCTGTAAAATTTTCAAGCGTTTACTGTTATACCATGATGTAAAGATTTTCATCTTTTCACACTCCATTTTTTTCTGCTGTGAAAATAAATAATTTGACTTGGAGTTTTGTAACTACTGTCCTTAAAAAATCCAGTGGGGAGATATTTCATATTCACTTTCATAACTTATTGAGTTATCAATAATTAACTCATATTTCAATATCTGAAACTGTGGTTAAGTATATGGCAATGTGCAGCTCAATTATAATATAATATAATATAATATAATATAATGGAATGGCTGGGCTGCACGGTGGCGCAGTGGTTAGCGCTGTTGCCTTGCAGCAAGAAGGTCGTGGGTTCGTATCCCGGCCCAGGGTCTTTCTGCATGGAGTTTGCATGTTCTCCCCGTGTATGCGTGGGTTCTCTCCGGGTACCCCGTGTATGCGTGGGTTCTCTCCGGGTACTCCGGCTTCCTCCCACAGTCCAAAAACATGCATGATAGGTGAATTGATCACTCTAAATTGTCCCTAGGAATGAATGTGAGTGTGAATGGTTGTCTGTCTCTCTGTGTTGGCCCTGCAACAGACTGGCGTCCTGTTCAGGGTGTACCCTGCCTAACGCCTGATAATTGCTGGGATAGGCTCCAGCTGCCCCGTGACCCTGAATTGGATAAGCGGTTAAGAAGATGGATGGATGGATAATGGAATGGCGAGCTGTTCAAGGTGAACCCCACCTCTTGTTTGTTTAATGCTGAAGATAGGCACCAGCTGCGACCCTTAGAGGGTAAAACAGTATAGATAATGGATGGATGGATAATATATTAATATAATGTAGTATCAAAATTACTGCTATGATACAGTGTTTTAATAAACAGATAAGCTGTTGCTGATTGTGTTATCCCTTTCTTATGTGTATTTTGACCAACTGTATTATGAGTTTAGTGTTGTATTTCTAGTTTTATTAAACATTTAAAGGGCCTGATTTATCAAGCGGACAACCACACATCCTCACAAAAACAGAGTAAAATATTGGGAGGAGAATAGGCAAAGAAGTAGGCGTTGCAGGAGTAGTGTGATTTACTACGCATAAAAATGTTTGCGGCAGCTATTTTAGCATCTTTTTTTTTTTTTACCCCACGTTTTTCCCCCCCATTATTTATCAGCCAGTGTTCCTATCTATGCTCTCCCTTTACAAACTCCAAGAGGGGCCTGCAATGAGCTCAAGCCTCCTTAATGCTTTTTGGAGTGAGCAGGCCCTTCTTTTCACCCGAAGGGGTGGGATTTCCCCAGCTGGACGTAGCACGTGGAGGGATCCCGTTATTCTAGCCAGTTCCTCCCCAACCACTCAGGCTGGGGAGTGGTTGGGGAGCCAGGAGGAGGCAGTGTACAGCCCAGAACTGCTGCATGTTTTTGTGGGAGGAGCTCACATTAGTTACTCAAGGGAACATGGGGAGAACATGCAAACTCCACAATGAAAGGGCCTTTCGCCAACCCCACCCAGGGTATGGGTGCCGATGATCAGGAGGAACAAACACACCCTCAGCACCCACAGCGTCCCCCGGCGGGAATCAAACCCAGGACCTTCTAGCTGTGAAGTGAGCTGCGATACCAGCTGCGCCACCATGCTCCCTTTATCTATTTTTAGCACTTCTGAAAAACATTACTTTATTTTTGCACTACCACATTCAACATAAGTTTTGTTATTGACTAATTGAAAATGTCATTCCTACACAAAATAACCTAAGAGTAATTAACACTCTCATGGCCATAAACCCAACAGTTACGTGAATATTTCCCCATTTCCCCGATGAAGACAAATCATAACTCACTATGCTTTGATCAGGTCTCCACCTGGTGAAGACGTGCTGAGCGCACAATGAGTTATGATTCTCGTAGATCCTCATTAGTTTCCCCTGTAGTGGTTAACCTTCCTGGAGTCACATTAATAAAATGTAGTAATAATATACAATACCACAATGATAACTGGCTTTATGGTATTTTAGAAACAAAATTCAGAAATGCTGCAGTTTTAATTAGTCTAAGCCTGTTACACGATGTGTGTATGCAGCAGAGAGCCAACGATTTGATACATCACCCCCTCCGCTTCCTTTTTTTGTGCCAAAGATGCATGATAAAGAATCCATTCGCATATTCCTCCTCTCTCTAGCTGTGCCACAGCTCACATTAGTGGCCATAAACTCCTAATTTGAATAGTGCTACTATGAATTGCTCATACAATCTTAGTAAATCACCTGCATATTAAAGACAACCGACTCGCGCAATTCTTTTTAAAGCTGCACGCAATTTTGTGGTCCTTATCAGGAATCTTGATAAATCAGGCCCATAGAGTAAATATCCCAAATACCAAATAATTAGAAGTGTTTTGTCACCAAAGATGTTTACTTTGTAGAAGTAAAACAAAATCTTCAGCATTTACTTTTAACTTTAACAAGATAGCCCAGCTATTTTGGTGAGGGTGGACCCTGCCTCTCAAAAAGCCTGTGAATATTCTCATTCATCCAGGTCATGGTTATCTCAAGGAAATTTTAATCGAACGCAACTGGACTTGGTAATTTGTCTTGGAAGACGTTTCACGTCTTATCCAAGAGGCTTCATCAGTTCATGCTCGCTGCTGACCAGGCTGGGACTGGTCCCTGCCTCTCACTCGATGACTGCTGGAGATAGGCAACCCGGCATATGATACATGGCATTGATATACAGTAGATGGTTGGATGGATGTAGTAAAATATTTATTTAAGGCATTTGTTTTTAGATTTTGAATTTGTATTTGAACTGAAATATTATATTACCTCACACGCAAAAATTTTAGCATCATCATTAATGTGGTCTCTCTCACACTCTTATTTATTTATCTATTTATTAGATTTATCCACCTCTCTTTTTATTTGACTTGTCATTAAACTGTGGCTTGAATACATATTCTTTAAGCCTGCCTACCGTGATTATCAGCTTGGCATCTGTTGCTGCTGTATTGATGGTGAGTCTTGCCATCCCGTTTGATGCTGTGAATCCCCTCACTTCACCAGGATTGAGCAGTACTGGGATACCTTCTGCTGGACTTTCATCAGGATTTACAACTTCAACCTGCCATTAAATGTAGGAAAATGTGTTAGATGAACATCTTTTCAAACCACATTTCTAGACATATCTAACAGCTTTAGATTAATTTTTCCTTCAAATGGTGCTAGCTCTGCATTAAACATCGTAGTTTAAATAGTTTGCAGTGAGAGTGCTGGCATTTTTACACCTTCATAAAAATGTGTGTTATCGTGTGTGAGTAATTTTGTACAATTCAGAGGTATTAGTTAACATTCTGACAGTAAAACAAGAAACATTTGATTCCATACCGCAACATCAAAGGACATTCCCGGTTTGAAAAACTTGGGAGTTCTTGTGAAAGTGATTTTGTAGGGTGATGTCACAATTTGGATGCCTCTCAACTCTGCCTCCACCATTTCGCTGCCTACATAGAAGAAATAAACACACGGAGAGAATATTTAATCTCCTGTCATTTTATCAAAGTGCAGCCAAAATGTACAGGCATCCTTCCATAGATAAAAAAGTCTCTTAGTTCTGAGAAACGTGCTAAAATGTACTTCTCATAAGGTCAAGTGAAACATGCAGCTGATTTGCAAACCTTGCAAAAAATCAAATATAGATCAGGAGCAAAATTAACTAACATGCATACTCACCGCTCTCTGTCAGAACACTGACAGACACAAAGATGGCTTTTCCCACAAGGTTGTTAATATTTTGGAAGGTTTCAGTGATCTGATTTCTTTTCAGTGTGGCCTGCCCTTGTCCATTTATAACCTGTGATTAAACACCAACAGGTTATGGTCATCTTAACTCTTGCGTATATGAAAATAAGAATTAAAGAAAAAAGAAAGAGTACAAGGGCTCACCGGGATTCGTGTAAGAGAGTGTGGAAGGCTTCTTTTTACACCCTCTTCCATGATACCAAACACCACATAGGCAGTACCATCAACCTCTTTTCCAAATAGATACCTAAATTCAAAAGAGTGTTTCTCTTAGAGCCCTACTGTAAGCAAAAAAGTTCAAAAATACTCCCCCCAGCTAATTTTGGACAATTGAGAAGCTTTTACATACGTAGCTTTGATGTTGACGGTAAGTTCTTCACTGTCAACGTAGAAGAAAGGGACCACGGGCAACAGCTTAACTTCGAAACTGGGAAGCACTACAAAATTAAAGCATTTTTTAATTTTCTACTATATAATTACAAAGTGAATTATGTCAATACGTGAAAACAGTCTCATTTACTGGATGTTTACCATATTCTTTAACCTCAAATTCAGCATAATAGTTCTGCTGTGGGTTGCTTTTAAACTGTGCCACCACCTTCCACAGTCCAGGGCTATGGAGACACACACACAAATAATAAACAACAATCAGCAGAGAAAAATTCAATACAAAAATGTTATATTGAATAGTTATTAAACATGGGTGAAATGACAAATCTCACTCTTCCTAAGCTTCTGAGTTTATGTTTTTGCTCTAAAACTGCTTTTTACTCAGGAACACGTAGGAAAGGCAAAATGTGCATTTCATTAAGTTTTAACCTTTAAAATAATTTAAAAATATGTTGGGTTCAATTTGAACAATTTGATCAAAAATGTAATGCATCGTGACTAAATGTTACAATATGCTTCTTGAATAAAAAAAAGAAATGACAGGCAGGAGTTGAATCCTAACCGCTAATTCATAATTGCGTGTAAATCTTAATTTTAAAGATCCTGGCTAATTAACAGTACTTATAAAGCTAAATATAATCAGCAAAGTTAAATGTCATAAATTTACGAAGTAAATATAGAAATAAGATAGAAATTACTCACCTAACAATTTCACCAAGTTGGTAATCTCCAGAAAACATACCAGCATTGAGAGCGACTGAATCAAGAGGTATGATGATTTTATCAGGTGTCTAAAGCAGATCCCCAAAAAAGAACATTCAAAGGCTTTTATATATCAGCTTAACATCTTTCTTTTGATTCAATCTTTTGATTGAATGGCTCAACAAATTCTTTAAGCCAATTTGAGCATCTCTCTTTTTTTTTTTACCATAACGCCATGATTCAAATGTGAAACTGATTAATCAAATTAATACACATGAGGAGAATTGTTTTCTCAAAGAAATAAAATACATACCATAATCTCAATGTCAATAGAAGCATCAATTTGGTTCTGATCATTTCTTTCAACAGGCTCCATTTGAGGCGTTAAGGCAAACATCCTGTAATACACTGACATAGGGAAAATAAAATAATGTTTACCGCACAAAGAAAAAGGTAGGCAGATCCTTTGCATTTAAAGTTATAAAAGAAGAAATACTTGTATGTAGTAAACATATTTTCACGACACAGTATCAGGGCCATTGCAGACTAAAGAAAAACAGTAGAGTAAATTTCTGCCCAAAAAAAGTCAAATCTTGAAATTAACTTCACATTAAAATTTGGGAATACTCTAATTTAGAAAAATTTGCAAGAGAAAACTCAGAATTTTCCATAATTTGAGGTATAAGTTTTCTATATTTACACCAATTACAACAAAGCTGATGAACACATGTCTAAACTTAGCATAAATAAGCGAAATTTGTTTAGATTTTAAAATCTGTTTTAACATTGGAATCAAGGTTACAATTGAACGTCTGGAACGCCTCTAAAATGTGGAAATTTGGTGCTTTAAAACATTGATTTATCAGGAGGTGTAAGTAAAATAAACTATTTAGGGCACCATAATTACACATAAATTATTTTAAAATGAGATTTTATTTTTTTCTTGAGCTTTCTGATTTTGTCTCTCATAGCTGAGGTCTACTTATGATGAAAATTACAGGTCTCTCTCATCTAGGAGAGCTTGCTCAATTGGTGGCTGACTAAAAACTTTGTTGCCCCACTATGTAACATTTTTTGTATCTGTTTTCATTGTAATTTCTTTATATTTTTGAAAGTGTTGTGTATTTTATGAGTTTAAATTGTAGTTTTTATAAAGCCTAATGTTATTGCCCCAACACTCTGATTTGACCCGAGATTTGAATCTGGTTTGTTTTGCTGCTTTGAAAGAGGGCTGTAATCACCTTTGCTGTTGGGAGTATAAAGCGTTTTGTCAGTCTGTATGAAGATGTAGCCGGACTGGAATGACACGAGAACTACTTTTTCCAGCAGTCGGCCAGGAAACTGAGCTTGCACGTAAACGTATTGTTTCATGGTGGAATCCTTACTGAAATCTCCAGCCGGGATCTGAAATCAGCATCAGAAGACCAATGCTTTGCTTTAAGACCTTTAATAGGAGTCTTTTGTGAAAAATATAGTTTTGCTTCAAAGCCCTTTAGCACTTGATTGACAGAAACATTACTTACAGTCACTTTTCCAAACCCCTGGAAATTATTTTCACTGTTGAGAGTCACAGAAGTCTGAGCCAGCCTTTTGCTTTTGGTTGGATGGTTCATTACATTAATGGTGACGTCAATGCTTCCTCCACTGCAGTCCTGACATTCCACAAAGACGTTTTCTGTTGTTCCCACTCTCATCAGATTTGGGACAGACATCACTTTGCTGCAGGTAGATGAAATAGTACATTCTATTTTGACAGATATGATCGGTAGTGAACAGGCAACACATCCAAAACAATGATTTTCACCACATGTGTTTTAGGCAGCAAAAAGCATACCATGAAAATTAGATTTTTTTTAAGTGAACCCTTTACAGGTCTCCATGAATGTTAAATGGGAGACAGAATGGTGAACACAAACAAAAAAAAGTAATTCGCATGTAATCTAGCAAATGCAAATGATCGACCTTTTGTAAAAAAGTCTTATGTTTTCACAGAAAAGGACAGAATGCAAACATCCTTCTAAGTTATTGTTCCACTCTCAATCAAGCTTTGGAAACCTTCGACTGTAACAACTTTAACATTGAGGATTGTTGCGAGATCTTTGGTTACTGCTTTTGTTTTATGTAATCTTTTTAAACTTGGTTGTTCAGAAGAGGATTGTAGTCTGGACTTCATACTTAATGAATGAGCCATTGATTATCTTGATTAAGATCCAGCAGAGAATCAATGAAGCTACTGATCACATGACGAACCCTGTTTGCTGTGTCTGGAGCAACGCAAGGCTATGAAAACACAGAAAAAAAACTTTTCTGGCACCACTTAAATCGGAGACCTCCTGTAAAATAATAGGCTAAATGGACTACAACACATTATTAGAAAAACTAAAGATAAAGCAAAAGTAACATTTAGCAAGCTATAAACTTCTAAAAGATTCAGACAAGAAATGCATAGATAAAAAAATGTGTAAATGTTTTACAAATATACCAACTAATTTCAGTGAAACTTCAAATCTTAAAGAAAAAATACAAGGCACATCTGTGTTTTCCATGAATTATTATCATAGTTCAAACACTGTAGTTTACTTACAGGTTAGCTCCATTAGCCAGGGAGCCAAAGGCCAGAGTGGCCAGCAGCAGCAGGTACGTTCTTCTCATCATCCAACCTGGTTCTGAGCTGCTGCCAGTGTAGATTGAGCCTTTGGTGAGCACTCCTTATATCTACTAAGTTCTGGTTTTGGGAACCCCCACCCTTCTAAATGCAACCCCATTACTGTACCGTCTGTCCAGCTCCTCCCTGCTCATATGTCAATACAAACAGAAGAACACACAGATTCCCAGCAGCAGTTGAGAAACTTTTCAGTAAATAGTGACAAAAAAAATCAATAAACCCCTTTCATGTCCCATTAACTTTTGAATGCAAGTAACTTGGAAAATCACGGAAAAAGAACTTCCACTGCTATTGTGTGTGTTATTTTTAGTTGTGTTAATTGTTTGCTGTTTTTACTTAAAATTAGAAAATTTAACTTATGTTTTTTATTCTCCCATTGGTCAATCAATAAGTAAATGTAGGACAAAAGAAACAAAACAAGCAAAGACACAGTATACTGGTGTTGCAAAAGTTTTGTTGTGCAATTTCTTAGTAAATTATTGGTGGGACTTTTTGGAGTTACGAAAGAATGTTTTTAACAGTGAAAGAAAAAAAAAACAGTAAATAATAAAGAAGTCAAAAAATTGTTAGAGACATATAACATATATAACATGGCATCAGACTTATAATTTCCATTACATACATATTTCACATAGTAAAAAATATGAAGTTATCAGAAAATGTTAAGAAAATAGACAATTCACCTGCCGCCTGAGCTGTGGCTCAGAGAGTAGGAGTTTGTTTAATAACATGTGGAAAGTTCTCTAGCATTACATGCCCTTGACAAGGAGAATAATACAAAATTCGATCTTTACCTAAGATGTTGGATGTTCACATTTTAATGTTAAAAACATAAACATAGTCACAGAATATTCACCCCTCCCACTGCGGTATTACTCCTAAGCCACACCCTGCTGATCCTGGAACATACAGCCACAGCAGACAAGAGAGCACAAAACACCAGTTGCGATCACTTACCCATCTTTTGTTTTCCGTGACTTCAAATGGTGTTTTTCTTTCTGGGAATCTGGTAGTTTGTCCTAAAGAAGTACCAGCCAGCTGTTTCTCCTTCCCTTACAGTATTGAGTGGAGAACCTATCCACCAGTAGTTTTCTGTTGCAGAATGTGGCAGCATGTAATGAGTGAAAGAGCCACGTAAAGACAACCAGATGGTCCAATCGTTGGATTTGGAACCAAGCCATGTTATTAGCTGAGGTTTTTTAGAAACCTGCTCACAGCCAGTTTATTTCTTTTTTTCCATTTTAATCTCCACATAATATTAGAAACATGGAAAAATGTGGCAAACTCTGACCCTTGCATCTGCACATTTTGGACAGAAGGAAACTAGCAGTGCAGGTTGTGTAATTGCAAAGTAGTGTATTTAAGCCACATTTTGAGACTCACAGACCCTCTCGCAAACACACACACACACACACACACAGGCCACACAAACAAAAGTAAAAGTAAGCACTCACCACTATTTCTGGACTGAGAATAAAATTAAGAATCTGAATGAAAATATGTTGCATTTAAGAATTCTATCACAGTATGTCCATGTGTACGTCGTCAGAAAATATAGCAATCACACTTATTGATCAATTACTTGCAAAAAGTTGTGCAGCAATTAGTGTGATTACGGAGTAGAAATATGAATAATCAGTCTCAATGAAATTGAGCTTTATCGACTGCTTGGTTGCCACGGTCACCTGAAAAAAGCCACAGAACAGCCGTCTTATGTATATGAAGAATGTTCATAAAGTAAGGGTCATCCAGGCATTTATAAATGCAAGTGTTGCTTTGCGTAAGTAAATGTTTTTGGTTGAGCATAGCAGACTTCAGTAAGGATTCTGAGCAAAGTTTTATAAATGAGGTTCCTGGACCCTTGTTCTTTGGACCAACGTGCTGTTTTTAGACTGAATTTTTATAAGAAAAAAAAGTCAGAAGCTGGAAGAAGAGTGAAGAGATACACAATTCAAGTTGTTTAAACTTTAGTGTTAGTTTCTAACAGTCAGTGACGGTTTGAGGTGCTACATTATCTCCTCCCCAATGACCATAAGATTGTTGTGCTTAGTTGGACAGAAATCTGATTTAATTCATGAAGAATGTACATAAGCCTGATTGATTACTAAGGCAAGACATTTTTATTTGCATTTTATTTGGAAAATAAAACAATAACAATTGGAAAAACAGAATACGGTCTGTTAAGTTCCAGTTTAAATTAATCAAAGGCAGCTTTCAACACATGATTAGCCATCAATTTATAGAAACTCTGTGTTTCACCAGCTTTATCATTTTCTGGGAGTTTTTTCCAGATTGGAGGAGCATAAAAACTGAATGCTGTTTCTCTGTGTTGGGTTCTCAATTGCATTTTGGTGCTGAGACATTCAGGGGATTGAATTCGTGCGGGGCAGGGCAAGGCAAGACGATTTTATTTGTAGTGCACACTTTCAACACAAGGTAATTCAAGGTGTTTTACATGATTCATGGTAAAGGAACCAAACATTTGATAAAAGCATAGAAAGTGAAAACAGCAAAATGGAAAACTATGAAAATTAAAAACAGATAAAACACAATAATCAATAAAAGAAAACATTTACCATTTGATTAAATACATCAATTTAAGAAAAGCATAAAAATAAATTAAATTAAAATATTACTCAAAGGCATCTTTAAACAGTAGAGTTTTAAACTTTGATCTGAAAGAACCTAACGATTCAGCAGCTTTGCAGTTGTCTGGAAGTTTGTTCCAGATTTGTGGGGCATAAAAACTGAAAGCTGCTTCTCCATGTTAGGTTCTAATTCAAGGGATGTTTAGTAGACTAGAGGTGGAGGACTAAGAGATTTATAAATAACTACAAAAAAAAAATTCTGAGCTCCAGGGACCCAGCAAACAGACTGTTGAACTGGAGTGAAGTACACTATGGCCCTAATATTAGTGAGGTCACATGCAGCAGTGTTCTGGAGAAGCTGCAGATAGTATATCTACTGAACAGTACGTGAGCATGCTTTTCAGTAGAGTAATATGGAGCAAACCAGCCCTGAGCCTGCCCCTTGCACCTTCTGCTAGGCCTGGTTCTCTCGTTATTCTTGTGATCTTTTTTTATTATGTTGCTAACTAACAGACAAATCCTGGTGAAAATATCTGAGATATTTCAAGCCTTTAATATTTTTTATGATTATGGCTTAAATCTTATAAAAAACCCAAATTCAAAATATCAAAAAATTTGAATATTGTGAAAAGGTTCAATATTTTAGGTTTAAAGCGTCACACTTTAATCCCCTAATTAATCCAAATCACCTGAAAAGGGTTTCTGAGGCTTTAAAAGGTCTCTCAGTCTGGTTCAGTAGGACTCACAATCATGGGGAAGACTGCTGACCTGAAGAAAACCATCACTGAGACTCTCCATAAGGAGCGAAAGACTCAAAGGTTAATGGCAAAATAAGTTGGATGTGCCCAAAGCATATCAACAGAAAGTTATGTGGAAGGGAAACGTGTGGAAGAAAAAAGTGCACAAGCAGAAGAGATGATTCAAAAAAACCAATAGTCATATAAGAGTAGTTAGTAATGTGATCGCCCACAACTTGTAACCCTAAAGAAAAGTGAATAATACTGACCTTAAATCGCAGCCTGAACAGGATTGTCAGGCAAATGCCATTCAGAAGTGTGGACTTAGGCTGCAATTAGTGCAAGAGCCACCACACACAGATGGATCCTGCACATGGGCTTCAAATGTCCTATTCCTCTTGTCAAGCCGCTACTTGTCTGTTGCTCAGTGGTCCTAAAGTCCTCTTTTTTGATGAGAGCAAATTTTGCATCTTATTTGGAAATCAAGGTCCCAGAGGAGGAATGTAGAGGGTGTCAATCCAAGATTCTTAAAGTCCAGTGTGAAGTTTTCAGTCTGTTTATTCGGGGAGCCATGTCATTTGCTGATGTTGGTCCACTGTGTATTATTAAATACATAGTCAATGCAGGAATCTAACAGGAAATTTTGGAGCACCTTGTGCTTCCTTCCACAGACAAGCTTTATGAAGATGCTGACTTTATTTTCCAACAGGACTTGGCACCTGCCCACAATAAGCACCAAACCTGGTTTAATGACCATGGGATTACTGGCTTGATTGCCAACAAACTGGGCTGACCTGAAACACATAGATAATCTATGGGACACTGCCAAAAGACAGATGAGGGACAAGAAACAGAACAATGCAGAAAAGCTGAAGGCTCACCTCAGCAGAGACACAGGCTGATAGCATCCATGCCATGCTGCATTGATGCAGTAATTGATGAAAATAGATGCAAAAACTAATTACTGAGTTCATATGTATAAATATACTTTTCAGTGGTCTGACATTTCTGTATTTAAAATGTTTGCTTTATTGATTTCATGTAACATTCAAATTTTCCGAGATTTTGAATTTGGGGTTATCTTTAGCTGTGAGTCATAACCGTCAAAATACTGAGTCGGAATTTACGAATTCCAACTACAAGTGACTTGATTACTAGACCTCAATGCTGACAAGAATGCGCCAATGTTTGTTTTCTAATAAGAAAGTGTCCACAACTATTCCAGTGCTGTCCACTCTTGAATTAATATAGATGTGGTTCATAAATACAAGTACCTTGGTGTCTTGATTGATAACTTTCTCACTTTCAAACCACACATAGAAAAACTTGTGAAGAAGCTAAAACTTATAGGGTTATTTTTTCTTCTGTAATAAGTTGTATTTTTATGTTAGTAAAAAAAAAGTGTCACTGCGGCTGTACTACAAGGCTTACTTTTCTTCTATTCAAATGGTGGATTCTGCTTCATAGTTCCAACACAGCCCCAGAGCACAATGGGCAAAGAATGTAAAAGCTCTGAATAAAACACAAAAGCAGATAAGACAGCATCTTGTCCCATGTGTTGCCATATTATGTTTAGTAGCTCAAACAAACATCCCTAAAAGAAATTGGAAAGTGTATCAGACCTAGATGCAATGTACCTATAACTTATGCTGGACGTCACTTCACCTCTATAGCGGAAGTTCGTGTGGGCAAAACAGAAAGATGCTCTTCTTTGTTTGTTTTTGCGGCACATGATGGAGAAATGGCGGAGAGAAAGAACATAAGAGAAAGAGTGTAAGAGTGTTTAAATCATCTATATAACAATTGATATCTTTTCAAAGATGCACTCTATAAAGACACCATGTCAAAGGTTTAGAGATGACATATGTTGCTGTTTGTTTTTCTTCTATCTAAATGATTCCAAAGTCTGTATTAACGTTAGCTAAACTGAAGGTGTCCTATACCTAGAAACTTTGAAAGGGGATTTTTCCTTAGCTTTATTCTTTATTCAACATATACGTAAATTACAGGTTTTGAATAATATAATAGGACTTTGGGATAATCTGTCGCCAACACAAGGAAAACTAAACTACATAGCACAACTAAAATAGAAAAATAGAATAGAAAAACTGTCACACAGAAGGAAAATTCAAAAGCAGCAAAATCTCAGGTAATTGAAGCGTTTAGATTCACAGAAAAAAAATATTTGAAAAAAAAGAATAACACATTCTACTTTGGTGACAGGTTGCGACTACAAGCAGGCCAGTCGAATACCTGTACCCTCTTCCTCTACAGCCAGGACTTTGTAATGTGTGCAGAATATATTTTTTTTGTCTTGTTAAAATATACATGGGCCTCCCTGGAAAAGATGTCTTCTTGAAGGCAGCATATTGTGCTCCAAAATCTTTATGTACTTTTCAGCAATAATGATGTCTTCACAGATGTGCAAGCTACCTTTGCCAAGGGCACTGATACAACCCCATATAATAACAGACTCTGGCTTTTGGTCTTGTGACTGGCAACAGTCTGGATGATCCTTATGTTCTTTGGTCCAGAGCACACAGCGTCCATTTCTCAAAAAAAAACAAAAAAAAACTGAAATACTAAATTATCTGACTGCAGTACATGTTTCCAAGGTGTGACGAACCATCCTAAATGACTCCGGGGTCAGAGAAGTCACCGGCTTTTCTGAACACTGTTAACATGGGGCTTCCTTTTGGCAAAGTACAGTTTTACGTGAAATTTGTCAATGTAACTATGTACTGTGGTACATGACAAAGGTTTGGGAAAGTAGTCCTGAGCACATGTGGTAATGTCACTAATAGATGAATGATGATTCTTAATGCAGTGAGGGATCACGGTTGTGCCCTTGTCTTTTACGCACTGAAATTCCTCCAGATTCCCTGACGCTGTCAATTATGTTATGCATGGTTAAAGTTGAAATATCCAGATCTCTTCTGATGTTTATTTGAGGAACATTATTTTTAAACATTTTAATAATTCCCTCACGTTTTTAGTTGGCAAACTGGCGACCCACGGCTCATCTTTGCTGCTAAAGGACTAGACCTTTTCTTGGATGCTGCTTTTGTACCTAATGATAATTAAAATGACCTGTCGATCTCACCTGTTTCAAATCACATCTTCATTTCACCAATTTACCTGATTACTAACCTTAAATTAGTCCTGTCCCAACCTTTTTTTTTGAATATATTGCAGGTCTGAATGAGAGGAAATGGTGTACATTTACAAATGAAATTAAGTTGACGAGACAAAACATGAGATATCTTGTGCTTATATTGTCAGCAATGAAATACAGTTATTATTATTCACTGTTTGATACACATCAAATACATCCACTTATTGGCACACAGTGGGGTATTTCAAATTAGGCTGTACTACTTTATAAGTGGGAGCTTTTTTGTGTTAAATGATCATCTTGCTGTATGCTGTATACTATCTTATATTATACCAGTAATGTAATCATATGTCTCTAGTTATTAATCAATGGTAGGTAGAGATATTACATTAGTTTTAAAGTTTTTTCCCCTTCATAAATTCAAAAATAATTAACAATCAGCTGCAAAGTCTATAAACATTGAATCCAGCTTAAACGCAGCAACTACTAACTTGTCTTTGTGTCTAAGGAGCTCTTTCCTTGACCAATATGGCACAAAAAAAGTTTTGCTGCATCACAAAAAACTTCTGCTTGGATTCCAGGACACATACAACTTTCACCGGAGAGGTCACATGACTTCCGGCATAGAGCAGTAGGTATGGCCACTTTCTTGGCCTGCAACTGAGTACTCTTAGCAAAACAGAAGTGCTGCAAGAGCATATGACACATATAACATCTAAAGACCCAAGCCCTAGACACTCTCATGGTAAAGATGAAGTCACAAACTTGGTGGATCAGATCCCAGAACGATGCTATCATGCCACAGCTGACCTGCAGCTGGATGAGAAACACACACTGACGCAGCAATCTGCCTCCACATAATGCGTCCAACTCCACCCAGCATTTATCACCACGCGATGCTCCATACCTGCGCACCCAAAGTGGAGTGTAACTCTGTTGAATTTAGCTGCCTCTTGGCCAGGACACCCTTAAATCCCAGTGTGATTTTCCTAGTTAAATAAAGGTTTCATAAAAATAATAAGATGAAATAATTATCAAAAGAAAAAGAAATAAAGGCTTAAAATATAGTCTATATAACTCACCTCATAAGGAAGTTTCACTTTCTCAAAACAAATGCCTATAAACCTGAAAATAACCTTTGGGCAGATATCAAACACTTTTGGTCAGATGTAATATTTGAATCTCATTAGCTGTAAGTGGAAAATCATCCTCAACAGAGCTATAGGCTTGGAAGCATCAGTCAGAGTGTAATTAATAAATATAATGAATTGAGTGAATTGAGTTGCTGAAATGAGGTACCTTTCAGTTTCTGGATGTGCAAAGCTGTTAATTTTTGAATGCAATTTTAAGATAATTATTTGATGTTACACGTGAAACTGTTAAGGGGTATGAAATGTTGCCAATGTCAAACAAAAATGTATTAAATATTGTGAAAGGATACTAGATATTATTAACTTCTTCACAAAAACAAAATACCGATTACATTGATGTTTCATAACTCTTTTTTATTATTATTGACTAATTTTTAACTAAATGTTTTGAGTAGGGGAACTTGGGTGCTAAAGAAGATTTGCCTTTACTTAAATTATTTTGTAAAGTTCCTCAAAAAATATACCGGTCAGGAGGGTTCAGTTCTTAAGTTATCATCTCAAAACCTTGGGGACCTTCTCATTATGGCTTAATTGTTCTTCCATGTTCTTACTGTAATAAAAGTCAACCCCACCCAGAATTGGCAGTGAATCTGTGATGATGTTTACAAAGGTCGGATTAAACAATTGTCGAAGCGCGTCCTTTCACTTACTGCCCTCTAGCTCAAGATGGCGCTTTTTATCCCTCTAGTGGAAGTGAGTCTCGTTAAAGAAAGAAAGAAAGAAAGAAAGAAAGAAAGAAAGAAAGAAAGAAAGAAAGAAAGAAAGAAAGAAAGAAAGAAAAAAAGAAAGAAAGAAATTATTATATTGGAGCATTATTTTTTCGAACAATTACATTATTATTATTATTATTATTATTATTATTATTATTATTATTATTATTATTATTATTATTATTATTATTATTATTATTATTATTATATCCTTCAATAATTTATCTTGTCATTTCTATGTTGGGATGTTTCTGTTTCCCCTTGTTCTCTACGTGATTTCCAGAGCATTTGAAGTTTTCCCCAGGTTCTCTTGTTAAAAAAACACATCACTAAAGTTATTTAGACAAGTTTGTTTGAACAGTGAAGAAGGTATGTCAGAAGGCAAACAAGGCATTCTAAACTCAGGGCCTTCTGCCTCTAATTATTAAACCCGACAGGGCAGGGCAGATAATTTGAGCATTTTCTCAAAGACAGGCGCATCAGATTTCTTTTTTCTTTTGAAACTTTTATCAACCATATATTGGTCCTTTAATTTATAAAGGAAAATCGATTTATATTGTGAATACATTACACACAATTACCAAATTTTCCCACAAAATCGAGTAGAAAAGCTTTGTCTGGCACACAGTGATTTGTACTCTCCACAATAGGGGAAACCATAAAAAAATCTTGCTAAAACAGCTGACCATTTAAGCTGCGCAAGCAACAGAAACAACAATAGTCTTGAGAAGATCTTGATAAAGCCCACTCAAGAGTTTGGTGGAGATTCACATGTGTGAATATCCAGCTGGAGTTAGGGTTTTAAGAGCCTCCTCACTTACACAATACATCCAGATCATGGGCTAAAAAATTCCTCAAGTTGCTCCAAAACAAGAGAGGTCTTCTAAATCGTCTTATCTAATCTGGACTAATGAGAATTTTGCACTTTTGTCCAAAACCCTAACAAAGTCATGCTAACAAAGTCAACATGATAGTTTTTAATAATAGATTTTTTTTACAAATTTATATTATAACATTATAACATTGTATTTTTTATATTATTTTTACAACACAATATTTTAACATTTTTGTGGTCAAAATCCCTGAATTATTATAATGTAATACAAAAAAGACAAGACTAAACAATGGTAAAAATACAATTGGAATAGAACCAATCCAGGACAATTATCCTCCTTATGGATAATTTCCAGTGAAGCAGACAATTTTTGTTTAATTAAGGCAAACAATAATTAATTTTAAGGATATTTGTGGATCAAGATAGGTGAATACACTTCATATACACAAAGGTAAGATCATAGATGATTTTCAATTTCATCAAAAAAGATCATTCACAAAAAAATTATTTTTGCAGAATATTTAATATATTATTTTCTTTTATCATATTGTTAAAGAGAATGGAACTGATTAAAGCATAATTGAAAGTTGTTAAAACAACAAAATTTTCCAGTTAATCAAAATAACAGATAATTAAGCTTCTAATTTGAGTTTGGTATCTCAGATTCCGGAGGAGTCAGTCTTCCTCAGGAAAGTTTAAGGCGTGTCAACTGTAAGATATTAGAAAAACATATAATATACAATGAAATTGCTTAAGGTAATGATAATAATATTATTTGATATAAAAATGTCTATTTACTTGAAAACCAAACTAAATCATTTGTTTATCCAGCTTCTTGAAAAGGTACAATAAAATGTATCTTAAATATAGAGGGCCTGAACACCTGATATAAAAAAAATAGCAAACCTTTATTGCAGGTCTCTTTGATAAACATGTCATAACCTACAGTGATTTTGCAATGATGGAAAATGTGACACATATGGGGAGCCTGAGTCTCCTCCCCTTGTTGTCAGCCCAAGGGTCTACTGGACGAAAAAATTATGACTGTGAGTCAATGGACAGATAAAAGTTATTTTCTGGTCCACTTCGTGTTACGACCTGAATCACACATGTGTTGTACCTCAACTGAAAGGATAATTGTTAATGTTTGTTTTGACTGTGCTTGTTAAGTGGTTTGGAATTTATTTGATTGTGAAAATTTGCATTTAAAATCCTACAAGTCAGAAGTCACATATATGACCTCACAGAGCTTTTTTTTTTTACGTGTCTTGTCTAGCAGTTTGCTACTCAGAATTGGTGTCTGAGTACCAAGTACAAGCCCAACAGATTTACTTTCCCAATCAGAGCATTACAGCTTTGCCATAGTACTCCACTTGGTATTTATGTATGAGAAATCTTTATTAGTGATTACTTTGGGTTTAATTTCTTGAAGGTATGGACATGAAATTGAAATAACACGGGAGAAAGAGAGAAGATGAAGAAGAGAAACAGGACCGGTAGAAGTGTGAACTGACAATACAAGATAGGGAGGTAAACAAAGAACACAAGAAAACATCCCAGTCCTCCACCTCTGTTGGTCGGCAGAGAGGTGAAAAAAAAAGGAAAAAAAAGCACCAATAGAACAGAAATAGAACAGAACAACTTTAACAAAACGGATCTTGTAATATGAACTAAGAACTACTAATTCACTACACACAAAAAAGGATTAATGAACACAACACTAATGTTTCTGGTAAGCTCCTGGTACAGTACCATCTATCTATTGACGATAACCTCAGCTCAAGATTATGTCCGTACACACCATTGTCCCCACATCTATGTGTGTGAATAGGGTTTCCCCATGCAAGTGATTGATAGCTGGTGTAAGGAATCGTCAATCCGTCCTACAGGAATCGACGCACACATGAAAGATGTAGGAGACGTAAATGTCCAGAAGCCCCCAGAGCGCAGGGGCCACAAGTAAACCAGCATATGGCTGACCGCCCACCAAGAGAAGAACAGATGGAAGCACCAGAGGAACACCCAGGAGCCACAATGCTGGGGCCCGGGAGCCCACGGGCTCTGCCGGTAACCCGCTACGCCAGGGAAGGCCCGGCCCAGGACCCGGAGGCCACGGGGATCAGAGGCGCCCTGCCCCCCAGCAGGGCCCCGACCAGGGATCGGCCGACAAGGCTACCCCGCCGCCGCCGAGAGGCAGGAGGGACCACCAGCCAGCCGACGGATCACAGACGCCACCGCTACCCCAGGCCAATTCCCATCGCCAACAACCCAGCCCCCTCACAGACCTAACAGAGCTAACGCTAGCTAGCACTAACTAGCACTTAAAGTATTCACCGAAACATTGTAGAGCTTTTTCCACACCCTGGCTCTCACTCCACTGATTAGTTCTCCCCCAGCATAGCTGTGGAGGAGTTTAGGTATCTGGGGGCCTTGTTCACGAATGAGGCAAAAATGGAGCGGGAGATCGATGGACGGATTGGTAAGGCGTCTGCAGTTATGCGGGCGCTGTACCGATCTGTCGTGGTGAAGAGAGAGCTGAGCCGAAAGGCAAAGTTCTCAATTTACCGGTCGATCTACATTCCTACACTCATCTATGGTCACGAACGCTGGGTGGTGACCGAAAGAACGAGATCGCGGATACAGGCGGCTGAAATGAGTTTCCTCCGTAAGGTGGCTGGGCTCTCCCTTAGAGATAGGGTGAGAAGCTCGGTCATCCGGAGGGGGCTCAGATAAAGCCGCTGCTCCTCCACATCGAGAGGAGCCAGTTGAGGTGGCTCGGGAATCTGGTCAGTATGCCTCCTGGACGCCTCCCTGGTGAGGTGTTCTGGGCACGTCCCACCGGGAGGAGACCCAGGGGAAGACCCAGGACTCGCTGGAGGGATTATGTCTCCCAGCTGGCCTGGGAACGCCTCGGGATTCCTCCCGAGGAGCTGGCCCAAGTGGCCGGGGAGAGGGAGGTCTGGGTCTCTTTGCTTAGGCTACTGCCCCCGCGACCCGACCTGGATAAGCGGAAGATGATGAATGGATGGATTGATGGAATAATAATAATAATAATAATAATAATAATAATAATAATAATAATAATAATAATAATAATTGATCCAATGAATATCAGGTTAAATTAATCCACAGAGAGTAACCCGGGCTTTTCACTGGACGTGTCAGCAGCATTTTACAGGAGCAGCAGTTTTTACTCGCGTATTCTGCTGTTTGGCGCTTTCCATGGGGGGCGTCAGCAGCACGTAGCAGCCTGGAAGCAACTGTCACCGAAGGAGCAAAATCACGCGTGTTTTCGTCAGTAAACGCAACCACAAGCAGTAAAAAAACTACATCATGGCTCCAAAAGGTCTGTTTTTTATGTTCTGTCCGTTTTACATTCGCCAATAGGTTTATGTTATGTCAGGGAATATGCAGAATCCTTCAAAGTGCAAAAATAATAATGTTATTGGCAATCCGAGGTAGTGTAGACCCTCGTGCGACCTACTGACTTCTCACTGGGGCCGCACAGGTAGTAAAGTATTTTTGTTTAAGTAAAGTTTGTTTTATTTAGAAAATTTCGGGATGCTGAGCCGGATGCTTCCTGTCTTTCCCTATCCAAAATTTCGAATTTTACACGTTTCACATGCGTAGCGCGTAGAAAATAGGACTGCCGCGTATATTTAGAAAAGTGCTGCGACATGACGCTCCTGTGACGGGGCAAACTTGTGCTGCTTTCGCCTCCGGTGGAAAGGATTATATTGATTACAGCGGTGGCTAACAGCCGCGTATGACGTGCTGCTGCTGTAACGGGCTGCTGACGTATCCGGTGGAAAGTAGGGGTTAAAAGGGACGAAACAGTGCGGTGTTGTTTTGAGCAAGCTACCAAAATGGAATAATATATAATGGAGTCAAGAAAATGACGACACGATCCCAAGCCCTCCTGTCATATCCTGTACACGCACATAATTCTTAATGGGATGACATGTCTGTATTTATTCAAATCCCAACAGATTAAAACCTGTACAATTTCCCACTTTATATATCACACAGTTATTAAGATAATTTTGTCAAATTAGTTAGCTTTTTGGTAAAATTATAAATTACCTGAAAGCATCTGTTGCCTACTCAAATAATATTGTGTTGAAACTACACGCCATCACAATTCATTTCAATGGAGACACGTAAATAAATACATACAAGACAGAAGAAGGAAAAAAAGGCCAGCTGATTCTGATTGGCTGGGAGTGGACATGTGATCGGGCTGCTTTACATCCGGCAGACAGGTGAGCAACCAGTAGTAGCGCGTCCACACCTGGTGGTTAATGGATCATGAGTCCTCTCGGCTTTGTGGACCGTCTCTCTTTAAACCGTCTCCAAAGCGCCTGCTCGTTCACCTGAACTAGCCTGCAGGTAACCACCGTCAGTAGTAGCTAAACTTGGCGTCTGACAGAGAAGCTTCGGGGTGTATGTGTCCGACAGCGGTTTCACGTGTCGTCAGTTGCAGTCTCACCTGCGTAGAAAACAGCAGGTAGTCAGTCAGTCAGTCAGTCAGACAGACAGGTGGAGCAGGATCCGCTGCATTCCTCCCACCGTCAGCGAAGATATGCGTCCGCCTGTGGGAGTACAAAACTGCTCCGGGAGTTTTTTATGTAATGCGGGGGATCTCTTAAAGAAAATCAAATCAACCTGTATCTGTGTAAGCTTGAAAAAGACTATTACTCTATGAAAGTGGCCCGAATCTCCTGCTTGTCGCGACATTAATGGTGAGTTTTTGACTTATTCTTACCTGCTGCCCTGCTTGTATCATTAATAATATATGGGAGAGGCGTAATATCCTTCCGCTGCTTCAAATAATGGGGTTTTCTTTTTAGGCATGTTGGTTCTGTCAGGATAAGGACGCAGTGCTCTTTTTTCAGGTAATATTGTGCATGGAATATTTTTCATTGTTTTACCAATTTAGCTGATTATTTTGTGAACAGAGTACCATAGTTTGAAATGATCATTGTTGGGTGATTTTAATTTATAAGATGAAAACTTCAAATTCAGAATGTATAAAATGTCTCTTTCCAGAAGCTAATGCATTTTTTTTACCTTTTTTTGGGGGGGAAATTGAAAAAAGATTCAATGTATTTATATAATAAACCTTTAAAAAGTTTATAAATTAGATTTATAAACTTTAATTGAAACAAATTGAAAAAAACAAACTAGGATTACAAAAGACTGAAAGCAAGACTTTCTGACTAAATCTTCGGAGCATTTAGTTGTGCCACATCTTTTGGCACCCTAGACTTTCAATTAATTGTTCTTCCTCATTAGCCTAATCCATCTCTGATATATTACGTAAAATTCAAGTTGAGTTGACAGCTAGTACTGGGAGAATCAAAACTATCACAACTCTTGACAGGTTGTAAATTTTTTAGTTAACGTTTTTTTTATTTTCTATATTAAGATGATCAGAGGGGTTAGGAGCTTGTTAAGCTGTAATTTGTGACTGTCTGTTGCCCTGGGGTATAGATGTGTCACAGAAGGATACTTTTCAATAAAAGAAAGGCAGAGACAATGCCACTCAAGTAAGGCATAGGTCTGGAAATGGCAACAAGGAATTTCCCTTATGCCTAAACTTGCCCATATCTATTGCCACGGCAAGAATTTAAATGGTTTATAACAATAACACAATCTCTGTTGCTCTCAAAATACAGTATAAAATCCTATCAAGTAGCCAATGCGTCTAAGCCTTTTTTTGCAAATATTGCACACTCTGACACTGTGGTGTTTTATGCAGCTTTAATGAGAACCAGTACATGTTGGGGGTACTTAAAATGTACTTAAATGTCTTAATAATCTGGAAACCCACAATGTCATCAGTATATAGTTTATCTAAAGTCAGAAAAAGATCAGGTTTATAAAAAGTTGGCATAGTCTAGTAATTTAACATTAACCACTACACTCATGGTCAGGTTTCTTGAGCTGTGGTTTTCCTGCTCACAAAATTCATTATCTCTCGCTTTCAGCTTCTTCTGTTTATATGAGTCAGGCTGCTGGTGTTTTTGGTAATAATACTGCCCTTAAGACTACAACAACAGCCAATGCAAACACATCAATGTGCAAAACACACTCAGCCTAATAGTAGGTGTGATTCTATGGTGCATGTAACCAACATTATGTCAGTTTGTGCTTCCCAGTACCAATATAGGCTACCAAAAGCACATTTTTTTCCTTTTTTTTTTTTTTTTGTCTAAACATAATTTTTTAACAGTGCCGTGCAGAGACCTTTTAGAGGGGCAGGTGCTCAAAGTTAAAAAGGGGCACATGCAACAAGATTAAAAAAATTATAGTGTCCCATCCTGATTAACAATTGATATCCACCAATAATTTAATTGGGAATAGCAGTATAATCAAATGGGGAACAGGCAAAGCAAGAGTTTTTTTTGTTTTGTTTTTTTCGTGTTTCTGTTGAGATGCTTTTGCTGGGCTGTGTTGAGCAAAAAGCATGACCATAAATATTAAAAAGACCATAGGAGAGCTGATAGCAGAATTGACAAGTGTTATCAATTACATTATGGAATAATTTAACTTACTGCTATGTCTCGCTGAATAAACCCTCATGTCTGACTGGTTATACTCCACAGCAGCTCAGCTGCAGACAGCTTTAAAGACCAAAAGCTCATAGGCGCTAGCTCTATTTTTTTTCTATAGAGATCGCTAAGACACGTGCCCACACGTAATTAGAACGCAAAGAATTATGAGTATGTTTGGGCCAGATGGCTAGCAAGCTAGTGTTCTGGTATGGAAAATAATGAAACATTGACGTGAAAAACAGAATATATATCCTACAAAATGCAGCGGGCTAAAGAAAACATGTTTTCTTATCTCAAGGAAATTTCAATCAAACGCAACTGGACTTGGTAATTTGTCTTGGAAGACGTTTCACCTCTTATCCAAGAGGCTTCATCAGTTCATGCTCGCCGCTGACCAGGCTGGGACTGGTCCAACTAATTGGTGTGGAGACTCAGGAGACTCAACAACTTAGGGCGCTTTCACATGGTACGGGAGTCCGTACTCGGGTACGGTATTTGGTCAAAATCCACTTATTTCGTACCATGTGAACACAGACTGTACCGTGCCAGGATACGGCCAGAGAGACCTGCCTTGGAGGTAGTATCCGAGTCCAGGTACGGGCGGCCACGTATCATGTGAACACAACCCGTACTCTGGCCGTACTCAAGACAATAGACGCGCTCCACGCGGAAATGACGACACCGCCGGCCGAAATTACAGAATCACCTCGCGACCATAAAAATACCAAAACAACGCGATTCAAGCATCCCACAGCAACACAGCAGGTTACAAAACGGCGAGTTTACTACAACACTCACCCTGTAGATGGCTTCAGGTAGCAGCTGACCAGTAGACCAGTTTGTTTACATTCTAGCCTGTCGCTCGTTTTATGACGTCGGTACTTCTCACTCCCTTGTTTGTTGGAGAACTACAGACTTATTTGTATACCGCCACCTGCTGTTTATTTGTAGTAAAACACTGGATTCAAATACGGGCAGAGATCCGTGACATGTGAACAGAAAAAATTTGCATTTTCTCTGGCCGTTTTCTGGTACGGCCACACATGTGAAAACGGCCTTAGCCTCTAATAACAGAAACAACTGTGACTCCAATGACTGTCGTTATAACACAATAGGGCACTAATGAAGCCGAAACCTAACCTCCACCAATAGGCGACACGCCAACGACCGTCGTTAAGACATGGAGCACAAAGGATCCAATGACATAATGATTCTTGTAAAAGCCGTCCAAGAGGTTAAATAGCTGAGTCTGGCAAAATTTTGATGGTTTTCAAATATATTTAATTCAAAGGTGTAGAGCTGATATCCGTAGCTCCTGCAGATGGAAAGAGATCACTACATGATGATTCTGGGTGGTTTTACTGTCATCTATCATTTAAAACTGCATTTCCACGTTGTAAATTTGTATAAACTATTCATTAAATAAATTAACAGAAAAATTGCTATATCATGAAATATATCATTACTGGGATATAAACTGAGCTATATCAGGATATAAAATGTCCATATCGCCCAGCCTTAATTGCAAGGTTGTATTGTTTACGTTCACAATTTTGGGACGTTTCGAATTCCTCTGTAGTCTAAATTGTTGGTACAGTTGGGTGTTTTTGGCTACTGTTTATGTGAAATTTTTCCATGTGAACTGTTAAGACTATGGGCTGAACCTTTCCGCTTAAGGGGCTACAGCAGTAACATTATTTCACTCGTGCCCGAACCTCCAGCCCGGATCTGGTGTGCAGCAGTAAGAGCGCGGCCGGTAACATCAAATTAAAGGAGTGGAAGAGCAAACCAAAAGTCCGCTGTACCTGAGCTGTGAAAGTTATTCCTCAGGTGAATGTCATGTTGCCATTTTCTTTATATCAAATTGATGGACACCAACTGAATCAGAGCAGAGGGACTGACTGAAAGGTTTTTTTTTTTTTTTTCGTTTATAGCCAACCAAGCATTTTGTTTAGACTTTGGGTAGCACAATACACTGAAAGTCTATTAATCTCTGTGGCCAAACCACTTCTGTGTTTGGGGAGGTAATGCAAGGGATCTGAAACCAATACTGAAAGTAAAAAAACAGTTTTATGTAATTTGAAAGTCATGACTCCTTCACAAACATACCGATTTAAACAATAAATATATATATATACTCTTGGCCATAATTTGATTGTTGGAGGGTCCAGTTCACCATTGGCTTGGGACAAATGTCAGCAACTAGGACAGTAAAAGGAGAGATAACATTTTGTCCCAAGTTGCACAGTGCACACACAGCATGCTCATTTCCCTTAGTCAGTTGCCACAAGACAACCTGTCTGTGGCAACTGCCACGTGCCTTTTTGAATGGTTATTTCTAAGGTCTCAAATTCTTCAAGTACAACTCTTCTTATAACTGTGGCAAGAACATCTTTTAGTGCATTTGTGAGCCTAAGAGACCAGGGACAGTTGTAACACTGAGATTTTTCCAGTAAATCAAAAACCATTTATACTGGAATAGCCTATTTGCTATATTATAAACTTCAGTGTGTCAACTACTGAATAAATGTAATTTAAGTGGTTTTATGAACTATGTACAGGTTGCAAAATTGATTTAAATACAGTAATTCCACTGTTACAACCGTCCCGTCTCTAAAATATACATAATTAGAAAACATGAAAAATGCTAAAAAAGAAAAGGATTTATCTTTCAATTATTTCACACTATGTGACGAAGCAGGGGAAGCTGTCAAATTGCAATGCAAGAACGTTATTTAATTGGCGTAACAAAACACAAACCAATCAAAGCAATTTGGTAAGCCAAATAAGCCATTCATAGAAATGAAAATTGCGGAGTACCTGGTTCTGTGTAAGTTGTAACAAGACATTACAACCGTCCCTGTATCATCGGCCATGTTTTCATGTCATCTAAACCAGCTTTGCTGGTAGTTTAAAATATGCTTTGGTCATTTCTTCTTTTTTCTTTTTTTAAGTTTACAAAACCGTGATTCTAACAATACTTGTTTGGATTCCTAACCATTTGATCTCAGGACGGTATCTAAAAAGTACATCTAAAAGAAAAGTAAAATTTTATCTAAGAAAAAAAAACTTTGCGTTTACTTTGTGAGGGAGTTTCAAATGTAGTTCAGTCTTTGCTAGCAAGAAGACATTGTAACAGAGCATGTGCAAAGTGAGTGTAACCTTTCAACGGCTGCAGCTTTGGCTGTCATCTGTTATTAAATGAAATTGCAGTAATTTTTGTCTGAGTCATGGCAACTAGAGATGATCACTTGGCATTTTGTGATGAGATCTTTCACCTGCTTAAACTTCCTCTTAGGTGATACCATTTTTTTTTTACTTTTTGCAATTAATCCAGCTCTTAGTTATCTGATTTAAAGTTAAAAATCTTTTTCTTTATTTTGTTCATATTTTCCTTGACTTGTTACTCAGACATATTCGATTTTAAGATGGATGGAACATTTTTAGAATGATTACGTAGAATATTAAAATAAACAATTGAATCAAATTATTTTTAAAATTTTCTCGATTATTTAAACTGTTTTCTTGTTGAGAAAACGAGATCAGAATATAACTGTAAATGAGAGACCGTTGCTGGCAACTGAGAGAGACAGCTCAGTTGTTAGCATTAGATTGGCTGGCAATACCATTGGATAGGCTAGCAACTAAGCATCTCTAAACTAGCCACCTACTGGATTGCCAACTACTTCCTCTGCTGTCCATTAGCATGGATATGTTGGTGATTAGCATCCCAAAGCCCATCACTGGCTCTACATTTTCTTCCTCTTCTGAATTAAATGCGGTTGGCAAACGACTTGAGGTGCATTACCGCCACCATCTGGACTGCTATGTGGACTGGAATAGTTTTAATGGGCCTCATTTATCAAACTTGCGTACGACCAATTGAGGGTGTAAATGTTCCGTACACAAAAAATGTACACTTTTCGGCATTTATCAATCTGGACGTGAGCGTACAATGTGCAAAAAATATACACCAAGTCGAGGTGGTGTAAATTTTACACCCATTTCAACCTTCATCGCAACGCAAAAAACATGCATAAAATTCAGGATTTAGACATTAGTAAGTAAGTACGTAAATTAAAGTAAGTGTTGATAGGATTTGAGATACACTCAAGCAAAGCAAATGGTGATCGGCTTTTCCGGGCTGCCGACTCCAGGCAGGGATAATTATGGACAGGTCAGCCTGGCATTTTAAACAAGCGATATGCAGAATTCTATGTGAAGCTATGGCGAGGTGTATCAAGAAACGCATAGGGTCACAGGCAAAGACTTATAGGAAGAGCAGCCATCGGGTCCTCTGTCCTTAACTTCCATTTTGGAACAACATGCATGTGCACAATGTGGACGTCTTTTCCCTAAATTGATTTAAAAAAAGGGCCATATGCAAAACAGAAAACGGGATTTTTATTTATTTTTTATTTTTTTTAAACTATTTTATTGGGACAGTGCATGTTAATGAACAAAACATGTAGAACATGCATGTAAATATGTCGGATTATAGCCAAGGGCTAATTTCCATCCGTAGTCCCACGATTAAACAACTGCGATGTTTCATTATATACATTTGAAAGACAAGAGAACATAAAAATGATGAGAGCCTACATGTCTTTGGGCAACTTCTTTCACAAGGTAGAAGCACGCGTTTCCAATCTGCAACAGAATAGCAAAAGTAAGTACCTTATGGATTAATTTTAAAAGTAATAAAAGAGCTTTAATTTACTTGCATTGGATTCCATACACTGAGGAAAGCCCAAGGTCCAGAAGTCTTCCCGCATCAGACAGACATCCCCATCCTTGATAATGATCTCTCCTCCAGATTGGGATTTGGCAAGTACATAGTTGAGCTACAAATATTTTTTGTGAAATTTCAACAATATGAATTCCAAATTTAATTTACAGGAGACACATATATACAGTGGGGCAAAAAAGTATTTAGTCAGCCTCTGATTGTGCAAGTTCTCCCACTTAAAATAATGATAGAGGTCAGTAATTTTCATCATAGGTACACTTCAACTGTGAGAGACAGAATGTGAAAAAAAATCCAGGAATTCACATTGTAGGATTTTTAAAGAATTTATTTGTAAATTATGGTGGAAAATAAGTATTTAGTCACTTCAAACAAGGACGACCTCTGGCTCTCACAGACCTGTAACTTCTTCTTTAAGAAGCTTTTCTGTCCTCCACCCGTTACCTGTATTAATGGCACCTGTTTGAACTCGTTATCTGTATAAAAGACACCTGTCCACAGCCTCAAACAGTCAGACTCCAAACTCCCCTATGGCCAAGACCAAAGAGCTTTCGAAGGATACCAGGAAAAGAATTGTAGACCTGCACCTGACTGGGAAGAGTGAATCTACAATAGGCAAGCAGCTTGGTGTGAAAAAAATCAACTGTGGGAGCAATTATCAGAAAATGGAAGACATTCAAGACCACTGATAATCTCCCTCGATCTGGGGCTCCACGCAAGATCTCATCCCGTGGGGTCAAAATGATCATGAGAACGGTGAGCAAAAATCCCAGAACCACACGGGGGGACCTGGTGAATGACCTGCAGAGAGCTGGGACCAAAGTAACAAAGGTTACCATCAGTAACACACTACAACGACAGGGAATCAAATCCTGCAGTGCCAGACGTGTCCCCCTGCTTAAGTCAGGCCCGTCTGAAGTTTGCCAGAGAGCACATGGATGATACAGCAGAGGATTGGGAGAATGTCATGTGGTCAGATGAAACCAAAGTAGAACTTTTTGGTATAAACTCAACTCGTCGTGTTTGGAGGAAGAAGAATATTGAGTTGCATCCCAAGAACACCATACCTACTGTGAAGCATGGGGGTGGAAACATCATGCTTTGGGGCTGTTTTTCTGCTAAGGGGACAGGACGACTGATCCGTGTAAGGAAAGAATGAATGGGGCCATGTATCGTGGGATTTTGAGCCAAAACCTCCCATCAGTGAGAGCTTTGAAGATGAAACGTGGTTGGGTCTTCCAACATGACAATGATCCCAAACACACCGCCCGGGCAACGAAGGAGTGGCTCCGTAAGAAGCATTTGACAGTCCTGGAGTGGCCTAGCCAGTCTCCAGACCTCAACCCCATATAAAATCTGCGGAGGGAGTTGAAAGTATGTGTTGCTCGGCGACAGCCCCAAAACATCACTGCTCTCGAGAAGATCTGCATGGAGGAATGGGCCAAAATACCAGCTACTCTGTGTGCAAACCTGGTAATGACCTATAGTAATCGTTTGACCTCTGTTATTGCCAACAAAGGTTATATTACAAAGTATTGAGTTGGAATTTTTGTTATTGACCAAATACTTATTTTCCACCATAATTTACATATACATTTCTGTAAAAATCCTACAATGTGAATTCCTGGATTTTTTTTTTTTTTTTGGTTCACATTCTGTCTCACAGTTGAAGTTTACCTATGATGAAAATTACTGACCTGTCATCATTTTAAGTGGGGGAACTTGCACAATCGGTGGCTGACTAAATACTTTTTTGCCCCACTGTATATATAGCAGTATAGCTTGAACTGGGTGGATGTCCTGTAAATGTCCCAGACCAGGCCTGTAGTCATGGCTATGTACTGACTGTTGTTGGCCAGAAGTGGGCTCCTGTTCAGCTGTTAGTGGTTAAAGAACACATGCAACAGTGTTTACAATTTAAAGACAAAGGGGCAATAGGAGTATATATACTGCTCAATACCACTATACCAATAGTATCATACCAAACTGTATTCGGATGCTGTCACTTTGAGGAGTTCTGACTCTTTGGGTTCTAAGAGAAGAATATAGTATGATGAATGTACCTCAGCCCTTGTCCAACACCAGCATGTCTATGTAGTACTAAATTTCATACCTCTCATTATTGGCCTTTTGAAAGTTTTCAGCTTTGAAGCATTTGTTTTGTTTCAGCTGAACCCCTGGTGTGCTTCTCAGTGTTGCAACACCCTTTTCTGATATGGATGCAATCACATGTGGTCCAGACCAGTTTGCTTCCAGTTGCCCTCCTTTTCGGCCTTACTTTCTTTTATTGGCCTTTAGGACCTCATCACCGATGTTGAAGTGGAAGGATTTCACATTCCGTTTTTTTTTTTTTTTTTTTTTTGGCCTCATATTCCTTTTGTCTGTCCTGTGCATTTTTTATGTTCTGGTAAATCTGAGAAAATATAAAATGCTTACATTGATCAACACTGAAAAGTAAAAAAACTATTACCTATTTTTTTTACATCATCTCGTAAGGTTTTCCACTGGTAGGATGCTTTGACTTTTTCTATTGTGCGGCATCTACCAGGATGACCCTCACTGCTGAGGTTGTCATTTTCAACTCTTTAAAATCTCACACACTTGCGCTTGAAACACCACCAGGTGAGGCTCCCCTTGGTAGTTGTAGTACAACCAATCACCTAATGCAGCAGGAAAATACAATTATTCTACAATTTATGTGTGATAACTGGTTGCACTGTGAACACATGCAGCTCCAGAAGCACAATGGTATTCATATTAAGCAAAGTTGAATTCCAGCGCAGACGGTAACATTGAGGTGAAGTGACTCTCCCACACACACTACCACGAGCAATAGATGTCTATTAGACGATTGTTTTGTAAATATTTTGCATACGAATACCTACATTTTTATTTTAGTAATTTTGTACATTAAACTTATTTTTCACCACAACCTTTGTTTAAATAAAATAAGCAAAACAATATTTTGATATTATATATTTGAGTTTGTGCTTTTATTTTACTGCAATGTATCTTTACAAATGTGTTGAAATTAAAAACATGTATATTGCACATTCATATGTTTGATGATTGGATGTTTGAAAAATGTTTTGATTTACATTACAGTAGGATAGCTTGGTCAACTTTAAGCTCAAAAGTATTTATCAAGTGGTAAAATAAGTATAGTGTTACTTAAACCTTTTTAAACATCGTCATAACATCCTGGCATGACATAAAGGAAAGGAACACAGGTCAAATCCCCCCCTCCTCTTTTTAGAGAACCTGATTTGGCATTCAATTTCACAACTTTAATTTAATTTTAATAGGTTTGTTGTGATGAATTTAATAGATTGTAAAAGCAGGATTTATTAGAATATCATAAGGCTATAATACATTTAATAGAAGTCTATATGACGTCTAGATTATCTGATGGTGTATAAATTTGGTATAAAAATAAGCCTCTGGCAAACGTATAACTTTAGATGTCTCTAAATAGACGTTCATTAACGGTTATTTAAACGTCTTACATTAGACGCGGCGTATAGAGGTAGTCGTCTTTTAGACATCTATTAGACGGCTAGTCTAAACCTAGACTGCTGAAAAACTTTCATTTTTAGACCAGTGGTAGACCGATTTTAGCCTAGACGTCTACGGACCATATAGACGTTCATTAAACGTCTTTTAGACCGAAAAATGCTTGGTGGGCTGGTACTTATTTTTAATGGTGCAATTTTTCGATGCCTTTCGAATGGTGGCCTTTCTCCTCTCACTACCTTTTATGGTCAAGCTATGGTAAGACCCATTCAACAAGTAGTGGTATATATCCTTGTAAAAGTTGTCATTTTTCCCACCAAACGTAACTCATCCACGAAAAATTCTTGTATTTCTCCGGACCAAATCTACTACGTCAACGTTCAGCCAATCATATAGTGTGACGTCATCGTCAGGCGCAGGCCCCCAAGCAGATCTGGCTGCCGAGCACATCTGGTACCTACACCGGTCCCACTGCAGGTGCTATCCATACTGGGTGTTGTGGTCACCAGCTGTGTAATATAACGATGAATAACTGCATATCATGCTTTAGGTGACAAAGGTTGTTGGAGCACCTAATAACCCTCCGTTCCAAGCGCACACAAGACGCACCATGGAGCTGGGTCTGCCTGTGACCTATTTGCTGCTAGTGAAGTTCCTCTTTTTAACAATCTTGGTCGTCTGCCGTTCAGCCATGTCGCAAAAACAAGGCGTGGAAGAGGCGGTTGGTGAATATTTATAGGCGTGACATTCATAAATACGCTCGTTTCAAACGTGAAATTTATCAAAAAGCGCAGGTCTTTACCCACAAATCTGGATGGATCCGACACGTTCATAAATCCACCATTGGGTGTTGTGTATTTGGTTCCACAGCCACACAGAGGTCCATTCCAATACCAGCGACGTGTTTCTAAATTGGAATGTTTAACCTTATTTCTGGACGGTAGGCTGAGCTAATGGTAGGGAATCTTTTTCAAAATGGTCCCCTGGCAAGCTGCTACCAAAAAATGAGGTATGAAAAAAGGACTCTAACTTAAATTTGGTGAGGTACCTGATTGTCCAGCATCTGTGTATTTCTGCATCTGCCTTTTCAGACCCACGGTCGCTCCTTGCTCGAATAGGACACAGCGTCCCATCGGCAGAGCTGTGGGGTGGATCAGGTTAAGATTAAGAACAAAGGCAAACACTTGTATGGGTTCAAAAATGCTGAGCAGAGGATTTATTGTGGCCATTTCTGTTTAGCTCCAAGTGCTGTTCCTAATAAAACCTACAATGAATTGTGAAATAGGACACTGTTTTTAAATGAGAAGTTCTTCTTTTTCTTTGCCTGCATGACTGCTTGACCTTCGTGTGAATTCTCTTCCCAGGTGTTGCGTAATGCAGGTGTAGATCCTACCTGCAATGTCGGTGTCTGTTTTCAGCTTGTTTTCCCTGCTCACCTTGGTCCTGCTGCTTCTGCTATGCGTCATACGGAAGAAAAGGAGGATGGAGGGCAAGTACAGGCCCAGTGCAGAGGAAAATAAACAATCGAGAGCCACCGCACCTGAGAGGCCCAGCCTTCCTTTACCACTGCCCAAAGAGGAGCGCCTTATATAAAGAGACAGACTTAATAGGGTTATGTTACTATGCTCAGGATCAGAACTGGGTGCTATCTGCACCCAGTTTTCAGATCTTGTTGACAATATTTTTTTCTTTTAATCTTTGGTGTCAACAAATGGACTGATCGGACAATCGGAGTATTCTGCCACTTGTTCCACTGTGAAATGAGAGAACGATGAGCATTTGCTCACAATGTTCCTATTTAAACAATGACTTTACTACCACATAACTGAGCTGAAGTGTACTTTGTATTTCACTGCACATTAAAATATTTTCTTTTTGTATATTTGTAAAAGAATGTTGAACTAGAACACTAACTTGAATGCACTGTTTGTATATTGTGTTCAAAAGTTTAATGTCAAAGTGAGCACACATAGTGGGCAAGGTGTCTGATTAAAATCACAATGTGCAAATTAAGTATTTCTGCCTCCTTTTCTACTTGGAAAATAAAAAAAAACTTTCAATAGACAAATGGTTTATTAAAGCTATTTATTTGAATTCTGAGAACAGTCCACAAAATGTCAGTTTGTGCAGCAAAAAACTAACTATTGAGCTTCAAATTATCTAAAGGAGTACCTTTAGTACGTATAACAAATTGAATTTTCACATTTAAAACGAAATGATAAAACACTGGTGCCTTTACAGGAAAATATTATTTTAAGTGAAGTTCTGTGCCATTGTTAACAATGGCCCCCTTAGCCATAGTAAAAGGTCAAATGAAAATATAGGATATATTAGTGCACACCAGGTCAACACATGCACAGGAAACAAACTACTGTTCTCTGAGCTGAACATCATTTGCGTTATGGAAATGCCATGTCTTACACGAGATGACTTAAAAAATTTTTTAATTGGAATAAAATTTCACACGGCTACATCCCTTCCGACTGAAAGATGCTACATCTTAAAGTTGCACCTTATCCAGTCAGGCCAATTAGTCATTCAATGATGCATGTGAAACCACTTTAAAACCTCTTGAACAACTTTGTTAAATCTGCATTCTGGAGGATTTAATTATTTAATAAAGTTTTACGTATATATCTTTAAGATTATTTAGTACTATGATTAAAGGCTAGTTCTCTACAATCTTTATTTTTAAGTCCCTCCTTCCTCCCATAGATCCCTATGCAATTCAGACTGACCAGCAACATTTTTTTTATCCAAAAGAATTCAAGTTTCTGCCATGTCGACTGTCTATCAGCGTGCATGCGCAGCGCACAAACCTGTGGAGATCAGGCCGCTCCGTGTCTTCCTGTTTAGTCACCATAATGGCAGAGAGCGGTCCTGGAGAAGTCACAGCAAACTTCTACTAAATAGTTAGCCATTCCCTGGCTACCCAGGGCTACATTAACTTCAGAAAGAAATACGATGTGAAGTACGTCGACAAACTCGAAAAATACCTTAGAGACCGGAGTAGGGTGTTAAGTCGATATGTGTCCACCACCTCGATTTACATCATAGATGGGCTTCAACAATGGAGATAGGCTAGCATCGAATCTTAAAAGGCTTGAAACCGACGCAGCTTTGGACACATTTCTGCTGTCATATATTCTGTCATATATTCAGTAAAGAAAATCAATAGAATATTTTATTGATGTACACAATGACAAGGTGTGAAATCACAGGAGATGCATGTGCCCAATTGTATAGGGGGTGAGAGGGAGCGGAAAGCTCGTGGGGGGGCACTGTACAGCTAATTTACTTAAAACATATTCCATTCATTAGCTAACTTCAAAAAAGAAAATAACAGCCTCAGTTTTGTTATAAACTGCTAATTCTGCTGTAGAGCCATGCTAGCTGAGCCTTAATTGGCGATCCTTGGAGCAGGTGGAACTTCTCAAAGGCTTGACTAAGAAACCCAGCCCACTTAAGAGGAAGGACTGGTTGGTTCTACTATTCTTTAGGTTTTTTTATTGTATTTTTTATTAGAGGTAAGGAAATTTACTGATTACTTTAAAGAACCTGACTCAAAATAATCCAAACTGTTCCTTTAGCCCCTTGGTTCTTAACCATGGTCCTCATGCAGACCATCATTGTCTTTCAAGGCAATGGTCCAAATGAGCCAGAAATATGCCGGACATCGAGTCCCAAAGACCAGGGTTGAAAACCACAGTTATAGCCTATGTAGTATGTGGCTTCAAAGTGTCATTAAAGTGCCCATTTTTGTTGCTTAGAAAGGGTTAGGCCCTTTATAAAACCAAAATATTTAACTGTTTTATTTCTTCATCTTTAATAAAGCAAGTGGGCCTGTGTCATGGCTTAAGAAATGATTACTTCAGGGGTTTGTTTACATACAGGTGTGGCATCATTGATGCCTCGTTGTCAGATTTTTCCCAGTCATGTCTAACTGGAAGAAGAAATGAGAGCAGAACCATATATCTCTTCTGTCCTAGGGGAATCTTGGAATCCCAGAGAGCTTGAAGTTTTGGTAGAGGGACATTTGAGTTTCCCCCTGAACCTGTAACTACCTGTAGCTATCGCTTGATAAACAGGATCATGGATGGATGAAAACTAAAATCTTACATATATTAAGCTTCAAATCTCTTCTTCAGTTCAGACACTTTGACAGGAGGGCGGTCTTCCTCCTCGGCCCCCTCAGAGTTTTTGTTTGTGTCTAAGTCACACAGGGTCTGTACCTTTTCCCTGCATTGAAACACAGGGTCGGCAGAGTTCTTGGAAATGGACCTCAGCTGAAAGCTTTGTTGGCTGTATGGCTGACCGTGGAAGCGTGCTACAGCAGAAAGCACTTTGGGTGGTGGCGAGGTCAGGCGCACCCCCTGCTCCTCTGTTTTGGGGGTTTTATCTCTCTCTTTTTCATGAGATACAGGCAGTTTAGGGTCAGCGGTGACATCATCTAGCCCTGGTGTGACTGGAGGCTCACTGTGCTGCTCTTCCACTGAGTTCAAAAGTGGGTCATCCTTGTTTATATACTTTATATTCAACTTTTCTTGAGAATCATTATTTGTACACTCCTGCGTTTCTTTCATTTCTTCTTTTGTCTCATTGATTGTTTTACTTTCCCCCTCCACACTCTGGATTTCATCATCTTTCCTTGTATCCTTTGTTATTTTATCTTCTGTTCCTTCAGTCATTTCTTTTACATCGCTTTCCTCAAACCTCTCTGTATTTGCTGGATCTCCTTTACTTTCCTCCTCTTCAGTCTTCACTTCCTTAAAGTTATTTATGTTTATTTCTTGCTTCCCATTTATGTCTCCATTTGTCTCTTTCTGTTTTTCTCCGACCTCCCTCTGTCTCACTTCATGCTCTGCAACATCATTTACCACCACAAGACATTCTGCTCCCTCTTCCTGCAAGCTAGTGTCCAGGCAATGCCAGTCTGAGTCCTCTGTTTGATCCGAAAGCTCCTCTGTGGTCTCCAGATTCCAACTGTGCAAGCTGCCGCTGCCACTGATGGACAGGGACAGGCTCTCCTGGCTTGGGTTGGCTGGACCATGCTGAAAAATTAATAAATGAGGGAGAGTAAGAACAGATTTCAACGTAGATGTTTGGGGATGTGGATAATTTCCTTATTGTTTTACCTTTATAATGTAGTCATGACTATCTGGCCCAAACAAATCCAGGCTGCGAGTGCCATACAGCAGGCCTCGCTCATGGGAGCTGCGAGTACTAAGCGTGTCAAATATCTCGCCGAGGAGATCCATCTCTTCAGAATCACATAACGGTGATTCGTCATCTTCTTCTTCTTCCTTCAGGAGGTCAGGTTCCTGAAGGACTCCAGCAAGCCCCGAAAACTCACTGAAAAAATAATATAAGACAAGAAGCCGGAAGCACCTCAGCTGAAAGCCTGGTTGGCTGTATCACTGTAACACATTGATGCATCAGTGCTGTAAGTAAAGCCATAATTTCATATATCCACATAAAAAAGGAACCGACAAAGTTCATACAAGTCATGTTAACAAGATGCAGTGTAATCTAACACTTGACAATACTAACAACAAGAAGTCCTTTTGTTGAGCTGCCAACAATTAACTTTCAATATTTTCCTCATAAAGCCAAAACCCAAAAAACACCCCAAAACACTTATCTGCTCATTTAAATAACAATTTAGGAGCGGGATTTCAAATTATGAATAACATTTTCTTGCAAAAATTTCTGGCTTGTCTGAACAACAATCAACCCACACTAATAAGGAATTTAAAGGTATAGTGGGGGATATTTTTCTTCCGGGTGGATTATCTACACTACTAGTCCTAATTGTCAATCATCCTGAGAGTCTGCATGCGCATTCTCAAATGTTTATCTGCCACGCTATGCCATTATCCAATCATTCTGCCTCACAGTTCTCATCCAATTGTTTTAAAATGGCTGTGAGTGGCTAGAGAAAAAAAGTATTTGAGGTGTATGAGAGGAAAAGAGAGGGCTCAGAAGACAGAAACAAGACCAGAGTGTTTTTAGGAGATTATTTCAACAATGGCGTGTGCTGACAGAACAGGTCGGGCTCGCCTACTGATTCCTTGGTCGGCAAGTTTCTACTACGCAAATAGGCTAACGTTTGTGGTTACTTTATCAGGTGTTTGTTTAAGTATTGATTTATTTTCTGTGATGTGTGGAAATTTAGCAACAATCCCTAACTGAAACCATCGCCTTCAGGAGCGAGCCTTCAGCTGCGTTGGATCTGCTCCATGAGCGCAGTTCTCGGTTGGTTGGAGTCTCCAATGGATGTGTGTTGAATATCCAACTAACTTCCTCCCCGGTAAGTTTGCCATGTTATTTGGAGATGTGCATTTCATATTACTGCTAGATTAAGTTATCAACGTCTATATGGTAAGTTTCATAGGAAGATTTGTATTTGTGATGGAACCCGGTCTCCGGTCTCTGCACTGGCTTCCTGTCGCTCAGAGAATAGAATTTAAAACAGCTCTGCTTATGTACAAGTCTTTTCATGGTTTGGCACCAAAGTACATCTCTGGCATGTTAGAGACATATGAACTACTCCATTGACAAATTATTTAATAATTGGACTGAACTACTATAGTACTTTTCTAGACATACTGACCACTCAAAACACTTTACACTGGAGCCAAATGTACCAATTTGCACTCACAAACATAGATACGGAGCTCAGTAGGCAACTTGGAGTTAAGTGCCTTGCCCAAGAGTACATCCACATGTGACAGGAGAAGCCAGAATTGAACCTACAACCCTTCGATTGCACGACAACTACTCTACCAACGGAGCCTCAGTCAACCCATATAATTAAATTTCAACTAAATTAATCAGAATTTTTTTTTGTGATGCTTGATTTTCCTGGGATTGTATTATAGGTTATTTTATGTGTGGCTTTGTTTCCCAAAAAAACAACAGTGGATACAAAATCTAAGAAAAGGGAAGAAATAAATAGTTGTTTCCCTCTGCACGTGTCAGAGTTGTCTGCAGTTAGTTATTTTACCATGTTGATATGCTATATCTTTTCTGAATTTCTCCCCAGTTTTTTGTATCGCTATGATCAATACATGAGCCCTACATCTGTGTACACTGTTTATTTGAAGAAAAAAAAAATCTTTAAAATAATGCATGAGCACTGATGCTAAACATATTCTCTTCCAAAAAATTCTAATAATGTAATAGAAACATGTCTGCAACAAGTAGTTTTTTACGAATTTTGCAACCAAAAAAAGATATAAAATGCCTATCCCACTTAAAAAAAAAATCAGACTCTTAGTAATAATGTTTCAGTTTGACCCTTGGCCAGAGAACAACAAAAGTGACGTCATACTGTACAATTTTTAAGTTTTGAATTTAGAAAATGAGTTAATGCTAATAACCACTTAGTTATTGCCTATTAAAAAAGCTAGATTGAACATGTTTTAATGAGTGTATATGTGGACTTCTCACCTGTCCAAGACATCATCAGGGTCTTTTGTGATTTCCTTGTCTCTGAGTTTCTGAGCAGGTCGACGGGGTCGTGACTAATGGAACAGAAGAATAACATTGTAAAAAATGTGAGGAGAAAAGGGTAGAAGACTGATGTATATTTATCGAAACATACATTTAATCAGATTTGTATTCATAATATGGAAAAATAAACTGCGGCCTTACTTTTCCAAAGTGCTGTGTGATTGGCAATCGATTCTGTAAATCAGACTGGGCACGGCGGTGTGACATTGATCTGACCCTCTGAAAGTTGTGATCCTCATGTTGGACCTGCACCAAACAACAGCAAATAATTAGAAACCAGCAGTATTTGGATGAATCAAAGCATTTACCTACATGAATATGAGCAAACCTTGTGAATCAGCAGGTTTTTCAAGCCAGACCTTGTAAGACCTTTGGTCTGTTGGAGACAACAATGAAAAGTTAGCTGCCACCCGACACAAAAAGCTTTCCTCCCTAAACACCAGTCAAACAATGTCTGTCTGTAACTCACCTTCATATTTGCTTTGGTCTTCATGTTTAAGATTAGAGCTCCACCCCCTTTCTGTTAGAAGTAGAACAGCATCAGTGCTGCACATTTCAGCTCAATAAGGAATTTTGATATTATCGAATGAACTTACCTTTATACTGCCAACTAACTGCTGATAAGATTTTCCTTTTCCTATAAATAAGATTGAAAATGAAAGAAAACATAAATAGCGTTGTTGGATTTACTCTGTTCATCTTTTTTGTAACAGCAGGTTCCATACTCACCTTTTTATCTTAGCTTTTAACTGACTTATTTATTAGTCTGTTTAAATGCTCTAAATTTCATCAATGTTTCATTATATATTTATCATATTTTTCTTTTCATTATATTTTTTATCTTTATCTTTACTATATACAGTATATATCATGTTTTTCTTTATTATTTTATTTTTCATTTATTATTCATTCATTCTTTTTGTCTTACTATTTATATTAATTCCTGTTTATTTTATATTTGAACTTCTTTTAATCTCCTCCAGTGTTTCCTCTGTTGGAGCCCTCTGTCTCGGGGGTGGGGGTCGGCTGAGGCTGCCGGGGGGCCAGCAGAGCCTGGGTGGAGTTGGGGGTTTCCGCCCTCCCACCTCTGGCGCTCTTTGTCAGTGCCTCGGCTGCTGCTGTCGATCAAATGGGGCAAATGGCCCCTCTGATGATGTTCCATATCTTACCTGGCTCATCTGAACTCAGCCCAATACATACTTAACTGATGTTCTTAATGTGTATGTGTAAAGGAGTTGGGTTGGGGGAATGGGGTATAATTGTGTTAATGCTTTTAAATGTGTGGGGGAGGGATGGAGGGTTATGTGGGGTCTCTTTTCTTTTTTTTTATGTGTTAAGCACTTTGAGTTGCACTTTGAGCTGTATGAAAAGCATGTTTGATTTATTGATCGTGCTCAGATTTCCTCAGATTGTGAACGCTAAAGGTTATGAAGCAGGAAAACTGTTTCTAATCACCTTTTCTATAATCACTATATATATTATAATATTGCTCACGAATGAGGGAAAAATGGAGCGGGAGATCGATAGACGGATTGGTAAGGCATCTGCAGTTATCCAGGCACTGTACCGGCCTGTCGGGGTGAAGAGAGAGCTTAGTCGGAAGTAGAGGGGGACAATTTTTCCGGGATTCCCACGGGTCACGAGATTCCTGCAGGATTCCCGCAGGACGGGAGTCAATTTCACTGTTGGTAACGTGATTTGGAAGGGACAGGAAATAATCCACGGGATCTTCTACAATCTTTGCTCACGCCCACCACTCACATAATGACTGTTACCACTATGTGTGAAAGTTATGGACATGGCTCCTGCAGTAGTTCAACCATACACACAAAAAAGGGAATTAAACCATACAAGAAAAAAATGAGTTCAACCAAACATGTTTGAACCAGAATCTGCTCCTGTAGGAGGGGAGTCTCCTGAACAGCACATTTAAAAGTGCAGATTTAACACTACCATAGTTGAAATGAGCACTCATGCAGAGTTTATATGGTGACCACTGTGGTCAACTCAGATAAATGACTCAAGACATGATAAAAACTTTTACACCATAAAGATTGCAATTACTCTGTCGGTGTTGATAATAATAATACAGATGGGAGCAGTGCTCTTCAGTGACCTGGATCTGTGGACAGGTTGTACTGTAAACTACTGAATTTCCCCTCATGGGATCAATAAAGTATTTTTGATTTAATTGAAAATTAACTCAAAATATTTTTATTCTGATAATTCCACTCCCCAAAGTTATTGTGTGAGAACCTGATACTCAGAGTATTCAGCAAAAATACTTCTGAATGGTTATTGAAGAAATGACTTCAAGTTAAAAGAATAGATTTAACTGCTCACCTGGCACTCTGATATCTTCCTGAGACTCCGACTCTAAAGCCGTCCAGCTCCATCAGCTGACTCCAGCTCTCTAGCACAGCAGAGACCCCGCTCTTTGAGCTCCGTGCGGCGGCAGGTCTTCAGCCTTCCCCGCCCTTACCACCAGCATCTTACCATCAAAAATAAATCCAACCTAAGCTGCTCTTCTGCGTCAGATCTCACGTCTTCTCAGCAGCTCAGTTTTGCGGCACGTTTCCCTTCTACTCCGCGGTTGCTTCTTCTCCCGTCCTCCCCGCTCTTACCGCCAGCATCTTACCATAAAAAATAAAGTCGACCCATGCCGCTCTTCTGTCCTCTTCCACTGGGACCTGATAAAGTGTTTTGAGCTCTTTTGAGCAGCCAAAAACGGAGCATTTTGCGTGGAGCTGCAACATGGTGTTTCCTAATCTGAATAAGTGCTTTCCAATCGGAAACTGTTGTTTACTGCTGTACCTGGTGGGTGGAGACAGCAATCACCTGGTGGGTGGAGGCAGCTCTGAGGAGGTATGGATATTCCAATATTCCGGCTTTTGACGTAGAAAGCCGGACAGATTTTGAATAGCTCAATCAGAGACTAAATGCAGGATCAATTAAGAAAATCATTTCTCACTCAAACGTATATGCACCAGAGACACACAATAACAACCCAAATCGCAGGAAATTTTATTTTTTCATAATATGTTTCCTTTAAAATAGAGATATTTGGATATAGATTAGGCCTGCTATCAACAAATGACTCTTAAATGACTGGGTTTTGGCAGTAAAAAAAAGAAGAAAAAGAAGCATCTGTATTGCGAAATCCCCCCCCCCAAAACAGATACACACCTGCTGTTGCTTCACATTTTGTTATCTCTTCCTCAAAGACGTCATCTGGTCCCTTCCCCTTGTTAAAAATATCTAGACGGTCATCAATGAACTGAAACAAACAAGTGAAGAAATAGCTTTTAAACAAAGGTATCTAACAAACAGCTTTGCCGGCCTGCATGGATTATGAAAACCTATCTCACAAATTATTTCGTACAGTTTACTCCCAAATTATTCATGCCTCGAGCAAATTTAGGTTTAAAGTAATCATTTATTTTACCAACATGTCTCTTTGGACTGAAAGTAATGTCAATTTTTTAGAGTGGATCAACCAGAGTGTAAACTTGAATTTGATAAGGAATCTGTTGAGGGAGCTAAAGATTATTGTGATGCAAAGAGGCCTTCCAACTTCAAAGATAAATCCAACCTCAAATAAAATCCTGAAAATACTAGTGAAAACATGGAAGAAGCTGGTCAGGATTTATACGAAGGGTTTTCTGGTTGTTCTGCCAATACATTTGTTAGTTGGTTGATTTAGAATAATCAACCAACTAATAATTATGACTAATTTTGAGCACAATTATACGTGTATATAGTTACAATTGTTATTATCATTTTATTTACTTACTCATTATTAATCATTTTATATTTATTGAAACTAAAAAAACAATATATACTGGATACATACACCTTTTTTGTTCAAAAAAGTAACTAGTTGCAACCAAAACAAACAGTTTTGGTTACAAAAAAGTCAAACAAAAAAAATAAGTTTTTCAGCTATTTCCAATAATAATAAAACCACACCAGTAAAGCCAGTGATGCATAATGTCCACTGTATTGTTCACATCAGTAATTACAAATTCACCTTCCCATTGTATTATTCTTTAGATTTTTAGCAATTATTTAAGACCTTAGTTAATAACTGGTGTTAGAATGTATTTATTTAACCTATAAGTCTGTCATAAATTATGTTCCTGAGGTGCTGTGCAACCTGCTCCATACATTTCATGGCAAATTTTGTGAAATTCTACTGGATGCCAAAAGGTGGCAGTGTTTGGCGTATGTAGTCCACCGTGGAGGCATATAAGGAATTTAACAACAAAACCCATACATGTTCAGGGAAACAGCTTATCCATTGTACTGGCAACAAGGCTCTAGGAAGAATTTGTAAAACCTTAAACATGAAAACTTTCTAAACTTCAGACTGGCTAACATCTAAAGAAACACATTTTCCATTAAATCCTGAATCTTAGTTATGACTCTTATTGATTAATCAACTGCAAAAAGCGTAGTCGTATATGTCCAGCAGAGGTCACTGTGTACCTGTTTGAAGAATTGCAAGTGAATGGCACTCTGCAGGAACTGCTTCATGCTGGTTGACTTGTGATCCAAAAAAACCTCCTCACAGAAATAAATGTCACCTTCCTATGATGAGAGACGTATATAGAGTGAGCAGCGAACACATAAAAGGTATACTGTGACTGCAACGGGGAACATCAGTGTTAAGTGTACAACAAACCATGTCACTCTGCAGGGCTTCCCTGTAGCCTCCAAACAGCAGAGCTTGAGCTTTCAGGAAGGCTCGAGAGACACCAGAGCCAGGAGACACGGCCTGGCGCTTTAAACAGATCTTTAGTCCAGACATCTGAAGATATGAATTCACAAAATTCTGGAGATGTTGCAGGTGATGTCGAGGGTACAGCAGACGTGCTTAAGCAACACTTTCCTTACAACTAACCTAGGCTAACCAAAGTTTGACCTCCAAAACAACAGAACACTCGGCCCCATCCTGAAACTCTCCAATCATAATCTTTACTTAAAGAAGACTTTTGATTTTAATGTATTTGAATAATTATTTCTCTCTGTGGTTTGAAATCTATTCTTCCCAGATCCGTCCCCTGAAAAAAGGGAGGTTAGGTCACCCTAAAACAACGCAAAGCAACTCACCTACATTATCCGGACCAAAATAAAATCAATATTTACCACATCTGAAGGTATCCTCTTAAGGTCATCAAAGGGGGTTTCCAGCGTGTTTGTATCAACATTAAGAATAACAACTTCCTCCAACCCACGACTCCTCACCCTCTAACGGACGGAAATTAATTGTTCAGAGGTCAGTCAAACATAACTAACTTACTTTGTAAAGCTGGTGGGATTTGAATGAATCAGTTAGTGAGGTAGCCTACCTCAGAAAGACTGGTGTGGACTCCAATCAGATAAGGCATGGGTGCACTGTAAGCATAAGAAAAGCAGGTAGGTAGGTAGGTAGGTACGATGATTATTGTGTTATTATTGGGTGATGGATGGATGGATGGATGGATGGACTTCTTACCAGCAGTAGTCGAGTAGATGTGGTGGAAGGACAGGTATGAAGATGTGCTGCCAGTACATTGGGTATAATACAGCACTGAGTGCATGTACACATGATGTTAGCTGTACACACAATATAAGGAATTAGTTTAAAATAAATTAACAAATCTAAGCATGCTTATCTGATTCAAATGTTATAAAAAAGTGGAAAGTTGTATTTGCCAAAAAATGAAAAAATAACGCAATAGCCGTCTTAAGGTTTATGTTTTTTAGAGGGGTGTTTAGTAAGAGTCTAATCACACATGAGAAATAAATTGTCTTTAAGGTATGGGTTAAAAATAAGAGCAGACTGCTATAGATATATTAATGTCATATTACAAAAAAAGGGGAAATGAAAATGTGTGTCTCACAGTGCTCAGTTTGCTTGCGAAGATGAGGATCCGCCTCTCGAACAGCATGCTAGCATAGAGCTGAAGAAGATTCCCGACATCTACCGCTACTATCAACTCAGTCAGGTTTCTCTAATAGAGCCAAAGAAAAAGAAAATGTGGGTGCCTTGTTAAGGTATTTGTATAACCAGAAATCTTTCACATTTAGCCACAGTACAGTCAAAATATTTTATGTAATTAATTGGAATTTCAAGTGAAACCCCATCCCAAAGGAGTACATTATACTTAACATTAACATGATTTTTTAAATATAAATGAAAGTCTGAAAAGTGTGGTGTCCATTTGTGTTTAGTTAAGAATTGCACCCCCAAGTCTTTTGAAGTATGTCTTGCAGATTTTCATCTACGCTTTTGAAAAATAGCTCAAGTTCAGGCAGGTAAGTTGGAGAACATCTCTAATAAAATTTTAAGTAGGGATGCAACACTACCACTTTCTTCAAACCGATACAGTACCGATACTTGGATCTGAGTACTTGCAGATACCAAGTACCACTGCCAATACTTTTACCACAGAAAACAAATGCAAGGAATTGGAAGACAGGTTTTATTTTCTTCTCTGCTTGTTAAAACAAATGATGGTGAATTAGATCAAATAAAATATTAATAATAATCATGATGAAACAAAAATTTCAAGTGAAAAATGTATGTGAAATTATTGCAGAGTTTGCACATTTTTGGTTCATGGTATCAGACAACAATACTAATACATTGGAACGGTATTGGCCCTGATACCAGTGTCGGTGCATCCCTAACTTCAAGTCTTGCTGTAGATTCTGAATGATATTTAAGTCTGGGATCAAACTATGCCTTTATTGCTCTGGATCTATATTTAGGGTTACTGTCCTCCAAAGAGAATCTCTGTTCCATCGTAAAAGGAACCTGGACCGAATATTTGGCAAATATTATGTTCTTTTAGTCATCCAGACAAGTTTGGAGATACTTGGAGCCTTTTAGCAGGACTTTATATCGAGTCGGGATCAGCGTATATCCATATAATGTGAGTCAATAGGGGCAGGAGTTCACAGCCTGTAATAAAGCATTATTTGCCCCAAAATGGCTTCATTTAACCATATTTTGTCATGAATAGTTAGTGATAGTCATGATAATAGTCATGCCAAACAGCTCCAAGTATCTCTCTTTTCTGGGTGAGTAAATTAATGTAATATTTGCCAAAAATTTGTTTCAGATAAAACAAAAATAGAAATAAAAACTTTTCCTTTAAGTCTCTTTACAGTCTATGGTCTGTGCCAGCCTCTAAAAGGCTTTCTTCCATCAATTTTCCCATCAGCTCTGTCCAGCTTCACTGTTCCCACAGCATGGTGCAGCTGCCCCCATCATGTTTAACTGTGGGGATGTTGTATTGAGGGCATTTTGCAGTTTTGTTCTACAGTGTTTTGCAAGTAGGCCAAAAAGTAAAATTCTTGTCGCCAAGAACTGAAGACCATCTTCCACCTGTCTGCGGATTCCTCAACATAGCTTGCTGCAACTCTGACTTGCCTGGTGTGTTCCTTGGTCGCAATGCTGCTTTATCACAAATGTTGTCTGGCAAACCTCTAAGGTCCCCCAAGAACAGGTGTGTTTTTATCAACGGGAAATTACACGCTGGTGGACTTTATTTACCAAATTATACATCTAACCAACTACACTCACATTTTCAGGAATAGACGGTAGACTTCTTGGGTCTGGAGCAGTAAAATATGGAATCTGTCAAAATAAAAACATAACACAAAATCCCAGTGAGAATTGGGAAAAAATAGAGGCGAATTACTTTATCCAGCATCACGGATATAGTCTGACGTCTTTGGCAACATGGGAATAAGAGGCTGCAAGGTAACATTTACTATTTTCATTCCAAAACTATCAGCCCACCATTTACACTTATTATATAGAAGCCCATCCATGCACAGCATACATCCTGTCGATTTGCTTAAACTGCTTATCCTTGCTGATAAATTCTTCATTCAGACTGCAATATGCTGCAATAAAAATGGCATAAAAAATGTATTGCATTCCGAAACATTGATATGTTGGTAAAAAAAGAGAGTTGTGATTGAATTAGAAATGAATTTCTTGTTTAGGGTTGCAGATGGACTTGTCATTTTGGAATGAAACTCAAATCTAAAACTGTAGATGATACAACAAGCTGTAGTTCTGAGCCACATTGAATAAATTCTCAGACAAAAAAACTGTTATTACAAGGCGTTAGTTATGGTTTTCAAACAGACCTTAGAACAGGATGAAAGATAGCTAATGTTAAATGGGTTAACTTCTGCGTGGACACGTAATCTTTTAAAGGGATGAGTCAACGTGGTTTAGTTCACACATAAAAGCTTAAGTCATCAAGCACAGACAGCCAGCGTTTTCCCAGCAGGAGGGAGTTAGTCTGTACAGGCCCAGCTGGATCTGCCTCTGGGCAAGGTGAACTCCTGTGGAACTCACCCCCTCTGGTCCCTCTGTGTGCCCTACAGGACGGGACACCTCTGTGCTCACCAAAAGCTGCTCTCCCTCAGGAAAAAAAAAACACAACACCCAAACCACAGACAGAACTCACTCAAACTCAAGTGCGACTCCCGGGGTTCTCATTGGCTAACTAAGAGATTTACCATCTGCAGGGTGACAGATCCAGGAGCCAGCGGTATGGACTGTTTGTAGAGTGCAGTCAGGAGCGCTTTAATCTCATTGATCTGTTGAAGAGATGGGATATTTTTACGATGCTTATGCAAGTGTTTGAGAATTCGAGAGATCAGAAACAAAAACTCACCTGTCCTTTGGAGAGGTATTCAGCCAAGTTGTTGAGAAGTTTGTAAAACACTTCGAACCATGGAAGATAGCTGTGAGAAATTGATAAACGACAAAATCATTGTGAAAAGATTAAAACTTAACAAGGTATCCTTCGGGTTCCCTTGACTTTTTAGTAAAATAACATCAGTTTATGCAAATTAAGTAAGATATGGCCAGGTTGTGTTTGTTGGGGAAAATTTTTTTAACATGTCTTTTAAACAAAATTGCTAAACTTTTTCCCCATTTTGCTTCTTTTAGCTTCCTTTCAAAATACATGTTTTAAAGAAAAAAAAAGAATCCAAGGCACCCCTTTAAGATTTCCTGATTTTTTACCACTTTCAACAAGGTGAAAATGATTTTTTCAGGTACTATCTACGGATTTGTACAATATGGAATCAATAATCATGTTTTAGGCAATCTTTGTAAAAATTAACCCCAAAAAAAAGAGACTATATGTTTAGAATAACTATTGCCTCCATTTTCTGATAGCGCACAACCCCTCTCCAGCCTATGAAAAATCACATTGCTAACATTGGCATTTCAGGGATTAAAATTTCCTAAAACACATGAAAGTTTATGTAATTTTAACGACAATTTTGCTCACAAGAATACTGTAACGGTAAGCATTTTTGGTGATTCCAAAGGACAAAGGAGGAGCAATTTATTTACAAATAAATCTGCACAAAAGAATAAAAAAATAATTTCCCGTAAATCTTCGATTTAAGTTTATAGGACCTCTTACTTTTGAGTTTTAGTCTCTTTCATAATTTTTATTGCTAAAACTAACATTTTAAAGAGTTAAAAGTTCAGAAAATGTATTTATATTTACAATGTATTGTGATGTATAAAGTTATTAGTGGAATTCATGTAAAAAATTTAAATTATAATATATAAAATTTCTACAAGTACCTTTCAAAAAACTTTTTTTTGTGTACAGAATAAAGGGACCCAAAAGAAGGTTACACATACAGACATAAGGGTACCTGAGAATGCAAAGGCACGTCTGTGTGCTGTTGGTGAGGCGACAGAAACCAAAGCGTTGGCATCCCTCCAGGTCAGTCAAGACAAAAGTAAAGTGCTGCACGGCAAAACCATCCTTAGGTCTGAGCGGAGAAGCGTGGTGGGAAGAGAATGTTTACATCACAATAAAATGGTGGGGAGATTTAACCAGGTGAGCAGCTCAAACCCTGCAACTTCCCAGTTTATACGTACCTTTGTATATCATACGGAAAGCAGAACCTGGGTAGAGTTTGAGTAGATTCCTAGAAAATAGGCAAGGGATCAGATAGATGGAAATGGAAAGAGACAAACAAAACAGCTATGGTAAAATACAGGCAGGGTTTTACCCAGAGCAAACTTAAAACTGCCTTTTGTGCAAACAATGAGAAACTGTGATAAGGAAAGAGATGTCTACATGGAAAAAAAATAAAATAAGTAGACATGTTGAAACATTGTTAGTGTTGATCAAATAGACAAGTCCAAGTTTCAGTATCTTTTTTGGAATACATTTAGATAAGACCTGTAGGCTTTAGTTAAATCCAAAACATACCCATCAAACATGCAGTATTTGGAAGGTAAAATCAAGCTAGAGTGATCATTTAAAAATATTCACAACAACGTGTTCCCCGAAGCAGCAGCTACCTCGTCGCTGAAGTCTTCTGGAAACTGAAAATTCACTCCAGGATCTGCAACAAGAAAAACCATAGAATGAAATAATTAGTAATAAAAAGTTAGAGTAAACTACATAGCAGGAACATTTCAGTAAGTTAGAATTTAATCGGAAAGATCTTTTTTTTTTCAGTGATTCAATTCAGGAAATTAACCTGACACAAACATTTATTATATACAGTTATATATGTATAATTTGAAGCATTCAGAAAGCCAGACTTGCTTTAATAGAGGTCTTCAATTAGTTTGCATTGATGGGTCTCTTATCTTTCATCTTCTTGTTTTCTGTCCCTAAAATGCAAGGTCAAAATTAAACTGAACAATGCTACATGAATAAAGACCGGAATTTAAGGAACCTGCTGATGCCTAACAATAAACCTACCAACTAACACCTTTAAAAAACCACCACCTTTTTCCTGTTTGGCAGGCTTTCTTGTCAAAAAAAAAAACTGGACCCAAAATATCTGCTGCATGCTGTTATTTTCAGTAGGTTAGATGATTTAAATATTGGCTGTTACTGGTCTTTGCAAAAAATCTATCAGGCAGTTGCAACTCATCCAAAACCCTGCCACCAGAGTCCTGACAAACACCAGCAACATGGATCTTATCACACCAATCCTTAAACCATTGCACTGCCTCCCTATTTGTAAAAGGATAGAGGTATTGTTGTTGGTCTCTCAGACACTGAATTTTCTTGGTCTTAAATACACTTCAGAGTCGCTCGTCAGATAACAATCACCTGTTTAATTGCTGTTTCCAGGATCAGAACCAAAAAGGTTTAGTCTCCTTGCCTTTTATAGCACGTTCACAGCGGCCAGCGCATCCGGGCAGCTACATTACATGCAAAGTCTATGGTACCTACACAGCGAGGGGGCATCAAACTAGGGCAAGCTGCTACGCAGCAAGTTGCGCGCTACAGGTGCAGCGGGCATCAGCGCATCCTTTCAGCTGATGCATGGACGGTCCGTCAAAGGCGTCCAAGCAGCTGCAGCGTGAAGATGGGAAAAATGAACTTTGGGGCAGCAAACACGAGGCGTCAACCAATCGGTGACAAGATGACAGCAATAAGGGCGGGGGAGACGAGAGGTAAGGATGCCCCAGCGGTAAAGGCGGGGGAGTGGGCTAGATCAAGCTGGAAGGCTGCAGAGCTGGAGTGTCAGGAAGAAATCGGACCTTATTTGGTGAAAGATAACAGAGTATATCGGAATGCCAGGTAGGCAGTTAAATATTTTCTTTTCAATTTCTTGTTATGTTAGCTTGTGTTAGCAAAACCCGGTAGGCAACTACGGTACTAAATACGCACTACTAGCTTCCCATTGTGTATTTAGACAGAATCTGCAAAAAAAAAAAAAGGGGTGGAAGACGTTATCTAATCTAATCGCATCAAGTTTCGTCCGTTCGAGCAATTTGATGCCTCGACGTTCTGACCATTGTGGACGCAGTTTCAAACTCCTATGATGTTCAGAGACAGTTGATTAATTTGAACCAAAATATTACTGTGTACGACAGCATACTGCAAAGGCCGGAGAGTCCTTGATCATTTTGTTCACATCTAAGCTGTTTTATGAAGAATATAACTTTTGTACATGGCTTTTTATCTTTCACAAAATAACTTGTCTTCCTTCTTCTTGAGATTCTTTACAGAGCACAAGCCAATCAAGCACAGTAATCCCAAGGTCACTAAAGCAGGTATTGGTACTTTTGGTAGCAGTAGCATGACTAGGTGCCAAGTCCTGCATCTCTAGAAAGTTTGTCAGCAGAGGGAAGCATTAAAGTGCTCCAATATTTCTGGATAGATGGCTGTGCTGACTTTGGATTTGAAAAAACACAGTGGATAAACACCAAAAAATGCCATGGTTCCAACTGTGGAACCTTTACAATGAATCTCAATCAGCCTCAATTCCGTCTCTCCCAGTTCCTCTAGACTTTGATGTCCAACTGAAATGGAAATTTCGCTTTCATAAAAAAATAAATAAAAAAAAATATCACTGTTGCCCTTTTTTTCTTCTGTCCACATAAGGACGCCATAGACATAATTTCTGGTTCTGGATTGACCTGACACAAGAAATGCAACAGTTGTGTTCCTTGTCCTGGTTACGTTTATGTGTGGCACCTCTGGAACCTCTCCCAAAACTCTTGAATGGATTTTTCTACACAATCCTCTAGATATCGTTCTTTACCTTTTGCGTCTTCTCATTTTTCTTCCACGTTTTCCTTTCACTTACCTTTAAATCAATATACTTGAACACAGAAATGACCTTTCATGACCTGTCTTCCTTCTATAGGATGTCAAAGACTGTCTGCTGGGCAACTGTCAAGTAAGCAGTCTTCCCCTTGAATGTGTTGACCATAACATGTCATATTGTAATTTTGGACTATCATTAGCCATAACACTTTAGATTAGAATAAAAACCCCACTTGAAATATGTCATCCTGTGCAATTAATCTGCATAAAGGTTTCTGTTCTTAAATTTTTTCTAATAACTGAAATGTTGCTTATTCAGTCATCTCTATAGTAGCAAAAAAGAAAAGCAATAATAATGTCAGAAAACAACAATATGTTAGATTTAAAAAAAATCTGTTCAAAGGAATAAATAATCTTGAATTTGAAATCTCTTCGGGTCAGTATTGGGTCCTTTAGATCCTGTAGAGAGTTAACAGGATGCTCTCTTTGACTTTACTTGTGACTAAAAAGGCAATGTGGTTTCTTATGATCACATGACAGGAAGAATGTGTGACTAACGCACAAACAGCCTCACACATAAAGTACAAATTTAAGGTATTTTATTTTCCAAATTAGCATAAGTCAATATCATTTTACGTAAGAAGCCCCTTCCAAACGTTGGTGTAACGACTGAGTCATGAGTCGCAGACTTTGTGCAATTCAGTTTGTGTAATCCATTGAGTCATGTTGGAGTATAATAACTCCTAGGTACATGGAGTGACAGGAAAACACTAGAGGAGTATCTTAATTATTGCAGACAATATTTTTTAATTTATATAAAAAAAAACTACAAAAATAAATCAACTTGAGTTTATTAAGAGCATTTTACATTAAATAAAACCACGGCATTAGCTTGTTGCACACTGAAAACTGATTACACAATAATATGAAACATAAATATGATTAAAAAGTGACTTCGGTGACTAAAATCAAAATTTGAAGCCCAAAAAGGACAAAACATACTAAATAAAATGGTAAAATCTTCCTTATGTCCTCTACTAGTAAATCATTATTATGATTGAAGCTTTTTAAAGTCAACACAGATCTTATATATGATTTAAAATAGGTTTCTAGTAAGAAGCAGATACCTAACTTTAACAGTATCCTCTGTTCTCAGTATGTTTTACCAGTCTGCATTATATACATTAATCTGTAGAAGATGATAAACTTAAGCAGTGCTTAACCCAGACATGTATGGATCATTCTGGTTGGGTGTGTGCGCAGATCCAAAAGCAATGATTTCTCACCTTTGTCTCTGGCTACAGGGCATGTTGCTTCAAAGAACCAGTTGAAAGTTCGCTCAGGGTTTTGTCTGCCAGGAAAGACATTAACGCCATATGTGTGAGATTACTGTCAGTATTTGATATCTGTGTTTACATTGATTCAGAGATGAAAAAAGAAAGGCTGTTAAACATTTACCACAAGCTGACTGAATCTGATCGGGGGCTAGTATACAAAGTCTGTGGTACTAAAGAAAAATAAGTGTTTGACTTCTAATGGAAGTTTTAATATTCAGATAAATGCATATCAAACTAAATCAATAGAAAATACCTAATAAGACACTGCAAAAACCAAGTTAAAAAATCTTGTTTCCAGCTAAAATGTATTTTTGATCTTGTTTTGAGACTTATGTATTAACCAAGAGCAGAATGTGTTAGATTATTAATCTTATTTGGAGTATGTCTTTGAGAATGTTTAGACTATAATTAAGTATTTTGAGGGTTTGTGTAGTCTAAACCTTCTTAAATTAAGTGAAATAATCTTCCAATGAAATAAGACAATTTGTTCTTGGTGAGAATTCTCAAAATAAGACGTATATACTCAAAATAAGATTAATAATCTAACACATTCTGCTCATGCTCAGTGTAAAAGTCTCAAAACAAGATCAAAAACACTTTTTAGTTGGAAACAAGATTTTTTAACTTGGTTAGATGGACAGTTTTTGCAGTGAAGAACGCTATAATAGAGCAAGTCCACTCTTATGTGTGTGGCAGCAGATACAGAGCCAGCAGAGTTGCTGCAGGAAACTTCCTGTGCAGTTTTGTGAGAGGAAGTTAATAAAAACCACAAGAACTGAGTGAAAGGCTGAGTGACTGTGATGGAGGTCGACAAAAAAACCAAAAAAATCATACATCAGCTAACTTACTTCAATCTGGAGCCCATCCTTCCTGGATGTGATTGTTTCCATGTGTTTCTCCTGGAGGAGAGTTAGTTCCTCAGTGGTTTGTTAGAGGAGTGCCATAATTGTGATGAAACACTGTTACAGATGCAGCAGTCGGCTTCGTCAGCGCCAGAGTGACAGAACACTTCCTGATCTATCTGCATATGCTCTTGTCAATGTGAAAATGACGTGCGTTATGAGACAGCCTATGAGAGATCAACTTCTCGTTATTTAATTTATCCTGTTTAAATTTAAAAATACTCAGGAGACCTACATATAGTCCTCCTCAAAATGAAAAGTACCCCATTAGTTAATAAAAGGTCTCCAAAATAGTTTTTGTTGTTGGTAAATTTAAACAGCATTACAGCTCTCAGAATATGCAGGTTTGGTGTAATTTTCGGGTTCTATATCATTTGATCTGTCAGCAAGATCCGGTTTTACTTGATTTATACAGTCATCTATGCGTGTGTTTGTTAATGCATACTTATTGAGAACAGGCAGTGTTGACTTTCTATGCTTCCTGCTATTGTTCAAATAAATAGAGGTTAGCTCAACATCGCAATGCATTCATAACTTCATGTCTCCTGGCTAGAAAGAGGCGCACACTAAAGAAAAAAAGAAAAAAACTCCACATCCTGATCTGAAAGGCACTTTGCGCATAGGCTCTTTGCTGCCCCCTTGTGTCACTTTGACACATTTGAAAACTACAGGTCTCCATTTTGATTAGTTTTTTATTTGTGGTTATCTAAGACGAAAACCAAATGGTTTTCACCAAAAACCCTTTAGTAAAAATGAAGCTTCAGAAGTGATCACACAGACAGACTCGTTTAACAATATATTTATTCCAACCAATGCCAAATCAGACAAGTGATCAAACTGGGCCCGGTATGAAAGATTATCTGGTGATTATGAAAATGAACAAAAAGCTATAGAGAAAATACCACTTGCTCACATGTTACCTCTACAATGGTTAGGTACGTGTTTAGTGTGTGAATCCTACTCTGGCAGAAGAAAAAAACAAAAAAAACAAGAAGAGGTGGGGAAGAAGTGACATGAATAAGAGCAGGAAAAGAACAAGACTAAAGGAAAGAACAGAGTAGGACTGGGATAAACGGATGGATGAGTGCCGATCACAAACGATGAGTGACTTTTGCCTTAGGCCACTTCCTCCTCTCCTTCCTCCTCGAACTCCCCCTCCTCGGCTGTGGCGTCCTGGTACTGCTGGTACTCGGACACCAAGTCGTTCATGTTGCTCTCCGCCTCGGTGAACTCCATTTCATCCATGCCCTCTCCGGTGTACCAGTGGAGGAAGGCCTTGCGCCGGAACATGGCAGTGAACTGCTCTGAGATGCGCTTGAACAACTCCTGGATGGCCGTGCTGTTGCCGATGAAGGTGGCGGCCATCTTGAGCCCGCGGGGCGGGATGTCGCACACGGCCGTCTTGACGTTGTTGGGGATCCACTCCACGAAGTAGCTGCTGTTCTTGTTTTGCACGTTCAGCATCTGCTCGTCCACCTCCTTCATGGACATGCGGCCCCGGAAGACGGCGGCCACCGTCAGGTAGCGGCCGTGGCGCGGGTCGCAGGCCGCCATCATGTTCTTGGCGTCGAACATCTGCTGAGTGAGTTCGGGCACAGAGAGAGCTCTGTACTGCTGGCTGCCCCTGCTGGTGAGCGGCGCGAAGCCGGGCATGAAGAAGTGCAGACGGGGGAAGGGGACCATGTTGACGGCAAGCTTGCGGAGGTCGGCGTTGAGCTGCCCGGGGAACCGCAGGCAAGTCGTCACGCCGCTCATGGTGGCAGAGACCAGATGGTTGAGGTCGCCGTAAGTGGGAGTGGTGAGTTTGAGGGTACGGAAGCAGATGTCGTACAGGGCCTCGTTGTCAATGCAGTAGGTCTCGTCGGTGTTCTCGACCAGCTGGTGCACAGAGAGGGTAGCGTTGTACGGCTCCACAACGGTGTCCGACACCTGCACGAACAACACTCAAGTTCAAGGTGAAAACTAAACTTGACCGAGAAGTACAGCGACGTCACCTGACCATCATACCTTGGGAGAAGGCACCACGCTGAAGGTGTTCATGATACGATCGGGGTACTCCTCCCGGATTTTGCTGATGAGCAAAGTTCCCATGCCGGAGCCGGTACCCCCACCCAGGGAGTGTGTGAGCTGAAAGCCCTGCAGGCAGTCGCAGCTCTCAGCCTCCTTCCTCACCACGTCCAAGACAGAGTCCACCAACTCGGCCCCCTCCGTGTAGTGGCCCTTTGCCCAGTTGTTACCCGCTCCACTCTGGCCTGTAACAGCAGGAATAGAATGCTAAACTGCTGCTATGATTATGTACTTCACAATGGGGATGGAACGGGACCTTGTAGCACAAGATCCTAAGATCCCAAAAAATTTTTTGTGGAGGTACTACTTCTTTCTTAAAAAGCAGTTTTGTACACAGTATGTATGTTCCAGACTCTCATTTTGAGCTACACAAAATACATTTTTTGGTTTGTTGCTGAAACCTGAAGAGTAAAGAGTTACAGTATAGACCAAGGCTCTGTATCTTTTAAACTTGATAACTGTTCAGCACTTTGTACAACCTCTTTCGTGTGTTTGAAAGTTCTGTACAAGCAAAAAGGGTCGTTAAGGGGCATTTTGGGTGTTTGGTTAAAAAAAAAGGCACTGTGAGAATATCATGACTAACAACTCTAAATTTTCATCAGCTTCAACAGGCCAAGTAAAAAAAAAAGAGCTATTTCACATGATTTTAGACTGCATTTCACAATCTCAAGTACACAGTCTAAAATATTTTTCTTAAAATTATACCCAAGTTGGCATGAAACATTTTTAAAGATGTATAACCCATTTATTATGATCTTAAAATACACGATTATAACAGGAATAGCTAAAATTCCACTGGAACATTGAATGTTGATTAAATGCTTTAAAAAGACATTGTGTGATCAGTGGGAACATTTTCTTTGTAAATGAAACCAAACAAATAGGGAGTTTTTGTTTCCCCAAAATCGCTGTCTGTTTCTCCTGAACCCTAATGTTCTTATATCGTCTCCTAAAGTCAATATTAGCTATACTGCTACGTTTTCGGTTTTTATCCGTTCGGATTTTCTATCATTTACCTGTTTAATGACTTGTTCTTGCTAAGCTACGGAACATTCCATCGGGGAATGATTAATTATTTATAGAACTGGGAATGATAAAAAATACTTTTTAAATACACGAACCTTCTCAAATAAACCAATTAATCCAGCATGTGGAATTAACAGACCGAAATTAACTTAATATTTTGCTAAATTGTGAAGCGAATTAAAGTCCAGTGTTTCCAGTTGCATACCAAAGACAAAGTTGTCTGGCCTGAAGATCTGTCCGAAAGGGCCGGAGCGGACGGAATCCATTGTGCCTGGCTCCAGATCCACTAAAATGGCCCTGGGTACGTACTTTCCACCTGGAACAGATATAGATGTGTTTGTTTTTTTGTCCTTTTACAAAGGAGAAAAAACATAAAATTTTCTGTGTAAATATTCAGACAAATCCCATAATCAAACCTGAAGCCTCATTGTAGTAGACGTTGATCCTATCCAGCTGCAGATCGCTGTCCCCATGATAGGTTCCAGTTGGATCAATCCCATGCTCGTCACTGATCACCTCCCAGAACTACAGACAGATCAATATGCGGAGATTAGATACAATGAGATTATCATGATCCTAAATGCACAGCATGCAATAATTTACTGCACATTCCACAAATGCTTAATAAAGGTAACCATGTTACGAGGAGTACAGCTGCTTGTTTTGCAATGGATCTGATTAACTTATAAAAAGAGCCTTTAGTTCGATATTGTTTGTCGCATGCTCAAGAATCAATGACAATAAACAAAACAAAACAAAAATCTGTTAACTATAAATAAATGCAGGACTTATTACTTATATTGTTTTTGTTTGATAAAACTTTTATTTATCTGATTTATCATTTTAAGTTGTCTATTCAACTTGAAGAGACTTCTATTGTTGTAAATCACTGCATTCCTGTTGTTTTTCTTCCTCCTTTTTTCGTTTATATATATAAAAAAAACGTTAGAAAATTGCATTAAAATTTTCCTAGAGTATTTGAAGCCATCTTTTATATAAAAAAAGAAGAAAGGTAAATGAAAATTTCAAAGGACAAGTCCCTAGGTGGCTGTAGGGCCTCAGACAGGTGCCAACTTTTTCGCAAAAGTCTGAAGGTGTGAAAAGGACAGTGTTCAAAAGGATACTAACCACTGATTCAAGTAGTTTTGAACCGCAGTTTCAGAATTTAGACGTCTACTCTTCAAGAGGATGCAAACACAAGGGCAAAATATTCCTTGTTACCATTTTTTAAAACAGTAAAATTATATAGCCTGTACAAGTGTTGTGATCTGTACCTGCCCACTAGGGTTTGCTAGAACTCTTTGTGATTGATAGCCCAGATTTTTGTGATTGCGCCTCCCGCTGACGGTGACAATAACACTGCCATTAGACGGGTGGAGCCGACTTAACAGAGATCAGAAACACGGGTAAGATCTCAAGCAGAAGAGAAACCATGCTTTTTAAACTGAGAAAATTCCCAATTTCCACTTCTCCTAGTCTCTCTCTCTGTCTCGGAGACAAGAAGGACAAACTCCTGGGGTTTCCTTCCTCTTCCAAGTACAGTTAAAATCAAACGTTATCATCCCATTTTGGGGGCTACAGAAACAAAATAGCTCTGAGTGAAATGCTTGGATTCAATGAGCTCAAGAGTATGAATATGGACAGGTTTTTGTGAGCGTAGTACAAGCAGCTCACCTTTAAAGAGGCGAGGTGAGGTTCATTTACATTTATTCTAACCACTTAAATTGCTATGTAAATCAAATATTGTTACATGTATAATCCACCATGTAAGTAAAATAACATTCGTTATTAGTGCTGTGCAAATTTGTGATTTCGGTTCATCCATTCCAACCTAAACTGACATACACAAATAACCCCAGAAATTCAGAATTACATTTTCAACCCAAAGGCATGATTTGTGGTGTAATGTGAAATGATTTCAGATTCAATTGTTTTTTGGACGAAAAAATCTTGAAATTATTGGGTTATTATAAGGGCTCATTTACTAACTTTATGATAAATAAAACTGATGTAGAATAGACCAACATTTAATATGAGGAAAAAAGTATGTTTGCTAAAGATCTGCAGGACTCCAGTCGTTCCAGGTCCTTCGGTGTCTGAGCCACACCCCTCTGTCCATGGCTGCGCGTGCACGATCACACACAACTACGCGCATCAATTATTACAATATTTTAATGAGACAGTTAATATTAATATAATCGCATAAACACGTTCTCCCATTTCTCTGCGGCTCCGATCGAGTACATCAGTCGGTCGCCTTCCGAACGGACTTCATGTGACAGCAGCGGGGATGTCTCGGATTGCCACCGCCCATCCTGAAGGATGCTATTGTATGCAGCCCTCACTGCTCTCTAATGCGCGACATTTTCCTCTCTACTATTTTTGACCTACTTTAGTCTTTTCCTGAGGACGGCGCGATCTCTTGGGCTGTCGCGTCATGACCAAGCAGCATCCAACTTGTTTTTTTTAGTTACATAAAACAAACCCGACTGCCATTGCTAACAGGTAGATAAAACGCCAGAAGACTGGTTGGCTCATCTCTCTCTTCCCCTACCTTCGCTCCAATCTGGTTCCCGCACTGCCCGGCCTGAAGATGCACAATCTCACGCATGTTGTCGATGCTGCGGTTCGGGGAGTATGCTAACTTCTGGAGAAACGCAGGAAGGTGTGAGAGGGGAGGGAAAAAAAGCTCAATTTTTTTTTTTTTTTTTTTTTTAGCGGCTCGGTCTGTCGAGCAGGGAGTCTGGCTGAATGGCGGAGGGGTTTGTAACCGGGTTTTAAGCTCCCTTGTCTTGCCCTTCCCAACCAACCGCGGCTGCGCCGTTCCTGTCTGTGCTGCAGAATTACGTCATCTCCATGGCAACAAAAACTGGGCACAGCCGGTACGAATGGCCTGTCTAAACCGGCCGGCAGGAAAAGAGATGGAAAGCAAAGAGACTAATCTTTGTTGGAATGACATGTAAAATACAACAAAAAACAACTCCAATGATGTTGTATTGCATCAGGCGGAGACTATAGCTTCCCTCTTTATAGCGTACATTGCTTATATATATATACTCTATATATAGAGTGGCTTGCCACGCTAACGTTTCAGTGGAACAGTCTACAATATGTCTGTTCTTGTTGAATGCAAGTGCTCAAAAAAGTGTCCACGACGTTAACTTTGGCTGTCTTTCCTTATTCCACTTTTAGCTTTTTATTTTGTTTGAGTTGTTGCCCATAGAGACAGGATGTTTGACAACAGAAGCTGGAAGGAAGTTGGAGTGATAATATGGAAATGGCATGCAATCCTCATCCCTCTCTTTATGCAGCAGGCCGTTTTTAAAAGACAGCTTCAAACATGTCTGAAGAGTAAAGTAAACAAAAAACCTCATGAAATAGTGAGCTGTTTAAAACGTCTATTTATATTCTGTATCCTATGAAAAAGGTGTTTTCTCAATCTAAATCAGTCTAAACTTAATCCTGATCAGGATTATTAAAATGATTCCAATTTGCTAAAAACACAGACAAACAAGCATTTTTATTGCTTTCTTCAAAGTCAGAAATGTACATACACTGAGATTGTCCCTTTAAAAGATGGAAATGACATGGCTTTATAAGGCTGACTGAATACACTTTTCGGCAAATCAGAGACACAGCCGGATGTAGTTTTAATCACATAATCAAAAACACTGCTTTTTGTGTGACATTATAGGAAGAAAAAAAAAAATCAGCCAAGTTACGAGAAAGAAAATCATTTATATTTACAACTCCACTTAATCTGTGGGAACAGGTTCGGCATTACAGATGTCTGCAGGGCCATTTGTATCTCTCTTTAAACAGTTCTATGCAAATATAACTAAGCAGTGCCAAATAGTTTGACCAGATCCCCACCCACTAGATGGGGAACAAAGATCAGTGTTCGCGATAACTCCCACTCTCACATTTGCTATTTTTGAAGCACGTAGGACAATGTATTCACCTGCTTCATATTTGTATCCATGTAATAGCTGGTATTGTAACGACCTCTGACATTTGCATGTTTTGCATGTTCACTTAAACGTTTGAGCGACGCCCGCCAAACTAGCACACTGGACTGTATCAGACAGGGCATTGTTGTAACTCGCATGACAGCGTACTTGCTTGTTGTAGTGCTGTATCTAATTAATAGTGGCTATTACATTCAATTATATAAAGAAAAAAAAGTAATTTATTTAATAGGAATATAAACTATATGTTTAATTTTAGTGTTCCCCTAATTTTCTTGAGCGACTTTTGTGAGGCAAGGCAAGAAGAGTATCTTTCACCCATGCATGGAGAAACATGCCACCCCCATGGAGAAAGGCTCGAGTTGGGATTCAAACCTAGAACAAACTCGCTGCTAGGCAGCAGTGCAAACATCTGTGCATCTATGCAACCTATTGAAACACATTATTAGCTTGTTGTTACGAGTTAGCCTGGTCACTGAACATACAGTTTGACATCAATGGAACTCAGAGGAACAATACACAAAGGCTAAAAGCCACCTTCACTTTATCCTACTTTACCATCCCTCACTTCAGTTCCTAACAAAAGTTCTCAAATCAGGATTCTCTTAAAAAATCTTTGAAGAAAAGATCAGTGTGCTTTACAGTTTTACAACTCCAATTCAAAGTTATTATTTTCAATGCAAAAATAATACATCAACATTCCATCTGGGTACAGCTAAATGTACCCAAAGTACCAACAGTGGTAGTTGTACAAAGGTTGAGAACCATAGCAGAGGATACTTGGAATCAGGGAAAAGTGCACTGTTGGTGTCCGACTTCTGCCCTGTCCTCACCTCAAATAGCCTCAACAAAATCCATAATACCCGCAGCTCAATACCTGCCCAACAACTGTTGAAACACAGCCAACATGACAATAAACAGCAGCTGGTGGGGACTTAAAATACACTTATACCTTACAACTAAAGAGAAAGTAATTACACAGCTTCAGATAAATTCGTATTAATGAATTCGTAGCTAAACTTACTAAGATATGTACTGTTTATCTTTGATATATTAATAAAACTTAACAAATGTTTACCCATGTTATTATTTAGTTTATAATTGTATTAGAACCATTTAACTGGATCAAGCTTTTAACTCCAGCAGTAAAGAGAGCTAATAGTTCAATTCAAAATACTGCAAAGCAGTGATTCCCAAAGTTTTCATCTTCTAACCAGCAAAATGACTACGATAATTGTTTACAAGTGCATACATGGAAATGGACATAATTATTTACCAAAGATACAGTGACAACTTTGATAACTTCAGCAGCTCCTTTGTGGTTATGCAATCACCATCAGCTGTTCTAACAAGTAAAAACATGTAGTTTGCAATAATCTTAATCCTTTTAGATAATCTTAAAACCTCCACCCCAGTGTTAAATGAACTTCAGTGGAACGCTGACTGCACTTAAGGTTTGCTAACTTTTGGAACAAATGCTTTGTAGCATACCGACTAACTCCATTGTCCAGATACTCTAAAGACCCGTAACCATGGTAACTAGTACGTAAAGTTAGGGCATAGTTAAAAAAAGGGTTATTTTTGATTTGAGCAAGTCTTAAAATCCACAACAGAGAACACCATATGAGCGTTATAAAGTCAAATTTAAATGTCCATTTGTTGCATGTTATGGATTTCAAATGTGTGTACAGCTTGTTAAAAGATCAGATTCCGGGGTGTTGTATAGTGTAGTGGTTGGTGTTGACACCCTGTGTACAGAGGCCTCAGTCCTCGGCATAGTTGTCCTGGGTTCAGTCCCTGTTCTTGTGGACTGGTGTCCACCACATGTCTTCTCCCCTTCTGCACTGTCCATTATCAAATAAAGGCTCCTATAGTCATGAAACTTTTTTTTTTTTTTTTTTAAAGAACCAGGTTCTTCTGAGAGATAAAATAACAACACTGTTACAATCATTTCAAATATATTTACCAATTTCATTTGACTTACAGTTAGAATAAAATATAAATAATCTCAGTTTGTCCCATAGTGGGAAACTGAGATGTACCAACAGGAAGTTAAGGATACACAGACGCATTTAATATAGAAGGCAAAAAATGAGAAAAATTTTTTGGGGGAATAGATTATAAAAATAATAAAATATAGGAAAAATAACATTATATCATTATTATAAACAGCATGACCAGATCAAAATAAATGAGCAACTGATAATAATACAAAAAAAAAATCTACAAGATGTGCATATATTTTTCTCTGGCTGAATCTACACATTTAATTTTGGTCAATTCAGTCCTGGCTTCCTGTATGTATCAGAGAAAATACTGTAGAGATAACCTGTCCTGGATGGAATCCAAGTCTACGAATCTTTCTCAGTACTGCACAACATTTTGTTACAGGTCAATATAACTGATAAAAATCCCTTGGTGCCAATATTCTTGCAAGTAGGATCAGGAAAAGTACAAATACTCTCTCTCTCTCTCTCTCTGTCTATCTCTCTCTCTCTGCTTGTATTTCAGTTCATAATGGCCTTTTCTTTTGGCTTTCCAATCTAATTATTGTGAACGGTCACTGGCAGACTGAATGCTGACATTATTTCTGTAGGAACGACTGTTGACCACAGGGGGGTGATAGATCTCTTTAGTTCAGCCAGTAGACCAGATATCTCCTTTGGTTCTAAAAGAAATTAAATTAACTATAATAATAATAACATTATATAATAATAATAATAATAATAATAATAATAATAATAATAATAATAATAATAATAATAATAATAATAATAATGTAATAGACATGAATCTTTCTTTGCAAAGTGTATAAGATTTTAAAGGCCTGCATAAATGACTGGTACTGATGTATTGAGATGTATATTTAGCAAGCCAACCTAAAGACACCAAACATCGTTTATAAAACAGTTTTTTGTGTTAGAGAACGTAAAAGGGCATGGCAATGATCCATCAGACCTACACCACCTTAGCTGACATTTCCATTTAGAGTAAGTTCTCCTATTTTCTCACTCTTGCCTCCCACATTCCCATGGTGACCAATATTAGCATTCCTCCTCTGCCCTTCTTGGACTCTTTTTTTATTTTTTTTCTCTCAGAGTGTAATGGTAAAAACTTACACGGTTCTCTACGTTTTTTACTCATAAATGTAATTGTTATTTATAATAAATATGTAACAGTGAGCCGAACACTATAGCAGGACTTAACTCTATCACTTTATGCCATAAAAGGCAGATTTGTTCCAGCCCATTAATGCGAATTGTAAAACCAAACGACCAGATCAGGAGGACTCTCAGCACTTTCAAAGGACACATGAAAAAGTCACGACAAAGAATCCATAAAAAAGTTCATTTAAATCATTTACAAGACAAATGGGACTATTCCATTTTATTCACATGGACTACTTTGGTTTGTTGCATGTCTTGTTTTACAGTTGTTTCTCTTTAGAGGACATTTTTAATACTTGCAGGAAATTACTAACTTTTGTATGAATTATAGAAATAGAATCCTGGTACCATCACTTCTTTATATGTATGAAAATGATTCAAAATTGGCACCATGAGGGTTTTCAGTTGTTGTCCATTTATTTTATTTAACACAACAGTAGAATATAGCACTTTCTATCCATTCTAGTGATTAGGAAAGGTAACATTTGAGCTCCTCTTCCTCTTCAACAGCATTCTGTCATTTGGCGTTCTGCAAACGTGAAAAATAAAAATAAAAAAAGCGGTGAATTTCACTTTCATTGTTTATGCATTCATATAACATTTTAACAAACATACTTGCAGACCTTTTGTTTTTAAATGAATTGCTGCATGTTGGGTATGCCCAATAAAAGACTGTCAGTACTTCTGATGCTTTTGCATTGAAATCATCATATAGCCTGTTATACTGTAAATATAAATACATCCATTTATATAGGGTGACCAACCGTCATGTTTTACCCAGACGTCCATTTTTCATGTCCTGTCCACAGGGTCTTGGGGGATTTTATAGATTGAAAAAAATGTCAGTGTTTTCATTGTTTTTAAGTGCACCAATACACATCCGTAAATTGACTGGTACCACATAAGTAATACAACAGCCTTTCTGTTACCTGACATCTTCCCTGAGCTGCTACCTAGTGGATGGTCTGATACAGACAACAGAGAGGATGCAGTACTGCGATCTGCCGCACCGGATTCCTGTTCTGTGCCATGTTTGCAGCGTTGCAGCTGTTTGCAGGATATCGTAGCGCAAGTATAGCTTTACAGACGGACAAAGCTTGTATTTGTGTTTCTGTGTGTGACAGAAGTGGCAAATATCCAGCAGATCTACATGGACACAAATACAAAACAATTTTAGAGCCGATAGTTTTACCTATTTATAACTTCTTTCAATTTAGTAAACTTTCTAAGCCCTCTAACATTCCAACTAGTGATCTTAATTTCAGAATTATTCACAGAATTTTTTATTTATTTTTTTATTTACCATCAATGACATCTTCTGATGTCCTGTGAGGTTATAAATGTTGCTGATTCTGCCAAAACCATACACAAAAATGTAACACACACTGGAGGGGAAAATAAAAACAGCAAGAACAACTAGAAAGTAATAATCAAAACAAGAGGGTGCGTTTGCCCCTTTACAGGACAAGTCCAAACAACCACTACCTCTCTGATTTTAACATTACCCCCTTTCTCTGTTAGAGCCAAATAATACCAATAAAAAATAAAACTAACAATAATAAAAGATTGCATTAAAACAATGCTGTACAAAAGATAATGTTGGCTTATGTGTTGCACCACAGAGAGTGATACAATAAAACTATTTAGCCAAATCATCCTGATTTCATTTTCCCTTATTTGAATTTTTGACCCCCTCTAAAGATTTGAACCATTCTTTATCTTATCAGTGGAACATTCAACATCACTGTAACAACGAAAACCTTCTTGACCTGTCCTGTCCTGGCTCACCTGGATTTTTTGTGTGTGTTTTTTTTTCCTTTGGTATTTTCGATGTCCGTCATAGCTTCAGAAACTGTGATCACGTCTGTGTGTCCTGTACAGTATTTATTCAGGTTTTATTAGGTCCTGTTGGAACCTTTCGGCTTTTTGTGGAGCACTCTATTTGCAAGGATCATATTGAAACGTTGCCCATAACTCGTGAAGGAACTGCTTCACAACTGGGGCAAATTCTCACTAAATATGGACCGTTTCTAAAGACAGATACTGAGAAAAAAAAAGGCTTGCCGCCAGCGTGCATGATTTCTCGCTTCCTTGCTTTGTGACACACAAATCCTTTCTCCTGAAAGTTCAGAATGTGGACAAGAATTGCTTGGTTCTGGTTAGGTTTGGCCAGAGCCAGTGTGCCATGAGCTCGCTCCAGAGTGAAAGTTTTATCGGAACACCCAATCCATCGTGGTAGCATGTCGTTGACAAAATCGTGGAGGGGCTTATTTCATTAAGGTCTTTCACGTTGAACAAAAAACAGCAGATTCTGTCTTCTGCCTCAATTCAGGTCTTCTGTTTTGGATTCAAGGTAGGCAATTCGTTTAGTAGCTGAGGCTAGTGCTGCTTGAGTGTGTCTCCAGCTTGTCTTCCGTTGTTGCTATGAGTGCCTCTGCCTCACCAATACACATTGTATTTGCAACCAAATCTCGTTCCATGTCGGAAAGTTTTCATTTCAATCTCCACAATTGAGTCTGCCACATCCGACTAGCGGTTATCAATCTTGTTGAGTTTTGATCCAAAGTCAGAACGGAGGGACTTCAATTCTGCAAGCACATCAGCTATGTTAGCCCTGCTGCTAATGTCATCAGCTTCTGTCGTCGCCGGAAAAGTTGTCTCAATGATGTTTGCCTCTGCTCTGGCGAAAAGTTTGGTTTGGTTTCGGATGGTTCTGACATATCCTGAGCCGCTCTGTTTGATTTGTAAATTATCAGTGCATTTGTGGGGTTTTCTAAAGTTTGTGTTCGACTTTGTGGAAATTTCAGGCTACACCGCCATTTTGATTTAGGGCCGACTCTCCCCCCCCCCATTCTTCTAATTCTACTGCAGTTTGAATGAGGAGTTATAAAGCTGTGCCTAGCGAAACCACAAAAATGTAGTTTCTGAATGCTTTTACTAAAGGAAAAAAAACAGATGGCTTCTATTGACCTACACAAATAAGTACATTTATAAAGAATTACTCAGATTCAATTTTCATAAAAGAAAAGTCATACACAAAACAAGTTTAAGGGTTCTAGAAAAGCCCTCAAAGTCAGTAGATCATAGGTTCATGTATTATTAACTGCCGTAAATTTTTTTTTGGGCGTGCACTATTCTGCAGTTTATTTAACTGACCCCAGAGAATTTGCATGAATGACCTTTCATAGACTCATCTCCCCTCCTCATATCCATACCATCCTAACCTGCTTCTGGAGCTGTGTGGAAAAACTAAAGAGCAGAAGAAATATGACAGCCCTTTCTCTGACCCACCTCTTTTCATACTCTGAGTGGCCATAAATGGTGCTCTGGCTGGTACCCCAATGTGAACAGAGAAATCTCACCCTGAATCAGTGCATCATTAGACAGCTCAGTGTTTTCCTCCAACTATGAGGCCTGTGTACTAAAGCATTTATAGTAACTTTTTAATTAAGTACAATTATATACATGTCACAAGGTGGTTTTCTTGTGACTGGTTTTATTGCATGTTTTTACAAATTATGATTTGGTTGCATGCATTTTTCTTTTTTTTTCACCTGTGCGTCCTCCCTGATTAACAACAGGTGTGGGGACTCTGATTAACGAGCCTGGGCCAATGGGGAGCAGAGAAAAGAGGAAGGGTCACCCTTTTATTTAACTGGTGAGAGCTCCAGGGCGCGCCTGTGGAGACCCAGCTGGAGGAGACAAGATGAACCCGCAGCCCGGCAACTGGCGATGTGGCGGCAGACAATATGGAGCTGGGAGACGGAGGTTGGAGAGGCGGCAATGATTATGGAGGACGTGGCGCACCAAGACGCAAGAGGACCGGTCCAATTCTGTTACGCAGTTGCCGAGTCAAGGGCGTGGTGCTGGGCCACCTGGAGACGCCGAAGAGGAGCCGATGGCGCACCTGGACGCAAGAGGACCGGCTAGATCCTGTTACGCAGCGGCCGAGTCAAGAGCGTGGTGTTTGAGCCATCGGGAGACAGGGAGAGGATTCCTGCGCTTGGCGCAGAAGGCCGCCGACCAACTTGCCAGCTGTGACTGATTTTAAGAGACTGCTCTGGAAGGTTTTATTTTCTTTTATTCTGTTTGATTACTTTTAAAACGTTTTATTGTTTCTTTTGTTCTTATTTCTTTGATTTTTAGAAAATAAACATCTGGAGCAGTTGCTTCTCATGGTCGCCAACAGCGTTCTCCACCTCATTTTTACTTATAGGCTTTTAAGGGTGGGTGGACTTTTTGGCTGTTTGCAATCCCACCCTTTGTGACATACACACAACAAAAACAATATCTACAATATGTGTATGATGCCTATTTAAACTATTAATTTGGTCATTCTCTTTTTGAAGGGACCTGATTCATTGCTATAAATCCAAATAATCACAATTCCAGGATAGATTAACAACTTTCTTTTACTCTATTAAAGTTTGTTGTAGAAAAATTACAGAAAAATATCTGTAAAACCATTCATTTGTACCCATCTCAAACTGACAGCAGATGTACATCCCTCACTCTTTGTACCTACCCAAAGCAGCATGAACCGCAAAGCCTGAAATTTTTGCCAGTTTCACAAACACTTCACCTAGGAAGTTGTTGGTTTTTTTTTCTGTGGATTTAACTGATAGTTATTCAGGACTTCTTCTAGGTTAATGATTGCTTTAAGCATTTTAGATGCAAAAGGCTATAAAAGCAGTTTTATTCTGTTTTCAGTTGAGATCAATAATGTTTGTGAGCTGGAAGAATATGTCCCAAAAAGACAATTAAATTATTAAAATAGAGACTGTTTAATGACTCAAATTCAGACTTGCACAACTGCTCCATTCTCTGTAAGGAACACAATTAGAACTATAAACTAGTTCAAGGAAGATCTGAAGATTATTCTGATGACCTAAGAGCATTTTAAAGATATACGAAGGGGTTTAAAAAAAAAAAAAAGATTTTTTTTTTTTTCATGCAGAGAACCCACCCAAACTGGCCATTTGGGAAAGTGCTTGTTGGATTCTACGTTTGCTTCTGTCTTTTCACAAGTATTAGTTCCTCTTTCTATCATCTCTCTGGCCTAATGATACATCAGTATAGTGGACAACACCTTTACGGATCCACCAAATTATATCTTTGTTACTTTTTATTTTTAAGTCTGGAGCTCCTTCAGTTTAAATTTGGAACTGGTTATTTAGACAAAAAAATAGGATTTAACATGCTCAGGTAAATACTTCTCAAAGTTTAAATCCCTGTCTGAGCCACTGAGCTCAATGGAAAAAAAAATGGCATCCTGAAGAGCTTTACTCAGAAAATAAAATATTGCAACTGTCTTCCACCACTTGATCAGTCCTCGTTGATAAGGACAGGTGCGACTTCTGCTGCTTTGCAAATTAAAGGTATGTTAAATACGTGCAACAATATGAAAATGGTTTCAAATTAAAAATACTTGACACCACAATACACCGCCTGTCACCCCTAAAACAAAACACTCTTGATAGTAACATAAAACAAAACAGAAGACTTATATAAAAGTATTCACAACCATAAAATCACAAGATAAGATATTTAAATGACTTTACAAATGACTTAAGGCAAGTTCAGACAGTCATCTCAAGCTTTGCTGCTACATACACAGAATATGACTCAGATTTTGCATCGCTGGCTCGGTTAGCAAGCTGATAAATTCACCATGTTTCTTTATGTCCTGTTGTTACTTTACATCACCACCTCAGCATTCACCTTCAGGCTCTGAATATTTACTCATAACTGTCCAAAATATCATCATAAAAAATGTATTCTAAGGGGGTTAAATATGGGCTGTTAACTGAAAACATGTTTTGATAACTGAGCGGTATGACAAGGTATTCCACACTTCAGTAAGGTTGAACGTTTATTACACAGTTTCATAAAAAATACTATAAATAGAAAATGTAAATCACACAGCAAATTGTTTCTTTGTTAGGCAGAACACATTTTCATGTCAGTGTCTTCAAAAGTCTGTGATGACACAACAAAGAGTAGGATGACTAGTCCGTATTGTTGGAAAAAGATTCTCTGGACAGGTCTAAACTCTAAACGTGGAGACAAAGTCCCTAATGTTGCAAAAGTGAACACAAGGGAACATAGGACTCAGCTAAAAAAACTAAATCTGCAAGAGTACACATTAATGTAACCAGAAATTCAGAACACATAAATATTTCAAAATTAATAAATAATCATGTCAATAACGTCATGTTGTTTGCGTCTTGATAGCTTGGCATCACTAGTGTTTGAATGTGTGCATGAATGGGTGAATGACCAAACGTAGTGGAAAGTGCTTTGGGATCCATATGGACTAAATGAAGTGCTGTACAAATACAGACCATTTACCATTTGATAGTACTTACCAAAAACCTTCATCCAGTGCACAAATGTGGCACTCGATTGAATAATTGGCCACCTAATTTTTCAACTTGAGACTGAGAGTACTATAAGCATAGAACATGGATGCAGAGTACAAATAGAAGGTAAAAGAAATCTGCAGATTAAAACAACTAAATGCATTCCATATTCTGGATTTAAAAAATAAAATATTTAACTTGGTTTTGTCTGGCTTATTTTGGAGTTTGTTTAAAGCCAATAGGTTTATTATTACTTCAGGCTATTGATAACACACTAAATAATTATTATCCAATTAATGAATAATGCAAGAATGCTGCTCTGAAGTCTCAGCATTGTAAAGTTGAAAGATGTGCTGTGTTTCTGACGGACAGACTTGTGTGCATGCGTGCAATTGAAAAGACAAAGTACATTTTATCATTTACCAGTGTCTTCTCGGCATCTGATAGAACACAGCCACACTGTATGCCCAGGGATGTTTTGAAAGTCTTGTTTTAAGTTTCAGAGAAACAGAAAAAGTAAAAGAAAACTTAATACCGAGAACAGTTTATGTTTGAGCGAAATGGGAGAGGCAGCAGGGATTAAATGAAAAACAAAACATGACTTAAATACATATTTTATCATGCAATAATTTCCATCTTGCCTTTAGCTTGGTAATAAATTGAATATTAATTTTCTGTTGTGTTGCCTTCCTAATGGCCATAATTATGATAATGGACTATTTTTGTAATGTGAGCTCACCAGTGCCCACCAGTGAGGTTAAGTTGTATGTATAAGTATTGGATTTATGATTTAGCTGTCCATTGTTTAAGGTCTACTCCTGGTACCTCTTCAGCAAGAAAAGTGTATTATGTCTGAAAAATTGCAGGTCAAAGTAATCTTTTCTACCTTTAAGAGGGGTAAGCTTTTTCAGTATTGTGGGATAACTAAAATAAGTAGTGAAACAGTAAGGATTACTGAAGTAATTGAACTGATGTTAGTAAAAAAACAAACAAAAAAAACCTTTAGTTACATTTTCAAAATGTATCCAGCTTTTAAGCTAAAGTAAATTTGCTTGTTTGTTTCCTTGGTAAAGCTAGGATGAGATATGGGCCAAAGGGCCTGCGTTTAGAAATATTAAACAAGTCAAAAGGCCAATGTGTTAAGGGTTTGTAAACTGTGAGACAATTTTTTTCTCTAATTACAAAAATCTTTAGATGAATGGATTACCATAGAATTATTATTTTTAAGCACAGATCTTTTATAGTGCATTTCAATTAAATACCATGCTACGATGTCATAATTTCCAAGAATCACCATCTGACATCCTCAGTTTGGTTTTTCATTCTCCTGTAGTTTAAAAAAAAATAATTAATGAATATGATAAATTATGTATTTTGCAACTGAAGAAAAAAAAAACAGACTTTCAATGTCTGCAGGTAAAATAAATATGTAACTTTTTTGGGGGTAAAGAACAAAAAATATGCATTACAGAGAATAAACAGAGGGGAGTAATGCAAGGTGCATATAATTCTGGTGAAGGATATTAATTAGATATGACAAAATCTAATGATTTCACAAAGGAACCTGGTGGAATAGGATCTGAGCTACAATTCAAATAAACAAGTCTTGTTTTCACTGGTCAACATGTTTAAATGTATAATACAGAGAAGCAAGATTCTGAATTTCATTATCTGAGTAAAATAGTCCCATTTGTGAAACTCGAGTTTGGTTCAATTCAAGTTGGACTAAGGTTTATACATGCATTGCAAAAGTCTGATTTCAGTTGGACTATAATTCAACTTTAACTTGCTGCATGTAAACGCACTGACTGTGTTTGGTGTGTTTGTCTAGATGGCTAAACCTAAACTTTCAACTCCTAAAGACAAAAACCTAAAATATGATCATTTGGTTTGATTGTTGAGCTGGTCTATTGCATGAATGTCCTTCCATATTCCCCTTAATGAATTATAGGCATTTTGATTTATAACACTTGATATGCTTTCAAAAAGCAATCAGTTTCAGCTGAGAATGGCACCAGCTGAGAATTTCAGCTGGTGCAGCTAACTAATACTTCGTATTTGCTCGGCTGAAGTGCTGAGATGATGTGATTTGCTCTAAGGTTTCAAAAACTGATTTGAATGCAAGTAGGAAAGCTCCTGGCTTGCACCTGGGTGCTCCACTAAAGTCGTTTTGAACCCAATTTGTTGCCTTTAATATGCCAATTTATGAGCAACTGGTGAAGAACAGCATCCAGGTTTGGGAGAAAAAAAGACCCAGTAATGAAACAGTTACCATTGGAAGAAAACTGTAAAACATAAATAAATAGTATTTTCAACAATTTGCTTTGGACACATTTTTATATAAAGCACAAACCCCAAGTGCTTTTTTATTTTAACCTCTCTTCTCAAGTACATCTGTGACACAAACTGCAAGCCATCTATTTCAACAAGAGTGTTTAAGACAATAGCTGTTGTACTTGAAAAAGGGGTACAGCATTCTGACAGATGAGTTGGCATGTTATTAGCTTTTATGAAAGTCTGAGCCAAATGTCAAAGAAACCCACATTTGTCCCTGTCTTCATTTGAAGCTGTTACAGACATTACAAATTAATGAACCATCAATCCTCCAATCCTGCAGCAACAGCTCAAGATCAGGTAATATGTACAATAAATCAGATTGTTGAGCTGTGCTGATGAAGCATATTGAACTCATCAGTGATGAATATGCCAAAGAGAATAGAGTTGATGGGAAAACGTTCACCCTGAGAGGCATAGCCACATCTCAACCCTGATTTTAGATCTATAGTTCAAAATACTTGACAGAGCACTTAGACGGATGGTGAAAAACAAATGTCTAAATTTATCTAATAGAAATCTTGTTTACCCTGTGCTGAAAGGAGTTAGAAGAAAAATTTAACATATGGAATAAATAGTCATTAATAAAGAATTTAGTTTATTCTATGAGTCAATAAAAATAAATGACTTTTAATTGCCCAATTTACTTCCTTTCACTTTTGTAAGAATACATTTGTTTACATAATGTTTCAATGAAATTATTAGATTAACCCATGGTTGATACGTTTTTGAGGCATATGGCTCAATAAATAGTTATTAAAATCATCTTAAACATAGCCGTGAGGTACATAATATATGAATCAATGTTTTTTTTTTTTTTATGGGTTAACTAGAGTGTTGGGAGGCAGTCAGGTTTTTCGAAAGATTGGGGAGCTAGCACAGCCTTGAAATTGTTCAGTTATCTTTCAGATATTGTGCTCAAGTAATTCCAGGCTAAACTTATAATAGGAAAGGAGGTGCTTTGTCTCAATAAACACTTCAAATGTTATCACCAAAAGGAAACCAAAAAGGAATCAAGATAAAAAAAGAGGAAATGTCTCAGGTCTATACCTGCAGGGATCTATATGATCAACATCTAGATAAGCTAAGGCAGTCTTGGTTGCAAATTGCAGTCAAGATCCTAGGATGGTTTTCATGTTCTGTTTTCTTTTTCAAGCTAGATCTTATGGATCATTCTAATGTAAGTTAATATGTTAACTTAGGTTCGTGAGCTGGACCACGCCCCATATTCAGTATCCACTCAGTAATCAACTCGCATTCGACTCACCTGGCATCTCACACCTGAATTTCATCCTTAATTACTCCATGATCTATTTAAACCCTGAGCACCTGGCCATCAGCGTCACTCAGACTCTGATCTCGTAAACCAGCGCTGTTTCGCAAGACAATCTTTACTATAATGGATGTGCTTACCCTTGATCCTTCCGAATCTGATGAGGAGCTCTTCTCCAGTGAGACTTCCATCATCGGACCATCACCTACATCTGTGGTCCGTCAAGTCTCTCGCCGTGCCAGGCTTCCATCGGCTCATCGGGATTCCATCCGGTCCTCTCAGTCAGCCAGAGCTCTTCCATCTCGCTCTGCTCGGTCGGATCCCTCTTCAGCGACTTCCGCGCCTCGGGGCCGTACACTTGTCCGCCAAGATCGGCGCCCTTCTCCATCTCCTCCCCGCATGTCTAACTCCCTTCGTTCTCGTCTCGAGGCTTCGCCTCCCCTTTTTCCTTCCCTGGCCTCGGGCCACTCGGTCCAAGTTTCCTCCCATTCCCGCAGAGCGTCTTCGTCACGCCCCGGGACTTCTTCCGGAGTTCAGCGGTCCTCAGTAGGCGCAGCAGGCCGATCGGCTCCAAGCCTCTCTTCTTCCTGATCTTTTCAGGCTCCCCGCTCGTCGCGAGCTCAGCACTCTCCACCCGATCTCTCCGGCAGTCCAGCTCGGAGGGATTCTCCTCCTCCCCATCCTCGTCCGGCTTCATTCCGGCCGAGGAACTCACCCAGAGTTCGTCGTTCTTCTGTCTCCAACCGTCCGGACATGTCTGCTTGGACAGTAGCCTGCTTGCAATCAGCACTCGGGGAAAGAGGAATCTCCTTCAGCCGTTCCGCCAATAAATCTACCCTCTTCAAGCTCCTTTTTCCCTGTACTTCACCATTAACGAAAACTTCCTCCTCCCATAATCTACTTATACTTCAGCCTCAGTCGCCACTTCTTCTCAGAGCACATCCCAGCCCTCAGCTGCCGGGCCAACATCCACAGCTCCCCCTGCTGGCGGGGAAGCTTCTTCCGTCTTATTTCCCTCAAATTTTGCCTCATTCGTAAATCTTTTCTGTTCCTTAGCATCTCAGTCCGGATCTTCATTTAATCAATCAACTCCTTTCCCCCACATTCCCCCTTCTGTTTCCTACGGGTTCAACTCAGGCTTCCACCCATGCTTCAGGAACCCCTTCTAACCCTTCAATATTACCAACAGGCTCAAATGTCCAACAACCCATTGCTGCATTACCTCAAAATTCTACTGGTCCGCCGTCTCAGTTGCCATCTTCATCTATTCACACACCAGCTTCTAACCATTACACTCTTTCCACAGCAGTACCCCCCCATTCGGCCACCGTCTTCCATCAATCGCCCTTTCCCAGTTTCACCCGCTCTCCGTCAACAAATTTTGAACGGTAATTACATCGATTTGGCTCTCCTTCTCCAACCTTCTAGGTCTCTCAGGTCAGCCCCGGGAGGTGCAGACCGGTATGGGGCCGATGCAGCTAGGTTCAGCTCTTAGCTCCAGTTCCAAAGATCTGACCCCCACAGAGTTCGCTTTTGCATTCTCCCTTTATAGGGACATCATTTGCTCAGTATTTCCTGACCGGCAGACTGAATTAGATGATTATTTATCTATTGTCCTTGACATGGCCCTTAGATTTGGAGGAACAGGGTTTTACCGATATCATGTTCTTTTTTCATCCCAGGCAGCGGGTCGTCTTGCCCAATTCAACCAAGGTACATACTGGGGTTGTCTAGACTCAGAGTTATATTGCCGCATTTTTGCAGCTCGGGCATCCCTATCTTGCAGCCTCTGCGGCGCTCCCTCCCACCCTGCTACTGCATGTACACTTGTTACTCCTCTCCGTCCTCGGCTATCATCGGCACGCAGCTCATCAGTCCCCAACCGTTTGTCCTCAGCTGCCCCTCCCCCTCCAATGATTCCTAAATCTCTGCCACAACAGTCTAAACCAAATGCACCAGTCTCCGGGGGTATGGATAAGCGCGGCCGTCCCATCCTTTACCAGGGTGGTAGGATGGTGTGCAACAATTTCAATGACCTTGGTTGCTCAGCCTCTAGCTGCAGGCTCTTTCATACCTGCTCTTTCTGCGGAGGGGCACATGCTCGGAACACCTGCCCCCATAACCCCACTTCCAAAGCAGATTGACTGATACAGCACCTCACCACTCCCATCAAGGTGAGCGCTCTGATCTCTGCTTTGGCCAGCCACCCCGATAGGGAATTTGTTGATTCCTTGGTTAAGGGTTTCACACAAAGGTTCCACCCAGGCATTGAAGTTTTTCCTGATTCCTCAACTTACTGTTCTAACCTTTTATCTGCCCTTTCTGATCCCGATACAGTCGATTCTTTACTCCTTAAAGAGGTTAAGGAGGGTTTCATGATCGGTCCTTTTGCTCGCTCCCCTTTTGCATTTTTTCGAATCAGCCCCCTTGGGGTAGCAACCCGCAAATACTCGGGAAAGAAAAGACTGATTATCGACCTGTCGGCACCTCACAATTCCTCTGTTCCCACTATCAATAGCCTTATACCATTTCCTGATTTCTCAATGCAGTACGTCACTATAGAGCATGCTATTCGACTCATCCTTTTAGCAGGTCGTAATGCATGGCTTTCTAAAGCAGACATTACTAGTGCCTTCAAGGTCCTTCCCCTTCATCCAGACTTTTGGCGTTTCTTTGGGGTCTTTTGGAAAGGAGCTTATTACTTCCCAGTCAGACTTACCTTTGGTTGCAGAAGTAGCCCTCAGATCTTCGACTCCCTTTCCGAGGCTTTGTGTTGGATTCTCCTTAACACTTACCGCCTCCCTTACGTCCTTCATCTCCTCGATGATTTTCTTGTCATCACCCCTGCCTCATCTCCTTCTTTTCTCGGCCTCCGTAACCTAACCGAAGCATTCTCCAACATCGGAGTTCCCCTGTCGGAAGAGAAGACTATAGGTCCTCATACTTCTCTAGAATTCCTGGGTATAACTCTCAATTCTTCCACTTTTCAAGCTTCTCTGCCACTCGAGAAGGTTCACCGAATCTCTCTGATTCTTTCTAACTTCATCTTAGCCAACTATTGCTCCAAACAACAGATTCTGTCTCTTTTAGGTCATCTCAACTATGCAATGCGAATTGTTCCGCAGGGGAGATGTTTCATTTCCCACCTTCCTTCAACCGCAGCAAACATCCCTTCGCTTCATGGTCGACTTGCCATTGAAGAACCTTGCCGGATGGAAATGCGCCTCTGGCAAGAATTTATTTCATCTTGGAACGGTATTTCATTCTTCTATAATGACTTCATTTCTTATCCAGATGACATCCAGCTATTTAGTGACGCAGCACCCTCTACGGGCTTTGGCGGTTTCTACAATGGAAGATGGTTTGCTTCAACATGGCCCTCCGAGTTCGAACGTTTGCAGCTCCAGTCAGCCTCTCTCTCATCCGCTCATTATGAAATCTATCCTGTTTTAATTGCAGCCCTACTTTGGGGGCACGAATGGTCTCAACACTGTATCCTTATTCATTCAGATAACTCTGCTGTTGTTGAGATCATAAACAAAGGCCGATCACGTTCAACCTTCATCATGCAGTTCATTCGAAGACTCACTCTGGCGTCAGCCAAACATCAATTCATTCTCCGTGCTGCTCATGTACCTGGCCATCAAAATTCCATAGCTGATTCACTCTCTTGTCTTTCTTTCCAGAAATTCAGGTCCTTGGCTCCAGATGCAGATCCTCTTCCAACTCCGATCCCACCGTTTTCAGCAACCATCTACAATTAACTTCACAGCTTCAAGACCTTTCCATCATTTCTCAGAACGCTATCCTCAACAGTCTCGCTCCTAGAACTCTCTCATCTTATCTTTCAGGATGGAACAGTTTTAAAAGTTTCCATGTAACGTATAACCTTCCATTTCCTTCCCTCATCCCATCTTCTATTTGTCACTTCATCACCTATTCACATACAATCCTACAAATCCGCATTTCCACTATCCAATCATACCTTTCTGGCATTAATTTCTTTTTCAAACTGGCTACCGGCAACCCCTGTCCAGCTCTCTCCCATAGCCATATATCCATGCTACTTAAAGGTCTTAAAAAGCAAGAAGCACCTTCATCTAATCAACGATTCCCTATAACCTCTGACCTCCTTATTTGCTGCATCCGCACAATCCGTTCCGGTTACTCTTCTCCTCTAGTCAATCTTACATTAGAATCCATGTTCCTATTAGCCTATTTCGGTTTTCTACGCTGCTCTGAATTTGCCCCTACTACTTCCAGATTTGATCCGTCCATCCATCCATGCCTTTCAGATATCTCAATCCTTAATCAGGATACCCTTATCTTTACGCTCCGTAAAAGCAAAACAGATCAACTGGGCACTTCCTTCCCTATCTATTTTTTTCGTCTTCACTCACCCCTCAGCCCCTACGAACCCATCTCAAACTACATTCGCTTCCGTCTGGCCAACAACGGCACATCTCATGATCCTCTCTTCATCACTGATCTCGGTAGCATCGCCACTAGATTCTGGTTTTCTCATCACTTCCGTTAAATCCTATTTAGATCTGGCATCAACCCTGAGCATTATTCAATCCACTCCATCCGTATAGGCGCAGCCACTTCAGCTTCTCAGTCAGGCATTTCCGACAAGACTATTCCAGTCGTTGGTCATCTTCAGCATACCGTACTTATATTCATAATAATCTGGACGATCTCCACCATGCTCATTCCTTGCTTTGTTAAATAATGACCAACTTTGGGGGTCCTGAGCAGGCTCGAAATGAAGACCGACTTCCGAAGACTGCACCCCCACACAGAGTCAACAAGCCTCCATCGGGGCATCCTTCCAGACACACCATCTATCTAACCTTTGTCAATAAATGAACTAATCAAAACAAATCTAATCTCTGTAAGCGTGGTCCATGCAAATGAAATGTAAGTTAATATTTTAACTTAGGTTCGTGAGCTGGACCACGCCCCATATTCAGTATCCTCTCAGTAATCAACTCGGATTCGACTCACCTGGCATCTCACACCTGAATTTCATCCCTAATTACTCCATGATCTATTTAAACCCTGAGCACATGGCCATCAGCGTCGCTCAGACTCTGATCTCGTAAACCCCACCCTCCCTCCCCCTGATCCTTTACTTTGTCTCGGTATTACATCCCCATTTTCCCATTCTTTCATCCCTTCATTTCCTCATTCCTTACATCCCCTCATCCCCTTCCTCATCCCCTTCGTTTCCTCCCTCATCCCCTTCTTCATCCCTTCGTTTCCTCCCTCATCCCCTTCTTCATCCCTTCGTTTCCTCCCTCATCCCCTCATCCCTTCATTTCCTCCCTCATCCCATCATCCCTTCATTTCCTCCCTCATCCCATCATCCCTTCCCTCATCCCCCCATCCCTTCATCCCCTCCCTCATCCCTTCTTCCATACCTTCCATACCTTTTTTCCTTCATCCCATATCCCCTCCTTCATCCCTCTTCGTACCCTCCCGTGTTGTGACAAACCTTCATCCCCTCCTTCATCCCTTCATCCCCTTATCTGCTTTTTTCAAAGTTCCACCACTAATATCCGTTTATTTCAGGTTCTTCGTCTGGGGGGGTCCTGAGCAGGCTCGAAAAGAAGACCGACTTCCGAAGACTGCACCCCCACACGGAGTCAACAAGCCTCCATCGGGGCATCCTTCCAGACACACCATCTATCTAACCTTTGTCAATAAATGAACTAATAAAAACAAATCTAATCTCTGTAAGCGTGGTCCATGCTAATGAATTTGTACTTGGAACTCGGAATTTCCGACTTCCGAGCGGAAAAAATCAACTGGAACACCCTCTGAAGTCAAAGTTCCCACTTGAAAAGTCAAAAGGAGCTGTGATGGAAAATTTTCTATTTTAATAGACAAGCTAGTAAGAATACATCTGAAATTCATCTTATATATAGAGACTATAACTGTAACCTTTACAAAAAAAAAGGTTTTTGCATATGGAAAGTACATCTTAAAACGATGTTTGTAAGGCAAGGCTAGGCTATTTTATTTGCATAGCACACTTTCGACAGAAGGTAATTCAAGGTGCTTCACATGATTCGGTGGTAAAGAAAAAAACACATGAATAAAGGATAGAAATTAAAAACAGCAATTAGGCATAAAACATGAGAATCAATACAAGAAAACATTAGATAGCAATTATAATAGTTTACTCAAAGGCAGCTTTTAACAGATACATTTTAAGTTTTGCTTTAAAACAGCCCAGTGTTTGGGCAGCTTTGGAGTCATCAGGAAGTTTGTTCAGATAAGGGGAGCATATAAACTGATAGCTGTTATATTGTGTTTGTTTCTGATTCTAGGGATTATTAATAAATTAGAGTTGGAGGACCTGAGTGGTCTGGGGGGTCGCTATAAAGACAGCAGTTCAACATATGGCGCTAAACCATTCAAGTATTTATAAACTAGTAGGAGTATTTTGAAGTGTATCCTCTGAGCTACAGGGAGCCAATGTAATGACTTTATAACTGGGGTGATCTGCTCTACTTTTCTGGTTCTAGTGAGGACGTAAGCAGCAGCATTCTGGATCAGCTGCAGTTGTCTGATTGACTTTTTAGGTAGACTTGTCGGGACGCTGTTGCAGTAATCAATACGACTAAAGATAAATGCATGGATGATTTTTTTCAAGGTCCTGTTGCGACATTAGTCCTTATCCTAGAAATGTTCTTCAGGTGATAGAAAGCTGACCTTGTTATTGCCTTTATGTGACCCTGGAGGTTCAGGTCTGAGTCCATTATTACACCTAGATTTCGCGCCTGATCAGTGGTTTCCAGCTGGATTACCTGAAGCTGTGTGCTGACTCTCTCTAGTTCTACTTTTGGGCCAAACATAATTACTTCATTGTTGTTTCTGTTCAGCTGGAGAAAGTTATTCAATTCACTCATTTAGGATCTGGATGGGATTAAAGAACCTGGTGACATTGTAATGTACAGATGAGTGTCATCTGCATAGTTATGGTAGCTAATGTTCTTGGCTGTTATAATCTGGGTTAGTGGAAACATGTAGATAATTAACAGAATGGGTCCCAGGATGGAGCCCTGGGGGACCACACATGTGATTTTAGTTTGTTCTGATAAGAAATTGCCTATTGACACAAAGAATTTCCTTTTCTTGAGGTAAGAATCAAACCAGCTAAGTACTGTACCAGAGAGTCCAACCCAGCTCTCCATTCATTCCAGTACCATGTTATGGTCAACAGTGTCAAATGCCGCACTGAGGTCCAACAGAACCAGCACTTTGGCTTTAGCACAGTCTGTATTTATGCGGATGTCATGAAAACTTTGACGGGGGCAGTCTCAGTGCTGTGGTGAGCACAGAAACCAGACTGAAAAGTATCAAAGCATTGTTAGGAGTTTCTTCCATTGTTGAAACACATCTTTTTCAATGATCTTTCTGTTGAATGGGAGATTAGAGACTGGCCTGCAGTTATGCAGTAATGTGTTGTCCAGGTTGTTCTTCTTTATCAGGGGTTTGATAACAGCTTTTTTGAACGCCTGTGGGGGAAACACCTGACAGGTGGGATGTGTTAACTATTTGAATCAGATCATACTTAATGAAAGGGGAAACTTTCTTTAGAAAAGCTGTGGGTAGGATATTGAAGCAGCAAGAGGAAGAGCTTAGTTGTTTAAAGATTTCATCGAGGTGCGATTGTTTTGTTTTTTAATTCAGACATTTTCTCTACATTGTTTTACCTGTGGGCCACACTGGTGATGGTTTTTTTGCTGCTGTAAAGATTGACCTTTTAATTTTCAGAATCTTTTCAGTAAAAAAAGTTGACAAATTTATTGCAGGCCCTGGTGGAATGTAGTTCAGGAGCTGCTGTCACTGGAGGATTAGTTAATCTGTTAAACTGTTTTGAATAAGGTATTTCTGTTAATAATTTCACAAAAAAGAATGATTCCCCTCCATCTTTCAAAGTTCAATTATATTTGTTCAGTCAGTCTTTGTAGATCTTATAGTGAACCTGGAGTCGAGTTTTCCTCCATTTCCTCTCAGCTTGATAACACTCCCTTTGTTCACTATCTACCAATGGATTCCATGAAGACTTCTTTCCACCAGACACTACTTTAACTTTAGTTGGAGCAATGGTGTCAATGATGTCTGAAACCTTAGAGAGCAGAGTAGAGAAACCATCGCTTAACAGAGCAGGAGGCCTGAGACGTCACCTATCTCCAGTTTACAATGCTGCCCTTTCATCCCTACCTAGGAGACTCAACAATTTTACCTCTAATAAGAAAAAAAATCTGTGACTCCAACAACTGTCGTTATAACCCAATAGGGCACTAATGAAGCCGAAACCTAACCTCCACCAATAGGCGACACGCCAACGACCGTCTTTAAGACGTGGAGCACAAAGGAGCCAATGACATAATCAGTCTTGTAAAAGCCCTCCAAGAGGTTAAATAGCTGAGTCTCCACACCAGTTAGTTGGACCAGTCCCAGCCTGGTCAGCGGCGAGCATGAACTGATGAAGCCTCTTGGATAAGAGGTGAAACGTCTTCCAAGACAAATTACCAAGTCCAGTTGCTTTCGATTGAAATTTCCTTGAGATAACCATGACCTGGATGAATGAGAATATTCAAGGGCTTAGAGAGAAAGTTATCTACTAGCTTGTTTACTGATTTTGTGTTGGAGGATGAAGGGAATAGGGGTGAGGCAGTACATTTGTTTAAAGGTTTGAACTGAGCTGTCCCTGAAGAAACACTTTGAAGTCTCACTTTGATTAGATAGTTAGCTGGAATCATGCAATCAAAGAAAATGCAAAAAGATAATGCAATATCAACTACAGAGATGTTGGAGATTTCTGTAAGCGGTACTACAACTATGGCTACCTGGGTGTCGCCATATTGGAATACCGGGTTATCCAAGAACATTAACTGGAACGCTGCTTACTCGGGCGTGATTTCAAACCGACTTCTGAGGTAAATAGAATGCACCATTACTTTAGGGTCTATCGGAGCCTCCCCCAGGTCACTTCCTGGTTAAGACTACACCTAAGATACTCACCAGGGAAACTTATTTCAATCCATTCAAAGTCACTGATGGTTTTATACATTACTCAACCAACTACTCAACAAATGGCCAGCTGGAATCAATAAAGTTCACGATTATCAAGTTCTTTCCAAAAAGTACGTGACCAACGTTAGCATTAAACATCATTGGATCTATAATCTTTCCCCTGCACCACTAAATATCACAACACAAGCATTAAAAAACTTTGATAACCATTCCTATTAAATTATTCAAAGCTACTCTAATCTGACTGTCCTTTTCTCAAATTATTTATCTGATTCTGAAGAAAATTGCTTTCTCAAATGTTTTCCAACAGTACTGATGTTGTATATTAAAAGTTACCTTAACCTTACTCATCAGTATGTCCATCAATTTGGTTCTTAGAGCAAAGTCCTGCACCATTACAGCGGCAGCTCCATGTTTCTGACGGAAAGGCTTCATTTTAAGTCATTAAAAAGGATAAACTATTGATTATTAACTCTGCCTGGTCTGTTAAGACTATCAAATTCTTTCTTACCCTCTCAGGCCCTTGTTATGTTTTATCATTGTGCAGCTCACCTGTGCCTCCAGCTGCTCTACCCTGTATTAAAGAGCATCTATGCTTGAATAACAGGCAGCTAAACTTCCTCTCTTGCTTTTCTAGAAGGTGCTTTGTTGTTCCTTTTATTGTAGACGTTGCAATTCTCATCCAAAAGACCATTTCTAGAGTCACTTCAGTTTTGATAGTTGATGGAGTTCTGGTTTTTAACATATAACTGTATCGTTTTTGTTTTTCAAATTATGTTTGTTAAGTATTTATGCAACGATAGTAAACTTTCAAATCAGCATCTCTGTTAGACTTAATGTTCAAGACACTTCCATGAAAGCCTAATATTCAACTTTAAAGGTCGAATATGGAAAATTTTTCTTAAAAGACTATCTCTTTAAAAAAGTCATACGTTAACGGCGAGTTTAGAGGTTTACAGAAAAAAAGTGCACCCTTTCGTTTAACCATTATATTTAACCTCAAATAAAAAAAGATAACTTTTTTCCTCCAACGTACTGTGTTTATATTTACGCTTTCCAGCCAACAGTGGCGCGCCATTGTGGGTTGCCAAATACTATTGCGAACAACTGCCTGGAGCAACGAGGCATTTACTGTAGAAAATGGAGCACTCGGTTAGTTTAGATGCTATGTCTGAGCCCCATAGATTTCATTATCTTTCTCAGAAGAGGAGCGGCCTTATAATATCTAAAATCAGAGTTAGTTTAGGTGAAGACTACAGCAGATGGACACAAATGAAAAAACGTTGGAGGCATCAAAACGTATGTGGAAGTGGCAAAGTTATCATGGAGAAAGGTAAGAAAGCTTGCTAATGGCTAAAGTTAGCCGTCGGTAAAACAGCTTTGCAATACTTGAGTATATGACGTTGTTCCTAGATACGAGAGCATCAACCTCCACACTGAGTAAACGGAAGAAAAGGAAGCGGTTTCCTCCTGCACTCCCTATTATAGGAGGCTCGTTTTCACCGCTGTAGTGAGTGATTATAAAGCCTTTTCTAGTTAGCCCTGTAATGACATAGGTCTCCGACCATATTACTCAGTCAAATACACACACTTAAAAATTTCTCGGATGTGTATGTAAATTCTAAAGTATATATAATGACTTTTATAGAGGACATCACCAAGAGGAGTGTAGGATACCACTCAGCTACTGAAATAAGATGCGGAGAGGACAGGTACAAAAACTTACTGTTACCTTTGACCAACATTTTGTTAGAATTATTTTTGGTTTAGTATTTTGAGCTTATTAGTACAAAATAGTCCTTACCCTGTAAGAGTCGTCGCCGGACATGATGCTGGCTGGTTACGGTGTTACACCGGCGACAGAACTGACATTCAGACGGCTTTTTGTTACTGCAACAACAACCTCAGTACACTAGATGTCGCTTTGGTTACCATGTTCCATATTCAACCTTTAATGCTATCTCACTATAGGCGTGTTTGCACTATCGGAATTCCTGGGAAATTCTTAGATGCTATTCTGGGTTATTGGGTTATTTTGTGATCTCCCTGATGAATTGTCAATGCTGTCAGAGTAATATCAATGAGCAAACCTCTCCTGGGAAGGTTCTCATCTGTTTATTGATTCCTGTGTGGTTCACTGGGGTCACACAAGCCTGGTAGACACAGACTGATGTTTTAAAGCAATTGTTGATATTATTTATAATCCATTTCCCCTTACAACTAATATACTACAGAATATAATACACAAATATGCTGTAAGTTTAATACTTGATTAAAGGTTTTTTTTTTTCAAAAGGCACTTTTATTCTGTGAAATGAACAAGCCTCATTATAATGTGTATTCTGATTTATTGAATTTGACTTTAGATGTTAAAAATTCAGTTGAAGCACTGTTTAATTCGTATGAGCTTTCAGATTATCTGGTAATTTTCTACATGTGTAAATCATATCTATGTTCAAAAATAATCAGTTATTAGTATTTCCACCTTTCTAAAATATGCAAATCTTTTAAATTTGCTATTAGTTTTTTATTTTATTTGATGAAAGGTTGTAATTTGATGTGACACAAATAGACTTTTAACATCGAAACGCTGTTTATATTCTGCTGGGAATATAGCCATTACAGCCAAAGGTCCATTTTCCCATTTTCTTCTTACTTTCATCAATACCAGCAAGATAGCCCTTCTCTTTGAATAATCTTTATTGATAACAGAGTGGGTGCTTGGTGTTGGCAGTAAGTATTTGCTGTCTTTGGTGATTAAGCTATTGTGGTTGTAACATTCAACTCTGAACTGCACTGGAACAAATACAACAATAAAGTCTGAAGTTTTTCTGCTGATTACGTTTCTAAACTGTTATTTCCTTAAAGTGAAAGGAAACCGATCTCATTTCGAAGACTGATTTAATCTTTTTCTCTGGCCACTGCACTCTGTGGAAATGGCACTTTTGATTAATATCACTGACATGATCTGTATTGTGCTCACTAGGCGTTTCATTGTATATATGTAATATTAACACCCCACCCATACTCTCTTACTGCTTTTGCACAGATGTGAAGAGTGTTTTTTTCCTCTTCCTTCGTTTTGGGGGCTCTGTAAACCTCAGCCACTGTTGGGCTTGTTTTAGGACCTAAGTGCTTTCCACAATAGAGCTGTCACATCTGATTGATCTCAGTTTAACTGTGCTCCTCATGGTGTCTTTGTCCTTATTCTAAAATTAGACACTCTAACTTGAGGGATGTAACACTGCTCATTTATGTAACTTCATACTCAGTTTGAACTGAGAGGAAGTCCAGTATTGTAAAGGGGCGGAACGGCAGAACCTGGAACGTCAAATTCACTTGGGAATCCAACATGTACACATAGGAAATGATCAAGACTGTAATTTCAAGCTTTAAATTCCAGCCACTAAAGGCCAGGGATCTCTTGAGTAAAACTAGATTTAGCTTTTATATTCTCAGACTCCATGCTCAATAATTTATTCAATAATCACACCAGCGTTTGGTTTTGAAGGGGGAATTCATTGACAGCTGCTTCATCTCAGTTCCCAAAAAGGCTCTGCTTTCACATCTTCTATGAAATTGAAGATTTGAGTTTCTGAATATTTGACCTTCATACATTAAACTGAACTCAAATTCATCCTGATATTAAAAAAGGGAAAATAGCTTTACCTTTTTAAACTAATAAATCCATAGCTCAATCTTTAACTAAGACACTTCAAAGTTTTACAATTATTTTGATTAAAAACATTCTTCTGTTTGCAGTTTTCTCAGGCTACTGTTGTTTTGGGATGAGGGACACCAATACAGTGTCTTCTAATTCCTATCTCAAGCCTCTTGCTACAATAGAGCAGTGTTTCCCCAACAATTGTCTTCAAGGCACACTACCCTGTATGTTTTAGATATTTATCTGCTTTAACACACCTGCTTCAGATGATTGTAGAAAAGCTTGTTAATCAGCCATTAATTAAAATTAGATGTGCTGAAGCAGGAAGAACATGTACAACATCCAAGGCATTTTGCCTTGAGGAGCAGGCTTTAAAAAACACTTTTCTACAGGTTAAGGTAGGCACATGTAATGGATAGATATACAGTATTTTTCATTTGTTTGTTGAATCTGTTTATAGAAAACTGAAATTATACTTCAACTGAAGCCACAAATCCCTGAAGAGTTGAAAAGGAGGAGGCGTGGGTGCAGAGCAGGATTGAAAAGGAGACAGAGAAGGAGGAAATTCAAACCATCTCTTCCATCAATCATAACGGGAAACGTGAGATCTCTAGCCAACAAAATGGATGAACTCCAAGCCCTGACAAGGTCTCAGCCTGAGTATCGTCAATGCAGTGTTATGTGCTTCACTGAGACGTGGCTACAGGATCATATCCCCGACTCCAACGTCTCTCTGATTGGCTTTCTGACTGTACGAGCAGACAGAGATCTGAAGAGAAGTGGAAAAAGAAAAGGAGGTGGAGTAGCAGTGCCTGTCAACAATAGATGGTGTCATCCAAGACATGTTACTGTGAAGGTTAGTCTCTGCAGCCCAGATATTGAACTCTTGGTAGTTAATTTACGTCCATATTATTTACCAAGAGAGTTCACCAGTGTCATTTTGGCAGTTGTTTATATTCCACCTTCAGCCGTTGCGGACTATGCATGTGATGTCATCAGTTCTGTTGTTGCTAAGCTACAGACCCAGCACCCCAATGCATTTGTGGCAATATCTGGTGATTTTAATCATGCCTCGCTCTCTTCTACACTTCCAACATTTTAACAGTTTGTCAGCTGCTCCACAAGCAAAACAAGACCTTGGATTTGTTTTATACAAAGGTAAAGGATGCTTATATGTCCAAACCAAGACCTCCGCTAGGACAATCAGATCACAATCTTGTCTTTTTCTGCTCAGAATATAAACCACTTGTTCAAAGGCAACCTCCGACAAAGAGAACTGTTAAAAAATGGTCAAATGAAGCTGAGGAAGCCTTGCAGGGTTGCTTTGAGTCCACAGACTGGATGACTCTTTGCCAGCCACATGGAGAGGACATAAATGCCATGACTGAGTGTGTGACTGAATACATAAACTTCTGTGTGGACAACATTGTCCCCTCCAGAACAGTGACATGCTTCCCTAATAACAAACCATGGATCACCAGTGAGCTGAAGGAACTGCTGAACAAGAAAAAAAGAGCCTTCAGGGAGGGGGATAGGGAGTTATTAAGAAGTATACAGAAGCAACTAAAAGTCAAGATCAGAGACAGCAAGGAGGCTTACAGGAAGAAGCTGGAGAACAAACTACAGAGGAACAATATAAGAGATGTCCGGTCTGGAATGAAAAAGATCACAGGCTTTAAGCACAGGAAGGACTGGATAGATGGAAGTGTGGATAGTGCCAATGAACTGAACACATTCTTCAATAGGTTCGGTTCAGGAACAAGCTCAGCATCCTCGCTCCTGTTTCCATCCAGAGAGACATCCGACTCTCCTCTGACCCACACCTGTCCTGTGACACCTCATATGTTTTATCTTCCACCTCAGTCATGAACTCTTCTTCTTCCACAACTTTGTCTTCGACCAAATCAGGAGATTCCGTTACCCCCTTTACCTCACCTTCCCACCTATCTTTTTCTAAAAGTCAGGTGAAGAGGCAGTTGGAGAAACTGAACCGGAACAAGGCTGCAGGTCCAGATGGTGTCAGCCCCAGAGTCCTGAAGACCTGTGCAGAGCAGCTCTGTGGGATTCTGCAGCACCTATTCAACCTTAGCCTGAACCAAGAGAAGGTTCCAGTGTTGTGGAAGACATCCTGCCTTGTTCCAGTACCAAAGAAAACTCACCCATCAGTCATCAATGACTACAGACCTGTTGCCCTGACATCCCACATCATGAAGGTCCTGGAGAGACTCTTGTTTCCCCACCTGTGTAAGCAAACTAGAACCTATCAGGACCCCCTGCAGTTTGCTTATCGCCATGGTGTTGGTGTTGAAGATGTCATCATCAACCTGGGTCCACCAACTCACTGTCATCTGGACAAAGCAGGCAGCACTGTGAGAATCATGTTCTTTGATTTCTCCAGTGCATTTAACACAATTCAGCCTGATTTACTTTGTCAGAAACTCCTGAAAACACAGGTGGAGGCCTCAACAATCAGCTGGATCAATGACTACCTGACAAACAGACCACAGTTTGTGAGACTGAAGGATTGTATGTCAAACCAGCTGATCAGCAGCGCAGGAGCACCACAAGGGACTGTACTCTCATCATTCCTTTTCACTCTGTACACCTCAGACTTCCAGTATAAGACAGAGACCTGTCATCTGCAGAAATACTCAGACGACTCTGCAATTGTCGGGTGTATCAGAGATGGTGAAGAAGCTGAATACAGAGAGCTGGTGAGAAGCTTTGTGGCATGGTGTGGAGACAATCATCTTACCTTGAATGTGAACAAAACAAAGGAGATGATAGTAGATTTCAGAAGAAACAGAGACAAGTCAAAGACTGTCTCCATCATGGGAGAAGAAGTGGAGGTGGTTGAGAAGTACAAATACCTCGGAGTTCACCTGGACAATAGACTGGACTGGAGAATCAACAGTGAAAGTTGATTCTCCAGTCTACAAGTCTGTGGTGGAGAGTGTCATCTCTTTTTCCATCATCTGTTGGGGTAACAGCATCAGAGCCAGGGACTTAAAACGGCTCAATAACCTGATACAGAAGGCTGGTTCTGTTATGGGGACGACTGTGGAACAACTGGAGATAATGATGCAAAGAAGGATTCTTCATAAAATTAAAAAGATCATGGACAACCCTGAGCATCCTCTCCATGAGACAGTCCTACAGCAACAGAGTATCTTCAGTTGGAGGCTTCTTCAGTTTCGCTGCAACACAGACCGCTACAGGAAATCCTTTCTCCCCACAGCCATCATGGTCTACAAGAATTCCTTGAAAAATTAATTAATGAGCTACAACAACAATTGACTGGAATTTGGTATTAGTAGTGAGGGTCTGAGCAGGAGGAAAATTTGGTGATTGATGGTAGTGTTTTTAAAAAAACACTGAACTTTAAAAAGATTTCTCTGGGCACATTTCACTCCTTCGAATACCTTGCTACAAAGATAAAAGAGCCGAACAAGGTCTTAGCCATAAATATGTTCAAACCTCCCAAAGCTAGCTCAGACTTCATTCATGACCTCAATGACCTTCTTTCTATAATATGTATTGAATATGATCAACTAATTATTGTGGGAGATCTAAACATTCATACTGACAACCCCCAGGATAGACGGACTAAAACACTAAGTAATACTCTCCATAACTTTGGTCTAACCCAACATGTCAATCAGCCAACACACAAACAAGGTCACACTTTAGACCTAATCATTAGCAAGAGACTGAAAAGTAGTAGTGGATGTTGCATTATCTGACCACTTCTGCATCTTCTTTGAAAGCATGATCCCGGCTAAACTATCTAATCAAAATAAGACCATGGTAAAAAAACGCTCCCTTGTTGACAGCTCAGCTGAAATCTTTAAAGGGATAGTTCGCCTATTTAAGACATGAAGTTGTATGCAATCCTCACCAGCACTATAGTGCATACACGTTGTCTCACTCAGTGGTCACCTCCCTGGTCAGAGTTCTGGCCGCACTTGGATGGTGTTACAGAAAGTAGTCTCGGTTAGTTTACGGGCTACAAAACTATGCGTTTTTAATTGAAAAAAATATATGTGTTTGAAAGCTTGATTAATTTACATCACAAAACTGCCCACCAAAAAAATTCATACCTCCAGTTTTAATCTGCACTATTTTCTCTTCCATTTCCATCAATCCGCGCTGCCGTCAACGTCAACGTCAACAGCGCGCATTTTCCGATAATAAGGTTTACACACTCGAATAACAACGACAGAAGCGAAGCAAGAGAAAGTAAAATGTACAAACATTAACAATGGTACGAACTTGTAAATTCCCAGGTTGTGACCACAAAAATGTGCCGGGATCACCGTTCAGCTTCCATCGTTTTCCAGTTTCAGATATAGCTATGAGACAGCTTTGGCTGGTTGCCATCGGCTATTCTGCGGGAGCGAAAATATCCACTACAAAGGATTTTCGTGTGTGCAGTGCTCACTTCAGCGAGGACGATTACATCCCCAACAGAGGAAAAAGCAAAAAACGCATTTTGAAGACTGCTGCTGTACCAGTACCACGGGTAAGCTCTATTTACTAACTTGATGTTGCATACGACACCTTGATTTTGAAGCTAACGTCAGTGTTTAGGCTACACTGAGCTAACCGGGGCAATGATAGCATCGACAAAAATCGAGAGAAAATCTGCAAATGTCTTTACTAATGAATTGAAGTCTCTATATAACACAACAATATATGATGCCTCGCTATTGCTGTTATTGTCTGTAACTTGTGTTGGTATCATCGTTTTTATAAGTGTGCTTGAAGTCCCATACAGTTAGGGCAGTAGCCTACTGTACGGTAAACAATCTGATGTTTAGATTCCAGTGGAAATCCCGTGAAAAGAGGTCTAATATAAAAACAGTATAGGGATATAGGTACAATTTAATGAGAAAACCGATTCAACACACAGACAATTCTAATTTCTAATTTTCTAATTTATTTATTCAAAAAGAGACAGTACATAGGCTACTAATGAACATTGGAAAAAAGTTTTTGGGAATTACCCAGAAGCTAACTTGCATCCCTTGTCCCTCCGCAGATAACAATTAAAAAGTAAGACAGAAACAGAATAATCAATAACATCATCAGCACCAATAGTTCAAACCTAGAAATAATACAGATAGTTCCCTAAATATTCCACTTTTCTCTATAGTTGCACATTTCCCTAAATATTGCACTTTTCTTGTATTGCCCGTTTCCCTATGTCCACCTGAGAGGTGATTGCATATTCCTCAGGTAGTAAAGTAAAATAACACGAAAACAAACAAATGCATAACATTAAAACAAATGAATAAAATATAATGAATAAGTTAAAAAGTAACACGAGTATCAGTTTGGTGAGGTTTTGTCTTGATATCAATAACATTTGATTTGATCTTGTGTTTACCAAGGTATGCATATCTGCACCCACTATGGCTGAAATTGCACTGACAGAGGCTAGCAGTGGTGACCCCGAATATCAAGTGTTTTCTGGACTCCCACAGTCAACACCTCGGAAGTGTTCTGAGAAAAGAATAAACTTGACCTTGATTCTCACAAGCCCTGCTGAAGTGATTCGAGGAACAAGGCCATCAACCTCTGGCACTTACACAGCCCTACCCCCCACTTGGAAAGAGTCACAGGTAAGCAAATATTTCCATCTTTTTGACACATTTTGTCAGAATCCTGACAAAGTACACATCCACAAAGAACACATTATTTAGAATAAACAGTGCATGCACCTATTAGCCATTTTTATGACCAACATTCAGTAAATAAACACAAACTCTTCAATTTGACTTCTCTATGTTTTTCTTCATTCAAAGTCAATGTGCCCAAGCTCTGCGGTTGCATCTGAGACACTGGATACAAGTTTGAGTTCCATAGAAGCAGCTTATGACAGCACATTTCTTCCACTGAGTGGCTCTACATCTTCCTCAGATGTGAGTGTGACAGCAGACCAGCAAGGCGACTGGTCAGAGAGAAAGTGGATTGTGAACGAGTCAGCCCTTATCGAACTTTTTACAACTTGTCACACTTGCGGTGTAGCCATTGAGGAGAAGACCACAGTGAGTAATGGATCCATGATCAAGGTGGAATGGACATGCCTGAATCAACATAAGGGGGTGTGGCGATCTTGTCCTGAGGTCCGTGGAATGCCAGAAAATAACCTGGTATCTTCAGCAGCCATTATCTTTACTGGAACAACAGAGACTGAAATTAAAGAGTGGGCTAATCTCATCAATTTACAACTTCCAAAGAAAACATCATACTATTCACTCCAATCTACCTATCTGATACCTGTGATTCATCAGGCCTACACTGACATGCAAGAGTTAATTTTGTCAGAGCTTCAGGAAACTGCATGTTCAGGGGGACACACAGACATTGGAGGCGATGCAAGGTAATATTTTGGGTATGGACTGAGATTGTACACTTATGTTATTACAATTACATCATTTTCAAGCATCTTACAAGGAACTTCCCTTTTTAATTATCCAGATCTGATTCTCCAGGCTACAGTGCTAAGTACACAACCTACAGCTTTATGGATGACTTAACAAAAAAGATCATCATGTCTGATCTAATCCAGGTAAAATAAATTCCATTTTAAAATGGATTAAGTAATTTTGTCTATTTTATATTGTCATCATTTTATGATTTTGTGTTCCTTTCTGCACATGTCTTTCTCTTCTTCCTCTATTATTAACAAAGGTATCAGAGGCTTCAAGTTCACCCGCGATGGAGGCTGTTGGATTCCGGAGGGGACTGGATCGTCTGCTGGACTCTGGAGTTTGTGTTGATGTCGTTACCACTGACCGACATCCTTCAATACGGAAGATTATGAGAGAGTCCTACCCTAACCTCAGGCATCAGTTTGATCCATGGCATGTTGCAAAAGGTATTATTAGTTGTTGCAGCATATGTGTTTTATTCGCTAGCTACACTATTGGGGAAGTTTTGCATATATAAATTGAATGAAATAGTTGGGTAACTTGTGCATATAGAATTACAAATAAAGGAAGCCGTTGTAGACTTCTCCATCAATTTCTCCAAAACTAATAATCAGGGTCTTTCCCCCCCCATTTTTTAAAAACGAAAATGTAGGTGTGAAGAAGAAGGCAAGTGCAGCAGCAAAGAAAAAAGGAAACCAAGACTTACAGCCATGGGTCAAGTCTCTGGGAAATCATTTCTGGTGGTCGTGCAGCTCTTGTGGTGGAGATGAGAAGGTGGAGTTTAGTTTATTCTACAACCTGATGTGATATAGGCATTCAGAAGTAAATTATTCAACTCTAAAAAGACTAAATTTTACTTTAGAATGCAATTGTTAGATGTTTTTCACTTCTCAACATCTGTTCTCGATTTTTAAATCACAACTGCCGCTTGTGATAGTAAACTAATAGCCGGTGTTCATCATTAGATAAACGGATTTTCATTGCCTTGCGTAATTTGCTAAACAGCGTCTCTTTTTAACAAACAAAAACAATAGGAATTGAGACGCCGGTGGACCTCTATCTTGCATCATGTGTGTGGCATCCACCGCTGGGAAGATGATGGCCAGGAGTACCAGTGCTATCATGAAGACCTTGATGAGGAGCAGCAAAGGAGAAAGAAATGGCTGGCAAATGATTGTAGCGCCTACAACGCTCTCAAGGCTGTTGTACTTGACAAATACCTCTTGAAAGACCTCAATCAGCTGACACTGTTCAAACACACTGGTACGTTTGACTACTTCTATGAGCATTTAGTTGATCATGTGTGTCCCTACATTATTTACCTATGTGTATTGTGGTTATTTGACTTTTGACAGGAAATCAGGGCCCCGCTTGAATGAAAATAAGTTTTATGATGTTGCATCTGTCCTTTACTAAAGTAAATGTGCATTAGCAAGTGTTCCCATAAGGCAAATATATATATTTTCCCTTATAGCATTAGAAATAATTTTGCAGACATAAAATGTCATGTCTTGGATATGTGAAGTAGAAAATATCTTATAAAATCTTTTTCTTTGTGAGGGGATCTTGAAGTTTTCCATAGCTCTATGCTAAAGTATGCAGAGAAGAGACGGCACTACTCGTATGTCACCATGCAGGCCAGGATCCAACTGAGTGTCTTGGATCACAACCACAATGTTGGCCGTCAGCATGACAGCACTGAGTTGGGTGGGTATAGTAGATACAACACATCATGGCCATTACCACTGTTCAGAACTGGTAACTTTTCATAGTTTGAGCAAAATGTATTTACCTTTGTAAATCACACACACGCCAAGGACAAAATTTAATATAGTTTATATTATATTATAATTCTTTACTCTTTTTTTTAATCTATCCACTGTGTTGCTGCAACACTGAGAATTTCCCCGTTGTGGGACAATAAAGGTTTATCTGATCTTATCTTAACTCTTACTATTGAAACATTCTGCTCTTATATGAAATTACTTTATGTACAAACTGACTATATTGATTGAAGTCATAATACATAATATTTTCTCAAGGATATAAGTCTTTTGTTTTGTATTTTGTAGAATTATTTTTGCTTTTGCTTTTTTGCTTCTAGCTCTATGTAAATGAGCTGCTTGCTAAATTTTTAGTATTTTTGTAATTTTTGTATATAATCATGTCTAAGAAATGTTACTCTTTTGACTGTGTTGTTGACCAATTGCTTTATTTGGGAATACTGTTTTAGTGATCCATTTCTTCTTCTAATTTAAAGGAAAAGATAAATACAACGTCTTCTATTCAAGGCAATCCAATCAGTGGGTTGTAAGGAAACTATATGAGCCAACAAAACAAGACTTGCGCAAAGACTTGGTGCAGCAGGTAATTTTGCGGCGGCTTGACAAAAATGTCACACTTGGAGACAAGGCGTGCCAGATACATCCTCCAATCAACCTGCCGGCCAACATTGCACCCACTCCAAAGCCAAACAAAGATAACATAGTGGCACAACATACATCACGCTTCTGAAAATAACTTATAATCAACAGGGATGACAGGAATTAAACATACACAGGGTTTATTTCTGTTTTCATACAACATCTCCATATGTGAAATGTAATATGTGAATATTACAGTGTTCAATAAAAAAAATTTCTTTGACACATCTAAAACAAAAGCTCTGCTTCCTCTGACTCCTTGAACCCTTGATATTGTCCATTTGGTGATGGATATTTTGATCTTATGAGGTCCACCACACATGAGGGAAGAACACGTCTGTGGCCTTTGCCGAGCTTCTCCCCTTTTAGGGCCCATTCTGTCACCATGCGATAGGCAACAAGCCTGTACTGTCTGGAAGAGCAAACAAACACAATTATAAGCTGGGACATATTTTTGGAAAACTAGAAAACTACTTGTCTTTGCTTTTTCAAATCTGGAAGACAGCATGGAGAGTTTTATACAGAATCAACAAAATGACTGTGAATGAATGATTGTGTGGAGAAACACTGGAGGTAAGAATGAAATGCGTAGCCTATAGATAATTACAATAACTCTAGTTTTCATCAAACCCGGAGCACCAATTGTGAAATGAATTGGCAGATACATTTTGTTATAAAGACAGTATTTCAATTGTTGATGATGTAGGTTAGCTACATTTGGCGCAAACTCAGTAATAGTAATGAATGCAGTCAGATAGGCTATTCTATAGCCAACTGACAAGCCAACGTAAAGTTGTCGAATTCTGAAATGAAACAAAATCAAAGTTTATTTATATAGCGCCTTACAACGACGCTTAGGTTGATCAAAGTGCTTTACAACTGAAAACCCACAAAACGGAAAAAAATAAAAAACAACATGAGAGAGCACACTTACTCTGCAGACATCTGACCGTCAAGTCCAGCTGGTTTGGGTCGCTTTTTCCAGTTGATTTTTGGTACGTAGAAGAACGACTCCGGGACACCTGCATTTAGCATTGCAGGGAAAACATCACTAGATGTAATGCAGACAGATGCTGAATGGCCTCCTCGTCAATTGATAGGTTTTGCACCTGTGGCATGATTAGTTCCCATTCATGGCAGCAATAGCTTTCAAGCTCGGTTGGCATGACGTTACAATTTGAACAAGTGCACCACCATTTGTCGTTCACCCTGGCTCTTGCCACAGCAGTGGGCCCAGCATCAACTTGGACAACTTCGTCTCTGTCTTCTCTCTCTCTCTCTTCCCGTTCTATCTCCATCTGCTGAAGTTCAGCATCGGTGTACTCCGGTTCATAAAGGTATGCCTTTGGTGTTTTGCTAAAATTACTTTCTTCATCATCTGTTTCATCTGATATTGTGCTAAAATTGCATTTATCATCGGCAGTTTCTGAGTCAGACATGTTTTCCGCGAGTTGCGCTATCAATAGCTGACGGGATTAGGCGCACCGTTGACGTTGACGGCAGCGCGGATTGATGGAAATTGAAGAGAAAATAGTGCCGATTAAAACTGGAGGTATGAATTTTTTTGGTGGGCAGTTTTGTGATGTAAATTAATCAAGCTTTCAAGCACATATATTTTTTTCAATTAAAAACGCATAGTTTTGTGGCCCCGGAAACTAACAGGGACTACTTTCTTGAACAACTTCAAGCGGCCAGAACTCTGACCAGGGAGGTGACCACTGAGTGAGACAACGTGTATGCACTATAGTGCTGGTGAGGATTGCATACAACTTCATGTCTTAAATAGGCGAACTATCCCTTTAAACAAATTTACTGCTCTAAATCACCCACCCAACACCCACCACCCCCACCCCCCAACAAACCCTCTGTTAACAAGCTGGTAGATAACTTTTTCTCTAAAGTCTCAGACATCATCGATACCATTGCTCCAACTAAAGTTAAAGTAGTCTCAGGTAGAAACAAGTCTCCATGGACCAACAATCCTCTGGTACGTAGTAAAAAAGGGAGTGCCGTCAGTCCGAAAGAAAATGGATGAAAACTCAACTCCAGGTTCACTATGAGATCTACAAAAACAAGCTGAACAAATATAAGTTAACTCTGAAACTTGCAAGAGAAACATTCTTCTCTTAAATCATTAACAGGGACATTAATAACACTCGGACTCTATTCGCAACAGTTGAAAGTCTAACCAATCCTCCAGTGACAGCAGCTCCTGAGCTACACTCCACTAGGGCCTGTAGTGAATTTGCCAACTTCTTCACTGAAAAGATTCTAGAAATCAGAAGATCAATCTGTAAAGCAGCACCCAACCCACCACCATTTTCATTCCCATGTAAAAATAAAAAAAATGCAGATAAAATGTCTGACTTCAAAAAACTAAATCAATCCCATCTCGATGAAATTATTAAACAGCTAAACTCCTCCTCTTGCTGCCTCGATATCTCACCCACACCTTTTTTAACGAAAGTTCTCCCTGTCATTAAGTCTGATCTGATGCAAATAGTTAACGCATCCCTCCAGTCAGGTGTCTTCCCCCAGGCCCTCAAAACAGCAGTAATCAAACCCCTATTAAAGAAAACCAAACTAGATAATACATTGATGCAGAATTATAGGCCAATTTCTAATCTCCCAATCATCAGTAAGATAATTGTAAAAGCTGTATCTCAACCGCTAACTACATTTCTGACAATGAACGACTCCTTAGATAATTTTCAATCTGGTTTCCGTGCCCATCACAGCACTGAGACTGCCATAGTCAAAGTTTTCAATGACCTCCGCATAAATACAGAAAGCAGCAGAACCACAGTTCTGGTTCTGTTGGACCTCAGTGCATTGCTTGACACTGTTGATCACAAAATATTACTGGAACAATTGGAGTGCTGGATCGGACTCACTGGTACAGCACTTCAGTGGTTTGAGTCTTACCTCAAAAATAGGCAGTTCTTTGTGTCCATTGGAAATTTCTCATCAGAAAAAACAGAAATCACATGTGGGGTCCCCCAGGGCTCCATCCTGGGACCCCTCCAGTTCAATATCTATATGCTCCCACTAACCAAGATTATAGCAGCCAATCAGATAAGTTACCATAACTATGCAGAAGACAGTCAGCTATACATTACATGGTCACCAGGTGACTTTGATTCTATCCAGACCTTAAATGAATGCATTGAACAAATCAACGACTGGATGTCCCGTAACTTTCTCCAGCTAAACAGAAACCGAAGAGAAGTAATTATTTTTGGGCCTAAGGAGGAACGATCCAAAGTCAGCACACAGCTTCAGCTAATATAACTAAAAAAGGCTCATTCGGCCAGAAATCTAGGTGTAATAATGGAATCAGACCTGAACCTCCAGGGTCACATAAAGGCAATAACAAGGTCAGCCTTCTATCACCTAAAAAACATTTCTAGGATTAAAGGACTAATGTCACAGAAGGACCTTGAAAAACGGATCCATGCGTTTATCTTTAGTCGGATTGATTACTGCAAAAGCGTCCTCACAGGTCTACCTAAAAAAGCAGTCAGACAACTGCAGCTGATACAGAACGCTGCTGCACGTGTTCTCACTAGAACTAGGAAAGTAAAACATATACATACGTACTAGTTTATAAATCACTGAACGGTTTAGCACCAAAGTATGTTGGAGATCTGCTGTCACTATACCAAACCAGCAGACCACTCAGGTCTTCCAACTCTAGCTTACTTAACATTCCTAGAATTAGAACTAAACAGGGAGAGGCAGCTTTCAGCTTCTATGCTCCACAAATCTGGAACAAACTTCCAGAAAAATGCAAGAAAATGCTGAATCGTTAGGCTCTTTTAAATCAAAGATTAAAACTCTAATATTCAGAGCTGCCTTTGAGCCCTAAATTGCGCTTTCTGATCACTATTTGATTCTTGTGGTTAAATTTTTATTCTTATTTTTTTTCATTTTTAATCTTTTGTGTTTTATCTGTTTTTATTCTATATTGCATACATTTTGTTTTATATGTTTTTAATCTATATTGCAAAATTTATTTCCTTACATCATCTTTTTTTATTGATTGATTGTGTCTGTTTTCTCTAATCATGCTTCTCTAACCATGTATTTGGTATCATCACTGAATCATGTAAAGCACCTTGAATTGCCTTGTGTTGAAAGTGTGCTATATAAATAAAATTGCCTTGGCTTTTACTCTAGTTACATATTCTTATTTAATGTTCATTTGTCAGTAAATCACTGCTTAAAGAACCTGAACAGGAAAAAATCTTTCTTTAGGACACATTGTTGCTGTGAGTCTGGAGCATGTTTGGTTAAAATGTGTTTCTTCTTCATATAGTGACGTGTAGAGAAGTGGGTGGAGTCTGCTGGAGTACATGCTTGAACAGGTATGTTTGACACCAAAAGGGGCACCAACACAAAAGAAGGCAGGGCTTCATGCAAATATAGATGTTTATCAATAACACAATTAATTAAACTGATTAATCTTCAATAACTCCCTGGAGTTGCGTGTGGTCCCCTCCTGCCTCAAACGCTCCACCATCATTCCGGTTCCCAAGAAGTCCCCTGTCACAGGATTAAATGACCACAGACCAGTCGCCCTGACATCTGTGGTCATGAAATCCTTTGTGCGACTGGTGTTGACCCACCTGAAGGACATCACGGATCCCCTGCTAGACCCCCTGCAGTTCGCATATAGAGTAAACAGGTCAGTGGATGATTCAGTCAACATGGCTCTCCACTACATCCTGCTCCACCTAGACTCTGTAGGAACCTACGCTCGGGTCCTGTTTGTGGACTTCAGCTCTGCCTTCAAAACCATCGGAACTCCACCAAAAACTGTCCCAGCTCACCGTGCCTCCCTCCACCCGCCAGTGGATTACCAGTTTCCTGACTAACACGAGGCAGCAGGTGAAACTGGGTAACTTCATATCCAGCACCCGGTCCCTCAGCATCGGCGCCCCCCAGGGATGCGTTCTCTCCCCACTGCTCTTCTCCTTTTACACTACTGATTGCACGTCAAGGGACCCTTCTGTGAAACTCCTGAAGTTTGCAGATGACACCGCCATCATTGGACTCATCCGTGACGGCGACGAATCTGCATACAGAAGGGAGGTGGAACAGCTGGTCCTCTGTTGCAGTCAGAACCACCTGGAGCTAAACCCGCTCAAAACTGTGGCGATGACAGTGGACTTTAGGAAGAGACCCCCATCAACATCTCCTCTAATAATCACCAACAGGCCAGTCCCCACAGTGGAGTCTTTCAGGTTCCTAGGATCCACCATTATACGGGACCTGAAGTGGACCTCCCACATACACTCTATAAGGAAGAAGGCCCAGCAAAGGCTGTACTTTCTGCGTCAGCTCAGAAAGTTCAACCTGCCTCAGGAACTGCTGACCATATTCTACACAGCAATAGTCCAGTCTGTCCTGACCTCATCCATCTCTGTCTGGTTCGGATCTGCCACCAGGCAAGACAAGGACAGACTGCAGAGAACAGTCAGGTCCTCAGAGAGGATCATAGGTAATGATCTGCCCTCCATTCAGGACCTATTCCGGGCCAGGGTCAGGAAGCGGGCCAGAAAAATCACCACCGACCCTTCTCACCCTGGCCACAACCTGTTTAGGCTCCTCCCCTCAGACCAGCGTTACAGATCTTTGTACACCAAAACCACTCGACACAAGAACAGTTTCTTCCCCCAGGCTGTCGCTCTGATGAACTCTGAGTAGTCACAGAGTGTAAATCCATTCACATGAACAATAAACTATAAGTCTGCACTGCTGTATATACTCACTGTACAACAACCCAGTTTTGGTGCATATATTATCCTTTATTATTTATTAGTATATATATATATATATATATATATATATATATATATATATATATCACTTATTTAAGTTCTGTACTGGAGGGAAAAGTTGCCGGAGTCAAATTCCTTGTATGTGTCATACTTGGCCATTAAAGCTGATTCTGATTCTAATTTAATGAATTGAAAAAACAAACAAACATACAGAACACATTTTATGATTGTGTAAAAGATGCTGGTTTGTTAAATGTTTCAACAACAGAGATCATCCTAAGTTTGTGTACAGACAAAACATATTTTGGAGTGTGAATGAGAGTAATTCACACTTTCTATGAAAACCCTGTCCTGATACCTGTCTGGTTTCCCCCAGCAATCAATCTCTTTCTCTCAACCATTTTCCCTGCTGCTGCCTGCTGGTCTTATGCCGCCTCCCTGACTCTGGTCTTTCAATTGGGGCAATAAAGATTCCTTTCAAATATGCGACAGCAATAGTGAGCACAAATTTTACACAGAAATGAAAAAGGACTTGGTTTATTTCAAGCATAAGCTAACTAGCAAGGAATATATCAAGTTATATTACTATTGTTAACTAGTGCTGGATTTTAAATTTTATCTTCAAATTGTCCTCTGTTGTGGATCAACACCACCCATCAATCAAATTGCTCCTCAAATTATTCAATTAATGAGGATCCAGCCAGTCCTCCGCGAGTTCAGTCAATGGTATCTGTTCCAGGAGGCAAGAAGAAAATACACCAGATCTGGATTTTGTGACACGTACCTGCGCAGGACGGGCTCACCCAAAGTGTAGTACCAATTAAACAAGGCACATCTCTTTTATTGAACACAGCAAAGCATCACATGACCTGGTTACATCGAGTATTTTTTCATAGTTTAGACTCACTGACCTGACCTTCAATATTTTTCTATATCCTAACTAAGGAGTTTTTCTTATCTTTTCTATTTCCTGTAGTGGTACAATACTTCCCTATTCATTGCTCCATCAACGTTTCTTGCCAAATCGCTATATTTCCTTGTTAAAATGTAGGTACAAGATGCTGTTCATTTAAAAACTGCCATAATTGGCAAACCTATTTTTAGACTAAACGCAATACATCTTCTCAACTAATCAGAATTTAGTGAACGTTTTATGCTAGGTTTCCATAGTGTGTTAAAGCAGGCAAGCGGTGAGCTGACCTGAAACCTGCTGTACTTCCAAAGCAGACCTCTGTTAAGGCTGCAAAAAAGAGAGATCTGCTTGCACTACTAGAAGCAACAGGTGTGTTTGATGCTGTGAGGGCTTGTTCTCAGGAGAGTCCCGAATTTCAGTGCCTCTCCCGAAAATATCCGAGAGCCACCATTCTACCGAATTTCTGACGATATCTGATGGCATCCCATTTCATGTACACTCCCCATTTTTTATGTCAGAGGGATGGAGAATAAAATCATTACATTTTTAATATTGCCAAGGAAGGTGCTATGAGGTACAGTTTCCTCATTTCAGTCATGAAAAATCATCACCGCTTGGTGAAATTCGCGCTTTGAATCCAAAATAGGTTAAGTACGTGATTCGTTTGTCTGATGAGGGAAACAGCCAGCTGTAATTAGTGACACAACAGTGAGCCACAATTCTTCAGAAAAGTCTTTATGTGACTGACAAAAGCTGTAGTTTCAGTTACTTTTTAAATCTTCCAAACTAGTCGCTTTGTGAGCGTTGTTTGATGCTCACAAAGCGTGCGGTGTGAACGCACCATTAGGCAACCAATTCCATCTCCAAATCGCTAAAGAGGTGTGGTCAAGAATGTTTTTTTTAAGATCCACGGCTGCTGTTGTCAGTAATAAAGTCTGATTTCTACAATAAGTGTTGAGCCAGTTGCAATGCCCGACTCAAATGTAAGTATAGTGTAGAGTTTTAACCTGAAGAGGGCTCCAAACTGATACTACCGCACCCAGTGTGAATTGGGCATTAGACTGGATGAAAATGTTTCAGAATCTTTGCTTGTCCAGCATTCAGTTTGTGAAATCCATTTGTACAATCATCCTGAAATGTACTTTGTTTAAGATTGTTTCTTGTCATATCATATATTTTTTCTGCGTGATATAATACGAAAGTGTGTTTTCATTGTTCAAGCCGAAAAACACCTATAAGACACATACTAGAGCTGTAGTTCCCAAAGTTGGGGTCGGGACCTCTTTTGGGGTCACGAGGCTAACATTTTCGTTATTTGAATCAGAAGCTGGAAAGTTTGGGAACCACTGTACTAGACTAATAGTCAAATTAAATAAACATTAAAACTAAGAACAATATGGTACTGTTAGTAATGATGGTAAATAGAATTAGTGTGGCCTGTGTGAGATCACAAATTTGTTTGTTTTGGAGGAATTTCAGCTCTAGTTCTCTGTCTGAGCTCAAAACTATCACTACCTCAAGGTAGTGTCTATAAAGCTTCCTGCTATAGGGGAGGGGGACATATAGTGTGTTTACAGGCGTCTTTTTGAAGATGCACGATGCTCATTTAGCAGTTAGTTTTTTCTCCTGAAGTCTGTGATAGGCTCATTCGTCTAATTCACATTGATTAAGACGTCGTTTTCTTTACACCATTTTAGCGGATCCTCAAGCTCCCTATTTTAGCCGGAGTTACCATTGTCACTGATGACTCTCACCAATGCCATGGCATTAGTGTATTTATCTGTGACAACCAGGGTGGTTTGCTAGGCAGTCATAAGTGAGCAGAGTGTACAGTACAAGAGGGAGCTCAGCAGAGCCTTGTGGGGAGCTGGCACTGAGAACATGCACAATAGTATGTCACGTTTTTCTTTGTATTCTTTGTGTCAATTCAAGTTGTTTTGCTGTTATTCCCATTGTCCACTGTCAGTTCTCACAGCTCCCTGTGGCTTCAGGTGACCTGGATGTTCATTACATCCAAGTAGAACACATCACCCCAGTTCTAAAGTCTTTACACTGGCTCCCTATAGCTCAGAGAATAGATTTCAAAGTGCTTTTATTGGTCTATAAATCATTGAATGGGTTTGCACCAGAGTACTTTAACGTTCTGCTATCATGGTATAAACCATCCAGATCACTCAGGTCCTCCAGGTCTAGTCTACTGATCGTCCATAGAACCAGAACCAAACATGGAGAAGCAGCTTTCAGTTTATATGCTTCCCATATTTGGAACAGACTGCTGGATGACTGCAAAACTGCAGAGATGCTGAACTCTTTTAAATCTAAAATAAAAAACTTACTTATATAGACTTGCTTATGAGTAGCTTATCCAATTATTGATTTTACTGCATTTAGTAATGATTTCTTGTTGGCCTATTTTTAGTTTTCATACTAATTATTATTTTTGTCCAAATTCTAAATGGCATTGTTTTATTGTGTATGCTTTCTTGTATTATAATATTGCTAATTGATTATAAATGTTTGTTTAAGCTTTCTTTTACTCATTACATGTTTTAATTTTCACATTTTTTGTAATCATGTAAAGCACCTTAAATTACTTTGTGTTGAAAGTGTGCTATACAAATAAAATTGCCTTGCCTTGCCTTAACCCGTCTCCTGTGTTCCATCATGTCTAGTTCCCTGTAAGCAAATTCTGCCTCTAGCCCTTATAATGTGATGTCTTCTTCACAAGGTTTTCAAAACAGTTCTTGCTAAAGAGAGGGAAAGAAGTAAGATGCCTTCTCACTGACTTCAATATCCATCCTATATTCCCCAGATGCCTCTACTAATATTTACTTAATTAATTAATAAAACATCTGCATGTTGAAATCTTTTAATTAAATTATTCTCTTTTTCTTTCACCACAGTAATGCCCAAAAGATGAAGGAATATTTTAAGATGTTGATACAATTTTTAATGGGTGCCAAGAGAGCCAACAAAAAAAAAAAAAAGAAGGAATAAGCTCAAAGTAACCATCTTTATCTTCATCTTTATATGAGGGCTCTCATTTGTAATACTATCATACTATACGTACATTTTGAAGAAGAGTTTATACTATAAACTCCGGGAACTTCAAGGAGACTTGAACCAGCAGACCTGAATGGTCTGCAAAGTTGATGCAGATCATTAATGTGTTTTTTGTTGCTAAAACATTTAGTGATTTATAAACTAACAAAAATATTCTAAAGCAATACCCAGCACTTTTTCATGGTAGCAGTGTGATTACTGATTCAGAGTAAGCAATCATATCCATAATGTTGACCTCTGATGAGGCAAAAGCGCTCCTTACATGTGGTGGGAGTCAGGTGTTTCCTCAGAGTTTAACCACAAGACATTCAGGTCTAATATGGTATTCTCTGCTGGCTTCCTCCTGCCATGCTGTGAGCTACCTCCAGTGTGTTTCCCCCTATATGTAAATATACACCTGGTAGAAGAGACATATTCATAGAGATTTTAGGATCATTCACACAACATACCTATGAATACATTACTGAATGTGTATGCATCTGGTGGATAATTCATCAGATGACAATTTATTACCTTTCAGCACTAAAACAAACATAAATCAGAGTAATTCCTTGGTGCGATGCCCTCGGATGATGATATTCTTTATAATCGGTCGATTAGACATTTTTGAAACATCAAGAATGATGTATATGTTTGTAAAAAGAATAATGGATCCAGTTTATTCACCATTTAAAATAATTTGTTTAATTTCCTGAAGGGGCTGTCCTTCACAGCTGTGAGCAGACAGTGACTTATTTGCAACAAGAACAAAATGGCTTTGGAGAATTGCTGCACCTGTGCACAAGAAAAACATGCACTAAGCTCAATGTTGACTTATTCTGTATGTCCTCAGTCCATTCCTCTAAATCATATGTTAAAAAAAGGTGAAATATATTGTGATTAGTGAACATGGTCATAGTAACTATCTGAAGCAAAAGTAAAGTTCATGGAAAAGTGTAGGATCATCTCACTATAAAGTTTTGCACTTTTTTCTGAACTACTGCTAAATCATCTAAAGGATGACATACTTTGTTTTGCATCTGTGATTACACAACACATAAATTGTAGTCGACTGCAGACCAACAAACCATTGCATTTCACGTAAGAAATTGCTCAAGTACAAATCTCAAGGAAATTTCAATCAAACGCAACTGGACTTGGTAATTTGTCTTGGAAGACGTTTCACCTCTTATCCAAGAGGCTTCATCAGTTCATGCTCGCCGCTGACCAGGCTGGGACTGGTCCAACTAACTGGTGTGGAGACTCAGCTATTTAACCTCTTGAACAACATTCTTTTGTTCCGTGAACCCTTTGTGCTCCAATGTTCTTAAGCCACGGGTCTGTTGGCGTGACGCTATTGGTGGAGGTTAGGTTTCGGCTTCTGTTAGTAGCACCTATTGTGTTTTAACGACAGTAATGGAGTCACAGTTTTTCATGTCATATTAGAGGCTAATTTGTTTGAGTTTCCTAGGGAGGGATGAAAGGGCAGCATTGTAAATTGGAGATAGGTGATGTCTCAGGCCTCCTCCTCTGTTTAGCGATGGTTTCTCTACTTTTACATAGATGGCTTCTTTTACTCCTCTTTCAAACATTCTGTCCTCTCTGTCTAATATCTGGACATTGCTGTCCTCAAAGGAGTGGGCTTTCTCCTTGAGATGTAAATGAACAGCAGAGTCCATGCCTGAGGAGTTAGCTCTCCTGTGTTGGGCCATGCGTTTGTACAGTGGCTGTTTGGTTTCACCAATGTAGAGGTCCTTGCATTCTTCATTACATTGGATTGCATACACCAGGTTGCTTTTGTGTGTGTGTGGTGTTCTGTCCTTGGGATGTACTAGTCTCTGTCTGAGTGTGTTGCTGGGTTTGAAATACACAGGGATACTGTGTTTGTTAAAAATCCTCCTGAGTTTTTCAGAAATCCCTGACACATATGGAATTACTACATTGTTTCGTTTGTTTTCTTTTTCTTTTTCAACCACTTTGTTGGCTTTCTTTCTGGAATTAGCTGCAGTTTTCACAAAAGTCCAGCTGGGGTAACCACAAGTTGTGAGGGTGTCTCTCACGTGCTTGCGTTCTTCCCCTTGGGCCTGTGAGCTGGTGGGTATGTTATCAGCTCTGTGTTGCAGGGTCCTGATAACACTAAGCTTGTGTTCCAGTGGGTGGTGTGAGTCAAAAAGTAGGTATTGGTCTGTGTGTGTGGGTTTTCTGTAAACCCCAATGTGGAGCCTTCTGTCCTTTCTCCTCTGGACGACACAATCTAAAAAGGGCAAACTATTGTCCTTGACATCTTCTCTGGTGAATTTGATGTTTCTGTCCACTGAGTTTATGTATTCAGTAAAGGCTTGCACCTCTTTGGTTTTGATTTTAACCCATGTGTCATCTACGTATCTGAACCAGTGGCTAGGTGTTATTCCTTCAAAGGAGTTCAAAGCTCTGCACTCTACCTCCTCCATGTATAAATTTGCCACAATTGGAGAAACTGGTGAGCCCATGGCACAGCCGTGTTTCTGTCTATAAAACTTGCCATTGAACTGGAAATATGTGGTGTTCAGGCACAATTCCAGAAGTTGGCAAATGTGTTCTGGTTTGATAGGATTATAACACCTAGCCACTGTTCAGATACGTAGATGCCACATGGGTTAAAAGCATAACCAAAGAGGCTGCAAAGCCTTCAAAGAGGTGCAAGCCTTTACTGAACACATAAACTCAGTGGACAGAAACATCAAATTCACCAGAGAAGATGTCAAGGACAATAGTTTGCCCTTTTTAGATTGTGTCGTCCAGAGGAGAAAGGACAGAAGGCTCCACATTGGGGTATACAGAAAACCCACACACACAGACCAATACCTACTTTTTGACTCACACCACCCACTGGAACACAAGCTTAGTGTTATCAGGACCCTGCAACACAGAGCTGATAACATACCCACCAGCTCACAGGCCCAAGGGGAAGAACGCAAGCACGTGAGAGACACCCTCACAACTTGTGGTTACCCCAGCTGGACTTTTGTGAAAACTGCAGCTAATTCCAGAAGGAAAGCCAACAAAGTGGTGGAAAAAGAAAAAGAAAACAAACGAAACAATGTAGTCATTCCATATGTGTCTGGGATTTCTGAAAAACTCAGGAGGATTTTTAACAAACACAGTATCCCTGTGTATTTCAAACCCAGCAACACACTCAGACAGAGACTAGTACATCCCAAGGACAGAACACCACACACACACAAAAGCAACCTGGTGTATGCAATCCAATGCAATGAAGAATGCAAGGACCTCTACATTGGTGAAACCAAACAACCACTGTACAAACGCATGGCCCAACACAGGAGAGCTAACTCCTCAGGCATGGACTCTGCTGTTCATTTACATCTCAAGGAGAAAGCCCACTCCTTTGAGGACAGCAATGTCCAGATATTAGACAGAGAGGACAGATGGTTTGAAAGAGGAGTAAAAGAAGCCATCTATGTAAAAGTAGAGAAACCATCGCTAAACAGAGGAGGAGGCCTGAGACATCACCTATCTCCAATTTACAATGCTGCCCTTTCATCCCTCCCTAGAAGACTCAAACAAATTAGCCTCTAATAACAGAAACAACTGTGACTCCAATGACTGTCGTTATAACACAATAGGGCACTAACGAAGCCGAAACCTAACCTCCACCAATAGGCGGCACGCCAACGACCGTCGTTAAGACATGGAGCACAAAGGTTTCAATGACATAATGATTGTTGTTCAAGAGGTTAAATAGCTGAGTCTCCACACCAGTTAGTTGGACCAGTCCCAGCCTGGTCAGCGGCGAGCATGAACTGATGAAGCCTCTTGGATAAGAGGTGAAACGTCTTCCAAGACAAATTACCAAGTCCAGTTGCGTTTGATTGAAATTTCCTTGAGATAACCATGACCTGGATGAATGAGAATATTCACAGGCCTCAAGTACAAACACTGCAAAAAATGTTGCAGTGAGAATGTTGCTTGATCTATCGGTAATTAAAATGTTATTTAAAGTTAAAAGAAGTACTTGCCCTATTGCATTTGTCCTTAGTTTTTGTCTGTTTGCAGATACTAAAAGCAGCAGCCACAGATCATAAAACTATCAACAACATATTTTACACCAGGTATCATGTTATGTTTCTCAAGTGATGCCTCAGTCTAATGTTAATCATAGCAGGGCACGAACATTCCAAAAGCATTAACAGTCCATAAAATAACACAAAAATATTTTCATGAAGAGGGATATTTTCAGCAAATGTGGGATAGGTCTTTGTGTTCTTTTTTAATGAAAAGATTCTCACAATTAGATGGTCAATCAGATCGGAAACCACAACCAATATTAATAACACTCAACACCAATGTAGAAAAAATAACTGAATTTCCAAACTAAAACATATTGATTAAATTGTTACCAGATTAAATTCATCTTCTTGTCACCTCAGTATATTGCCCACAGCTTTTCCTCAAAAACGTTTTCGCTGTCATTACTGGGTCTGATCTGACTCAAATAGTTAACTCATTGCTCCTCTCAGGTGTCTTTCCCCAGACTTTAAAAACAGCAGTTTGACTTATCAGCAGTTTTTAAAGTCTACTGGTAACGATAGTTGCAAAAGCTGTGTTTCATCATTTAAAGAGCTTCCTACAAATTAACCATTTGGATATTTTTTGGGATGCTTTTCAGGCTCACCACAGCACGGAGACTGCTCTCGTCAAAGTTTTCAATGACATCTGGGGAAATACAGCCTGTGCTGGTACTTTTGGACCTCAGTGAAGCATTTGGCACTGTTGAACATTAAACTGCGACAAATAGAAGAAATATTTAGTGAGCAGGTACTTTTTTACAGAATTTTGTCTACGATATTGAATACTGATGACATCTTCAGAAATGCTCATTTCTGAAGATCCATCTTTTTCACCTGAAATACATCTTACGGTGTTTTTTTTTCCTCTTCCTTTCCCTCTACCCTAACATATTTTATATAAATGCCACAAACTTAACAAATGTACCTGTCAGTCTTCCGAGGAAGGATGTTAGGCAGACACAGCATGTATAGAGCAATTCTTCGCTGACATAATTTATTTTAATTGGATTCACAGAAACAAATTAGACACAATCCGTTTGTTTTTAAAACAAATTTCTGTTTGTTTTTTAATCTTCAATCTTCTAAATTTTAAAAAAGTTCAGTCACTTTCTTGACAAATGCTTGAAGTTTAAAGTGGGAATTGAACATGTGCACTAGACATAATAATTAGCCCCTTCACCCACCTGTCATCACCACTATGTTTTATACTCAATGCTAGTTACAATATACACACCATATTCAAACACTCAGGATAAAACACAAACAGTTGTCTGTCCTGTTGTGGTGAAAATATTTACTGACTCATTTCTTATAGCACAACATAATAAAAAGGATTTTATATTTATTAATTTTTTCTGCTTCTATCAATAAATATGATCCCTGATTAAAACTGCAGACAGAATAAAATGAATAGATAAAAATGAGCCATTCATGGTTGAATTGGTGCTCTTCAAATCACAACGTACAGGCCAGATATCTTTAAATCTGGGTGCAAAATCTTCACTTAAAAATGTTTGTTTTAAAAAAATCTAATTTAACATCTTTACTTGGTGGTGTATTCTGCTTATTATAACCCAATAGGAAGAAAATGTATGGGTGCATAGAAAATGGTTGTGCAATGATAGCAATCGAGAGTTACATTCACTCTAATAAGATACACCAAATACATTTCCTCAAGGAAAATTTTGTTTTTTTGTTTGTTTTTTGCAATGATAGTGAATCTTTCAATGAATATCATTAATTGAGCACATAGAAAAACATGAATTTAAGATAAGCACAACACGAGTTGCACGGAAAACAAATTACATATACCACAAAATCCTTCAAATTCACCTGTTATTCATATGAATTCAATCAAAAATGTTTGTAAAAATGGATAGGTTATCATTAGTATAAAAAACAAAACAAAACTTGGCAACATTTTCTTAATGCAGAACCCAACAGATGCAAAATGTTAATTATATTTATATAATTTTTTTTTAGTTTTTTATTTTATTTGGCATCTGTCATTTTAAACCATAGTTATTACACACAATCACAATCTTTCAGAAAAAGACAGCACCCATCGTCAGTGCTACTCCCTCAGTGTGACAAGATTTTAATCTCAACACTAAGTGCAACAATTCATTTGACTCAAGTGAATACCTTAAACCTGCTGTTCCGATGATATCTGAGAGCAGAAAATAGAGTCATGTTTGCTGCAGTCCACTGCTGCAAACAAACTCCTAACCCAAGCAGTCCTCGTGGTGAGAGCAGCAGCGTAGGCTTGATATTGGATAGGTGGTCTTTCAAAAAGTATGCATTTACAGAGACACATGCTGCACGGTCACACTCCATTTAAACTGATTATTCTTACTGTCTTTTAAAGACAATACATATTATAATTAAACAGAGTAATCCTTTAATGGTCTTTTTTTATTCATTTTAGCAGTGAACATGATGACCTAAATATAGCATGTGTTTGCATATGTCTCCCCGTTGGGTTTTAATGTCAGTGAACGATCTTTAAAACGCTGAGAGTTTTGGTGATAAACAATTGTGTTACGCTGTCTTTAAACACTAGTTTCATCTCCTTCCTCTGGGTATGCATTGTAATGCACCCGTTCCTCCAAACAAATGTCCTCCGTTGTGGTGTTGCCCCTGTTGGTGGCACCTCTCTTAGGTGGGAGGGCAAATTGCAAGGTTTGTCTACTCTTTTCAGATCTGGCTTTGCCCGTTCCGTTGCTGTAGGAGACCACCAGTCTACGGCTTTCCTCTGGTGCAGCTGAGCAGGAAGGGTGGCAGTTTGCCTTTTTGACACGTGGCGAGTCAGTGCTTGGGTCGCTGACGTTGTTATCCTGAAGCTCAGTCAGATTCCCGGTGGCGATGCTGCCGCTCTTGACGTGTGGTGTCTGGCTGTGGGTGTGGCGATATTCTTCATCAATGTCCTTTCCCAATTTCCACCTCTTCCACTTTTTCAGCATCTCGGACTGCACCTGGGAGACAGTTGGAGAGCAAAAAGCATATAGGAGCACAAATGACACAAAGCACTTCGTTAGATGAAGGGTATTTGCCAAGACTGCTACTAAAAGCTGTGATTCATCGGTGCCTATTGTTGCAAATCTTCTTTCAAGATCAGAAAGAAAAAGCTTTTAGCTTTATAGAAGAAACGATATAAGATTAAAGTAAGAACTTTCACAATAGGAATGTTCCTCTACAAACATAAAGCGACGCAAACAATGGCAAAATTAGTGTGTGCCTGACATGAAAGCAAAAACACCTCACCTCTTTATTGACGAAGCAATATAGTATGGCAACCATCAGGCCCTGAAATGAAAGTGCGACATTTACCACTATACACCATTTAAATTACTTGAAGATAATAAGAGGACTTAGCTAAGATTTAAAATATTATTGCTTTCTCAATCTGCTACTCAGACAGCTTCAGTAATCTTTGCTCTTTCTTGCTGTATTATTACTCACAGCTCATTCAACCAACCCTGTGAAATAATTGAAGAACCATTTTGATGGAATGAATTGAATCATGTTAATCATGAGTTAATTAGCTGTGGGACATCAGTTAAGGAAGATTAGACCTTAAACAGTCATTGTTTTTCATGTCACACAGGCATAACTATTGTGTGCCAAATGATTGCATAATAAATTATGTCATAGAATGGAATCTGCTTTAAATTTAATTGTTTATCTTTTGTAAACTTACTAAAGTGTTACACTGGTTAAGGGTTGAAATTCTCTTTTTCACCTGAAGAAACTTGGTGACAGCTATAAACGTAAGAAGGAAAAGTACATACTTTTTTTTCCACCCAACAACAGGAACCCATTTATATTATGCAAATGTAGAGCCAATTTAGTGAAGTAAAAGGCTTATTCCAACTGTACATAATTTTTGTCATAGAAAGTGGATAAAATAACATCTTGCAAGTGTTTCAAAAATGCTACAAATAACAATGCTTCTCTTTAAATTAGAATAGCATCAGGTAAATAACTTTCAGTGTTTATTTAAACACTTTAAACTCATTATATAAATTCATTATACACCATCATGCATTTTTTATATTTGAATAAATACGCCTTCAAAGAAATTAAAACTCAATTTATTTTCTCAGAAAAAAAATATCACACAAAGGATTTTAATAGAGAAATATTCTGAATTCCTGCATCAATTGCAGTATTGTATGGAGGCGATATGGATGTAGCTGAGGTGTTAAGGAAGCCTTTGTTATTTTGTCAGGTCGGGTGTCTTCCCCTTGACAACCTAGGCTTAAATAAGGCCAGTTTGTAGGTAAGTCAAGCAAACCCAGAGAAACCATGATCAGTAAAACAGGTATTGGTACATTTGGAAGTGCGGGCAGGTCAAAGATCTGTTGGTAAATTAATTGGGCATCTCCATACAGTGTGTCAGCTGAAGGAAGCATGAAGAGCTCTAATATTACTGGGAGGATACCTCTGTTGACTTTAAACTTCTTAAATTCTGTTGTGCATCAGACAATGCAATAATGTTTGATTCACATAACTATGAATAATTGTAATTCGTATTTTTAATGTTAATATAGTTAACAATTAAGTTTTTGATTTTATTTTGTTCAACAATTCAGGGCACCACCTTCCTCTTGATGAAGGATAGGATGCATAGGATGACACAGATGCACACATATACACCAGAATAATATAGAATGATATAGATACAGAATATATAAAGTATGATAATTTATTAATAAAATAGATCAATCTTACAGCCAAAGTATTCAGTTAATAAATTCCATACCTTCTCGATAAAATGCAAACTAAACTAAGGAAACTAAGCCAAATGAAGGAAATTAATAGAGCAATGACAAACATCAGAAAACCACGAAACCACAAAAGAGTGTGTGTGTGTGTCTGTGTGTGATCATGTGCACATTTGAGTAAATGAGGAGGACATATCACCACCCAGTTACCCTGGAGCTAACAATGGAGCATGGAGTCAGTAAACAATGTTCAGTGGTGTACAATTAGTTCAAATATGTGTGAGTGTGCAGTAAGGAGAAAAAATGGGATTAAAGATAGGATGAAGGAGAGATGGAGAGAGGATCAGAGTCCCAGCACATATAAATTTCTTAGCTGTACAAATTATTAGTGAAACTATGCTCTAGATTCCACCTGTTAACACATAGCACAATTTATAGTATGCGATCAGCAGCTCCAGTGAAACAGTAAGTTCAGCATTCCAAACATCTAACCAACTTTATGAAACTATAAATTGTCTAACTCATCTCTGCCCAAACATATTAGAGGTATTTAGAAAAAAGGTTTGATCCTACTTTGAGGTGGTTCACTGCACAACTGGTCCCAAATCAGCAGCAATTAAAGCCTAGTCTGAGGAAAAAGCTAAAAATAAAATGAAAATGATGTCCAAATAGTCAAACTAGAGTGCTTAGCTGGCTTTGACAAACCTAAGGGTTCTATTTGCTGGACATGGTGCAAAAACGGTTGCCGAATTCAGTGATCAGCTTCTGCCATCCTCTTTAATAACTTCACTGATTACAGTTCTCCCATTAGAAGATCCTTCCCCGATGCACCCACTGCAAGTTCAAAAACTATTTTTAGCTTCACTTCGAAGGTGTCCAGCATGTTAGAAGCAAAGGAACCACGTGCAGAGTGTCCCCGATAATAATCAACGTTTTAATGGAAACATAAATAAATAAATGCTTTTATAAACTTAGTTGTGTCAATATTGTGCGGATAACTAGGAAGGCTGGGAAAAGCATTCTGTTCACTCCGTGTTGGATAATAAGTCAAAACACTTTTTACTTTACCATAAGCGAAATGGGATTCCGTGCTTCTCCACACCTTGTCTGGTGTGAATGTATTCAATGCAACAGTTGTAGTTCAAATCCTGGATCTGTATATATTGGATCTTGAAGCCCTGACTCAAGCTACACTCCATGCCTTATGATCCGTTCACACCACTCCAAACGCCAGCGTCGGTCTCGGCAAGATTACATGTGAAAAGTTGCTGAACTTTTGAGAGACCCAATGCAGTTAACGCAGTGCGGCAACCAATCAGAGCATCTCACTGTAGTGATGTCAATATACACGTATCTTGAATGAAGTGGGAGAAGAAAAAACATTTTCAGTAATTGAAGACAAGCTTATGATCCGTTCTCGTCTTTGTATAGACAGATGGACAGGTGCTGCTCGGGAGGAATAGAGCGCCTGTAGTTGGTGCGGTGGTAGGAGATTTGAGCTCTGATGCGGCCCAGGAGGTCATCAAACTGTGTGCGGAAATTGACAGACGGAAGTACAGTTGAAAGCGAACCTCATCCATACGTAGCTCCTGGAGCAAATGGTTTAACTCCCCAAACTCAGAACGCATCTGAATAATGGGGTGAACCCACAAACAGCGCTGATGTAGCCCAAGTCTATGTTGTCTAGCTTTATTTAGCAAATAAAGCCATGCCACTTTCTCGATATTATCCGCCATAATTCAGAACGTACAGCAACAGAAGAAGCGTTCTTTTTTTCTTCAGATGCAAGTGTTGCACTCTTTTTAGGACATGCATCAAACTTCATCCATTGGATGCGTTGCTCGATGCGTCGAGCAACGGATGGGGTCTGAACGCAGCATTATTCATCTATGTCAGAGTCTTAAATAGGTTTCTTTTGAAAATCATGTCAAATCTTCAATTATCTCTTGTTGCTTGCACACCTTTTTCTACCACATTTTTGCTTCCACTCAACTACTGTATGTGAATCACCAACTTTTTAATCTTTACTTTTTGTGGTTGATCTTTTGTGGATGGCTTCAGTAACTGTAAGCAAGGTAACTTTTAGGTCAATAGCTTTCCCCCATGATTGAGCAGGCCCGAACATGGACAAAACTATGTCCATCCAACATATCCAACATTTATTTTACATAATACTCAGATTTTTAGTCCCGCTGAATGTATTGTCTATCATACATGAGTACAAATTTTGAACTGAATTATTAAAATTAATTAGTTTTTTTTATTATATCCAGATTAATTAAGATGTACTTGTATGATAACTATAATTAAATGTCCAACCACATGTGCATGTTTATTGGATAGCTGGTTCACAAATATAAAGATAAAGCAGAAAACTAATTGTTTGTTAATCTTGTCTGCTTCAAAGATAACTAATGGCTTATACAGATACATTTTAGAAAAGTGAGGCTGTTAAAACAATGCATTTGTAGAAAGAAGGTTGTGAGCTCAGACCTGGAAGGAGTTGAACAGGAGGTCACAAAAGAGGCGAATGAGGCGAAGCATGGAGCCTTTGGGGACAGACTCGTCAATGATGAAGGAGAAGAGGATGGCGTGAATGCCAAGCAGTGGGATAAGAGTCAGTGTGGATTTTGCCAGTCTGCACAACATGAGAAAAAAGAAAAACAGTGAAGACATTTTCAGTATGACACATACCAAAAAAAGTTTGTCATTACTTGAACTTAAAACACTGCAAAAGATTTCCTCTGCAGAATTTTGGTTCTAAAATTAGAGTTGCAAAGTGTTTAAAAAAGAAGATGAAAAGCAACAAGTTGTTCAAATAAATGACACTTAAATATACAGTCTACAATGAATTAATGGATTAATCCCTTGAACCCTTCTTTAATCAATGCTGACTTTTGTGTGTTTTGATTGGGGATCACCTGGGCCATTTAATTAGAATAATGCAATAGGTAGTTGTGATTCCTTTAATCTGATTGAGAGAACATAAACCCAATACATCATTTTAACTTTATTAATTAAAATATCTTAGGATGGTGACTCTCTCTCTGCTTCTGTGGAGATGCTGAAAGCAGAAGTCAACTCTTTAATCAAATATTTCGATCGAGGTTGGCAGATTCACCAATGTATTTGGATTAAAATTCTTTTAAAAAAACAAGAACTCTTATTTAATAGGGGGTTGTTAAAATTAAATCTGTCCTCAAACAAAAATACAACACTTCTGTTAAGAAATTCAGGTTTAACACTATATATGAGTACAGAAGAGGATAAACTGGGAGGCGACTGAGATTAATGACTGGGATGATTCAACCTGTAAATTCAGCATCTTTGGTTCAGGATTCATTTAAAAAGTCCTGCCTGCTTACCAGCATAGATTTCATGGTATAGTTTTACCAGTTTCTGTCAGATTTGGCAGTGAAAAAATACCATTAACGTTAACTGTCATTGTAAATAATCATCTCCATCTCTTCAGTATTCACATCATCTCATACAAGTATTCTTCTGTATCTTTATCTACTGTTTAATTTTTCAAAAAAAAAAGGCATTATCTCACCTGAATTTGTAGTCAGTGTATCTCATTTGGTGGGCCCTGAGTTTAGACATCAGGATTTTAATTATTCGAATGAAGATGAAGAAGTTAATCTGAAATATGATAAGAGTCAGAAAAACATTTTGAAAAACAATGTAAACACGAGAGATATTAATTAAAGAAAATGTATACATTTGTTTGATGAGCATTTCATTTTTTCAAATGGGATGTGGCTATCTGAAGATGTGGGGGTCTGTGTCTCTGCAATAAAAGTATTAAAATGAGACTACTGGATGGTGATCGAGTTCAAGAAAATTTCTGAAGACTCTTTGGTTTAGAAGAAATTTATTATAGCACTCAGGTTTTTGGCATTTCGTTGTGGTAACACAAGTTGTATGGAAATTAGTGTTTGCATGCTTACAGACTTTTGTATGGTATGCATGTGTGTATATCATCCATCAAGCGATGCTAGAATGTTTTTCCAGAAAACACTACAATGTGACTTTTAGTGTCATGACCATTTTGGTCTTTGGTTGATACCGTTGGTTTACGATGGAGCAAACTGGCAACTCTTCCAATACGTTCACCAGTGAATGAAATAATACTGCAGCTCAGAAAGTGTTGATGATAGAAGTCAGCATTGTGTAAGCTAACTCTTCACAAAGAACCAAATATGAACGTTTTAAACAACATTCACAATCCTATGTGACATTCATTTATTTTATTTTTTGATATGGTAAGGTCTTTATGAAATATCAGTAAATATTTTTACATTATGTCATATAGTCTTAAACAGCATATTTATTGTGTGTTTTGTGTTGTGTATCTATTTATTTGTTTGACTCCTTATTAGTGTACATACCTTTAGGGCAAATTTTATTAGATGATGACAGGACTAACCTTAATATTTCACAGTCGGCCTTGTTTTTTCAGCACGTAATGAAATGATGTTGCATAAATGCAGGGATTACTCATCATGTATAAGAGAAGATGGCCTTGTATTGGTAAACAATAAACAGATTGTTTCATAAAATAAATAAAAAACTTGTCATACCTATGTACTGTATATAAAGACACTTTTTAGCAGCTTTGAAACAGAAGGAGTGAGTTTTTTTTTTTAAGGAAAGCTGGGTGAGATTCCTGAAATAATCTCTTCACCCATCATTTTCTGTCTTTTGAATGAAAGTTGCTTCACTACAAGGTTAGTGACAAGCGAAAAGGTTAATTAAAGGTTCTTTTCAAAGCCCTGTGAGTTTGACCCTCTTAATCATTAAAAGTCAACATTTCTTTCTTCTGTTCACTTCAGCTAACACGAAGGATACTGATGTCTGTCTATGCACTGCACAATAGTTAAATAGCAGAGGTGGGTAGTAACAAGTTGAATATGGTAACTTTTTGCATAAACTTAGAAGTAGTTTTACTACACGGTACTTTTGACCTTTACTTGAGTAATATTATTAATGAAGTATGGATACCCTAGTGCGAGTGACTTTACTGAATTAAGGAAACACATTTTAACCAAAAATAACTAAGACTCAGGGATAAAGCTACACTTTATAGTAAAGTGAGACGTCCCAGTTGTTCACCAGCTTTGCGGTTTTATATTATTTTCAATCTGCTGACCCTGACATGCAGGTCAAAAGGATACAGTAAACACTATATATTGTCATGTACATAAATATTTGCAAATATAAATAATCTGGTGTAAGCATTACTGTAGCTTAATCAAATTTTGTCTTAAAAATATTGATTTGGAAAAGTGTTTATGCCCCCTCAACGATTTATTTACACATATTTATTTATTTTAATTTTAGTCCTTAAAGCAACACTATGTAGTTTTTCAACTTTCATAATATATTTCCAATACCCTTGTGATGGTACATCGACTTACAATAGGTTGAATGACACGCATGCCATAGCCTGACAGGGTCTGTATCGCTTTCACTGTCACTGTGTAACTTTGGGTGCGGGTAGCTACCTGTGCACAAAAAGAACTACAAAACTCAACTGCTGCTTTACGGCATACTTCACTTCCGCATCCCACTTACTTGAGCCCAACAAGCATTTGTTTGCCGGCTGCTACCGCGCGTGAGTGAGAAAGTTGTAATGGCCGAAACAGCAACCAAATCGAAGAAGGCGAAGTTGGAGGAGACTAAAAAGAAAAAGAGAGAGTGACAAACTAAAGGGCCGGACGAGAATCGATATTGGTCGAGCTTTTACTCGCTGGTGTGAGCTAAAGAAGGATGAGGGGTGCCCGACCGATACGGACTTGGCCGTCATTCTCTTGGCCTAGTAAGTATATTGCTTGCAAACTATCTCTAGTTTTTTTTAATAAGTTGTCTGCCAACTATGTTACGGAAGCTGTCAGCCAAAGACGTGAAAACGTTCGAGGGTATCGCTTGTCAATGCACGTTAATCCTCTGGTGTAAACATAACAGATTTTTCGACAGTAGTAGTAGACAATAGCTTTTTCCCAACTGTAGGGGGACCCCGAGAGGAAGAGTTACATAGTAATGCTTCAAAGCACCAGAATTTAACATAATTTTCATTTTGTTTTATAAAATATTAAGTCAGATATTATTGCTCAGTATTTAAAGAGAAACTCACCCCCCTACCAGAGTCTTACTCCACTCACATTTACTGTTTGCAAAAATGCACCAGCAGGAGGCATTGCCTGGCAGACTTGCTAGCAGTTGCTTGCTATTCCAACTACAACTCGCACATCCCACGCACATATAATAACGTAACATATCACATCAGCACAAACAGCGTTGGGAAATTCAAATGTGGTAAACCGAAGAGGGTGCCAGACTTTCAGTTTTAGGCAGAAAATTAAAATATCTTAAATAAGATAAAAGGCCCAAAAACTAACTACACATGTCAAAAGCACTACTTGACACTTAGTTTTACAGTTTATCTGCAAAAAAAGTTTTGGAGATGACTTGCTCTTTAAGGAGTTTTTCTTTTTACTAAATACTGTTTTGCTGTTACTCGGGTAACTTCTTGGACGGATATTTTTTTAGTTTTACTTGAGTAAAATTATGCTGAAGTAGTAGTAGTCTTACTTTAGTACCACTATCCACCTTTGATAAACAGTGTTATTTTGAGGAATAACCTGTAGTCATACTGCTGCAGCATAAAATATCAGGAAGCATCAGCCCTTTAAACTATTGCCAAGGACACCGACTGATAGAGGACGCGATGCTGCGAAAACTCAAAAAATGTAATTCAACACAACAACACAATAAAAAATAGAACTAACGTAAATTGAGTTTAATTATCACCTAACTGAAAGATATATGCCACCAAATGCTGTTATTTTGAATCGTTACGTGCTTAAGAATATAATAAAACAGGGAAGACTTGTCTTTCACTGCATTGCTTTTTACATTAACTCTATCAAGTTGTAGTTTTTAAATATTGAATTAGGTGATTGTTCATTTGTAAAATGGTAAAGGAGAATCAGGAGAGAACCAGAGTGGTACATACAGACTTACCAGATAAGCAAACAATATGGGAGAACGGATAATCCACCAATATCCCATGTTAATATTCCTCTCCCAGCACCTAAATACACATAAATACATACACACACATAGAAATATATTACAGTGGTGCTTATTGTGATTCTGTAAACATTTTTATCCTCTACAATTTGAATAACCATCTGTCACTAAAAGCTTCTGCGTTGAATCATCTTTCATACCACGTGTACTTACTCTATGTTCTCATACAGATATTTCACTGTGATCCATGGCAACACAAACATGAGAGGTGCACCTGAAAATAAGAAAAAGGTTGCAAATGATCAGACTCAATCAAAGCAGCATCTTTGTTGATCAGACACTAACATTTATTCTATTACAGTTTCATCAAACTGTTATGTGGCATTGCACTGGTTCAACATTTGGAGAAAAATATGTCAAGCAAAGATTTTTTTTTTCATCTTGATGAAAACGTAAAAGGTCTGTGAATAAGAATAAGGTTTGGGCATCAGCAGTTGTTCCAGTTTTCTTAGTGTTAGACCAGTCTTTCAATTAAGTTAATACATTAAACCAAGAAAAACTAGAATTGTTGTGTTGTAATGTAAATAAAACTAAACTTAAACATAGAACTAGCTGAAGAAACAATAACTAATTTACAAATAACAAACTGAAGTGGTAATCTGTGGCAATGGATTAGAAATACATTCAATATTAGTGTAATTCCTAAACACAGAAATTAAAATCTCAAAAACATGTATTTACATGGAATCACTGTACTATAAGCAGAGGGTGAACAGTAATCCCAAGAAGACATTTCTGTTACACCACTGTTAAAGGTGCTGACCATACACACTGAATATGGGAATATGAAGTGTTGGTGTGGTCTGTGTTTTGCACGAATCTGTTGATGGAAGCGTGTTATTTTTGTTTTGGTATCCAAAAAGTCTTTAAAATGTACACATTTAGGGCATAATATTTGTTCCCTAAATCTTGTCATTTACATGTTAAAATAGACATTTAATGGAACTTCATTAAACTGTTTTTGACTTTTTGAGAGAAGAGTGTTACACTTGCAGGTATTTTTTTTTCACATCTTGCAGATTTGATCAGAGTAAATATAAATTGATCTCAGACATATGGAAGCAAACTTCCTAGCTTTACAACAATCCTGGTTTTCTTCTTGTTTTCTCTTTCATCTGTTTTAAAGACATGCATAGTTTAAAAAGGTAGCTGGTATCGTTAGCCTTATTTTGTGTCAGATGTGTGTTTATACTTTTTAGGAACATTGACCCAATTTGTTTCTGTATGTCTATGAACAATGAAGTTAAATATATATTAAATATAATGAAGTTTGGGTGTATTTGCAATAAAAATACAAGATTAAGCTCCTACCAAGATATTGAGGATCCTCAGCTGATTTTAGGGTTAATCCTCAGAAACACCAGATCAAAGTAGACATTGGGTTTGGTGTCACTGCAGTAATAAACTGCTGCTGGTTCATCACAGAGACATTTGCTCTAATAAGAGGCCTAGAACTTATGTAAGTGTCTGTTTTCCTTCATAATAATTCTTCCATAACTCCAAATCAGTCATTTCTGACATCATACGGATTTTGGTCATTGATCCCATCTTGCAGCATAACATAGTGGACATTCTATGACATCTTCACAGTGGCAACTGAAGGATTCATTACAAAAAATAGGAGCCACTTCTGTAGATGTCCTGTGGGGGATTAGCCAAAGTAGAGGGTCATAAATATTGTTAATTAAACATACGATAAACAGTATTAGTGATTAGCTAAAGTAAAAAAGTGGAAAAGCTAATTATGAGGAGTTGCTAAGGACATGGCTGGAGGAAAATTGGCAATAATAGCACTGCAGCACAAATTAAAAGAATCATGTGAAACTAAGGTGTGAAGACATCAAGGTAAACATTTAAATTGCAATATAAAAAAACACACACAGAGAACTCGATCTGTCTGCATTTGTTATTAGAGATATTTTTTCCCAAATCAACTTAAAGTTTTTTTTATTTTTTATTTTTTTTTTTTTACGTGTCCTGTCTAGCAGTATGCTACTCAGAATTGGTGTCTGAGTACCAAGTACAAGCCCAACAGTTTTACTTTCCCAAGCAGAGTATTACAGCTTCGCTGTAGTACGCCACTTGATGTATATGTATGAAAAATCTTTATTAGTGATTACTGTGGGTTCAATTTCCTGACGTCATGGACACTAAACTGAGACAAGAAGGGAGAAAGGAAGAAGGTGAAGAAAAGAAACCGGACCAACAGAGGCGCGAACTGACGACACAAGACAGGGATTCAAACAAAGAACACAAGAAAACATCCCAGTCCTCCACCTCTGCCGGACGGCAGAGAAACAGTAATAAAAAACAAAAACAACAAACTGTACAGAACCAAACCAATAGTTCGGATCTAGTAGAATAAACTAAGAATTACACATTCACTACACACAAGCATGGATTAATGAACATCCACCAGCCACCCACCAGCCGCAATCTGGCCCGGATCGCATACAACCCGGGCTCCGCCGGCAACCGGCACGCCAGGGAGCCATCAGCAAGAGGCCACAGGGATGTACGCCGCTCCCCAGCGGGGCCCCAACCAGGGACCAGCCGACTGGTCCCTGGATATCCAGATCTTCCAGCTCCCGGGTCCAGATCCCGCCCCACGTAGGGCGCCAAGATCAGGGGCCCAGCCAATGCCGGACAGCCCCACCAGGTGAACAGACCAGCCAGCAGAAGTCCTGGAACCGGCAGGAGGCCTGGGCGCCAGGCACGGTCCCCACCGATCCACCGGACGGCACCAACCTGTTCTACAACCCCGGCACCCCCATGAGAGGTGCCCCAGTCAATCCAAGGAGGACGTCGGCCCGAAACAGCGGCCGCCCGCCACACCGGACCACCCAGGACCCGCCCGACATGCACCAGGACCGAGCCGGGCCGCAACCGGGACCCCCGGCCCCAGGCATCGAGAGCCATCATCAACCAGCGGGCAGGAGCAACCATCACCGACGGGGAGTGACGGGGAGGGAAGAAGATGCATCAGGCCAGAGAGCAGCCAAGCACCCAACCTGACAGGTAGACATAGACAGACAGAGACACTCATACGTACCCTCCCTCTCATGCGTACACATTCTTGCAAATACAGGACATACGAAAAAAGGACGCTATACACTCATTCATACCCCCCATACGTACACTATACTCCATACTCCCAGGCCCAAGGACAGACGCCCCAAAAGAGAACCCTGCCCCTGCACCCAGGAGACAGACCCCTTTGCCCACCAGGACGGGGACAAGCAGACCGCCAAGGCCCCCACACCGGCAAGAGCAGCCCACCAGCCCAGGACCCCGACCAGACGGCCTGATGTTCTATCCGGGCTCCGACCCCTGATGGTCCAACGAACAGGGGTGTGGAAAGACCCCCCCAGCCTCTCTCCCCCCGCTCAATGTGGTGTTGTTGCGTGTTGTTCTAATGTGCACTTAAAACAGAGGGGTGGGACATGGGAATACTGCCGGGTACCCCCATCTCCCCCCCCGGGCCCTCAGTGTCTAGATGCGTTTAAACAGTGGGTGCCGGCACCACAGGCGAGGCCCCACAACGGGCCCCTATAGGGGGCCCCCCATGAGGGGTCCCGCCCCCAGCGCCAATGCGCCACACCGCCAGGTCCCTACATGTGCGTTCCATGTAAATGTTGCAAGTGTAAGTGTCTAAGTTGCTCAATAAAATCGGGACCCAGGCAGCCACCGGGTAGCGAAGACGGAAGCTCCATCCCGCACCCCAGTGACGTGCCCATGTCCCAAGGCCTTGTGAATGGTAGAATGAAGGAGCAGGTGGACAGAGGCATGGGGATGGGGAGAAAACCACTGGGGTGACCATTGCCAACCCCAGGGAGCCAGCTCCCCTGCTGACTCCAATAGGCACCCCCGTTCGGCCCGATCCACCAGGGGTGGGAGGCCCCAGCACGTCAAGTCCAAGTGGGGCCCATGGAAGCGGCACCCCCGAGCCCCATGGGGGCCCCGGCAATCCACCACCCCCATGCCAGGGCATACCTATCCTTCCCAACATTCACACTGCTAACAAAACACATGTCACTAGACATCCAGGTTGAGTTTAGCCCCCCCTCCCCCTCAACACCCTCCCGTCCCAAGCGCACCCCGTTAAAAAGAGCGCCTGTGCTAGATGGTAAAAAGCCTCCCCGCCAATAAGAGACGCCCCAGGCACCGCCAGCGTCCGAGGGCCCCCGCGCCGAGGCCGGATCAACTTAAAGTTGACTAACACATTATTAGACCAGAGTGATTTTGTAAAGCGCACAAGACGATTAAAGATATTACATACTTTAATTATGGAAAAGGTTAAGGTCAAACATAAAGATTGTGTGAAAGAGTTGTGGGAAAATTAGAGATCAGGGGCCGTATTCACAAAGACTCTTATCTTACCGCTAGGTGTTACTCCTAACTCCCGCTAAAAGGTCTTACGTAGGAGTTGTCATCTAAAACCTATTCACAAACGCACAAAGAGCTACTTTTAGGTAGGACAAATCCCTAAAAGTAAGCTAAGAGTGACGTCCCGTTGCTATGGAAAACGTCATTTTCTATGTATGAGTAAATAGACGGACAGCAGTGTGATTGGTTGTTGAATGACGTGTGAAACCAAGAAATGGAAAACTTCAATGTCGATAAAAGCGTGATTATGAACAGTGCAAATAGCAGAAATAATGCACAATGACATCTTTGTGTCGGCCACGAGACTCACACTTCATACAACTTACACACAATAGCCTACTTACAGAGAGGGTGAAGTTTAAAAACGAAAAACAATGAAATGCATCATATTACCCTGCCTAACGCCTGCTGATAGCTGGGATAAGCTCCACGCGACCCTGAATTGGATGAAAGCCGTATAGATAATGGATGGATGGATGCATTATATTAAGGGAGTGATTGCAAATAGGCTGTAAACAATTAGGCTGTCTAATGAGCACATCAGCCACATCTTAAATAGACCCCCCCACTACCGTGAAAAGCACCTCATGAACTGAAAATGAGTGCCGAGAAAAGGACAAGGAAACCTAACTGGTCGCAGGACCAATTATTACTACTGGCACAGTTGGTACTGGAGAGGAGGACGGTCCTCAAAGGGCGATTCGGAGCCGGGATTACGAATAAGAAGAAAGGGGAGGCATGGGTGGAAATGAGCAGAAACATAAATGCATCTTATCCAGCGGTGTCGCGAACGTCAGAAGACTGTGAGAAGAGATGGTATTCTCTACAGTCCCAGTGTCGGCTCGATATCGGCGCTTATAAAAAGGATGCTGCTGCAACAGGTAGCCAATGTCCGTCATATAGGCATCCCTAAATATGTTGGATAAATTGGAAGACGTGCAAGTTTTCTTCTTTGTGCAGGTGGAACAATATATAAAGGACACGATTTAGTCTGTATTGTTTGGTCAATTCAGAATCATCAAGAGTGTCCGACACCATGCGTCTGGCTGCAGCCATTTTGGGAGTCTTTGTGAATAGGTCTTAGGGAGTTAGAAGTCTTCTTGACTTCTTTTAAGGACTCCCAGACTTGGGAGCTACTTTTAGGCCTAAAAGTGGTTGTGAATTACTTTTATCTTTAGTCCTAAATTTAGGAGTGACACGCCCACATTTTTTAGGAGTTACTCCTAAATTCGCCAGTAAGGACCTACTTTTGGCCCTAAGATTCTTTGTGAATACGGCCCCTGGTTTATAATGTTCTTGATGAGGAATAATAACTCCTAAACCATAACCACACATCAGAAGATAAAATTTGTCATTTAACCAAAAATTATTTTTTTGTTTGTGAACCATAGTGTTAATGTCAAGACCAACTATTGTAGGCCTCGTCAAAACCAAGACAAGAGCATATCTGAGACCAAGTTTGAGACCATTGCTGTATGATAATAATTTAGTTGTTATTAGATACATTTAAAAAGAGAATATGTCTGTGAAAGCGTGCTAGCAGGCTATTCTATAACAATTCTCTAGGCTAACCACTCTGGACTAACTGGTTTGTACTTGGGTGCCAAATGTTTTCGGTAAGGTATCCGGCGACGACATTTAAGTGAACCCAAACCTGTATATAGCCATACCTCCAGCTACATGTCACTTGTCTAATAAATCTAAAGCTGGTAACAAGTTAAAACAAAACAGACAACTCTGAAGAGCTAACACATCGGTTCTGACCCCAGCCGATGCCCAAGTAAATGTAGAAGTATTTCTTCTCGCTGAAAACGGTGATGACCAGGAGGCTGTGCAAGTAGATGCCTTCCACCAGCAGCCAGTAGTTGTTGGCCATTACGCTGTACTGCATCATCACCATGGCACCTCGGCACCACATCACAGCCTGAAATAAAACATAGTTATAACTGGAGTACAAGCAGAAAAAAGCTAAGATATTCTCACACTTCAAAGCACAATGAATAATACATTATTTAAAACCTCCACCTAAATCAAAATCATAATATTGGATTATTCTATCCGAGAACAGAACATTTGTTGAGTTGCACGTTAGTTTTTTGACTGTGAAATTCTAATGGCCTGTTTAATCTCATTCCAAATAAAGAAGTCAAAACTGAGTGTTCATTTGTCGGTAAAAATAGACACCGCCAGCAGTTTCCTTTTTGATAAATCAGGCCTTTTCATAGTGCTTCTCTTGTTGGTAACATTATTCTGCGTTCAATTTATCCCAGGAGTCTGGATTCACTCAGATCCAAGAGTAGCATTCAACACGAGTGTAGCCGCTACTAGTTTTACATCAGAAAATAAGCGGTATTTGCTCATTTTTGTGTCTAACCACTAGTACAATCGCAAGCTATAATACCAAAGTACTTCTCTGAAAAAAACTTGCAGCAAAGAAATACATGGAACAACATCATCAAGTAGCCGATAGTGTACATTAACATATGTGTAGAACACGAAGTGAAGACCCTGCTGTCAAAGTGGGAATCACCTCCCAAAGTGTTGGGAAATAACCAAGCAAAAATCATGTGGGACTTCAAGATTCAAACAGACAAAATGCATCATAAACACAGGTGCCATGATTTTACAATTTAAATAAATGTAAAAGCTAGCATGCTAAAAACTGGAAGTTTTGTCACTGTTAAAATACATTACTGCATTTCCCAAGATGTCATAGTAATAAAATAACATTGATTTAAAAAAAAAAGAAACACACAAAAAGCATGGTAGGGGTTGTAACACAAATACATACTGACAGCTGATGAGCTTGATGCGGTGTGGATGTTCTTACTGGTATGTTGACCCAGGCCTGGATCCGATCATCGCCGCCACTCTTTGGGTCGAGCGTGAGAATTAGCAGAGCGTCTTTGATCAGAATGGAAACCGCTTTGAGGATGAACGAAGCAAACAAGTTCATGTGGATGTTGTTCCTCGTACAATGAAGCTTCCTAATGAAGAATTGACAATGTGAGAAATCTTTATGCTATTGTCATAAATACAAATCAGTACTCTACATTTATCCCCCATCTCTCCTTCCCTCAGCGTTTCTATAATTTTTTGTGTATTATTTTAGTCTTCTTGGATCCTTTCTTGTTTTGCATTGCGGAGGTACTATACAAATGTCTCTTTAGCTTTTTTCTGTTTTTAGATCTTCAGATTTTGATTATTAAATAAAAGTAACCTGAGTAATTACAAAAATTTATTTTCAAATGATGGGGAAATCTATTAGGGGAAAAAACACCAGAAAACCCAGCTTGGTCCAAAACGAAAATATAATCACACTGAGAAAATAATTAACTAACATATTTTTCTCCCCTTGCTCAGTTTACAAGCCACAACTAGCCACGATTACTCCCTGTCCTGCAGAAACTGTGTCTGACAACATGAAGTAGGACACAATATTTAACTCCCTTATACCCGTTAGTGTGGAATGCCATAAAGCATTGCAGGTCTCACTTGCTTTAGTTAAGGTAAGTGTTGATAATTAAATAATAAGATATAGAGTACACTGGACAAAATGTTGATCAATGGCACAGCTTCAGGGAGAGAAAAAAAATCACTGCTAACTAAATAGAAGACACAGACATGTCTTATATTTGCCTAAACACATCTTGAGGATCCCTGAGGCTTGTCTAAAAACATTCAGTGTACGAATATGACAAATGTTTTAGCAGTCTCATTACATCTGGCATATAACTAACAAAGAACATCATACCGATATAAAAAAATTAATTAAAAACCTTTTAAGCCCAAGGCCTCTTTTTGAGGGATCTGCTTGAAAATGAGATGCCTATCATAAAAAAGTATATTTCTGAAACCACAAGGTATATTTGATTACTTTGTTCAAATATTAAAGGTAACCCTTTTGATAAGACATATGACTGTCAGTATGTGTGTTATTGATGAAGTGTAAATGAACTTGGTATACTGTAAAAATTACTTTGAAAATGACTATCTGGTTTTTAAGCAGCACAGCCTCAAACCTTAATAAATGCATAATAAAATGTTTTACATACATTTTTTGTACAAGGATTGCTTTAAATAAACTGAAAAATAACAAAACTATAGACAGCTGCCCCTTCCTCTCCTAAAAATCGACTGAGTGTACAACTAGTGACATCACTTGAAAACAAGGGAGTGTTGAGGTGTCTGCACCACCACTGCAGGCAGAGCGGTTTAGCCCTGGTAGATTTTCAAACACACCCTCGTCTTTCCCACAGCTAATGGCTGCTTTGGTTTTAAAATAAACCAAACGTCTGAGCCCTTAATATAACAGAGTTTCATTGTGGTACTCTGTTCTTTTCAAATTATTCGTGAGAAGACTGTTTGTGATGAAACTTAGCACTGTTTGTTTCCGTTTGATCTGCTCCCAGCTGTGCAGTGTGGTGGAGCGGAGCCTAGCATTGGGGTGCAGGAGGAGGGTTTATAGAGAAACAAGCCGTTTCACTTTGTGGTCTAACATTAACTACAGGATACAAGTTAAATTTCAGGACCAATTAAAACTGTATGACACCAACGGTAACATTTTATCATATCTATGTCTTTCCCAGAAGTTAAAAGCTGTAAAATAGCTTAAAACCATCAAATGTGGATCAGTTAAAGAAATTCTGCAAACATGAGAGGGTCAACATTCCTTTGAGGAGTCAAAAAAAAGACTCTTTGAAATCTTTCACAAATGCTTGATGATAGCTCGTGCTTGCAGGAATGGCACAGCTACTTCTTACTTTTAGGACACAAATACTTTCTGTCATAGGACCAACATGCTGGTTTGGAAAGTGATTTTTTTAAATAAATATGTTTTTACTAGGTTCTCTTTGCCTGCTATCAAAAGTTATTTTATAATCTTGGGAAACCAAAAAGAAATCCAAACCAAAAACATACAAAAACGTCCCTTGGTCCCGCTGCCTTTTTCTCTATGTTTTATCCATACTGTACCTGAAACTGATAAGAATCCCCAGGGCTAGGAGCAGGGCTCCAAGTGAAAGGGAGTATCCCACCGTGTATATGATACGCAGCTTGCTAAGGATGCGACCATACTGCTGCTGCAAGCCAAAACACAAAGACAGTTACCTTTACTGCATTTATTCTCAGCACACACACAAGGAAACACATAAATTAAACTTTTTTTTTGGGGGGGGGGGGTGTAGAAAAGGGTAGGCTACTATGTGAATATATGGGAAGATTTTCATTTTAATTAAAATTTTTAGAAGATTTTAATTTAATTTAAATGCTGTTTTTGTAGATCATGTAAAATTCACAGAGTTACTCTACCATCTGTCACAGCAAGCGGCTTTGAACATGTTCAGGTCGAAATATTTACAAAGATTTCACACACCTCGGCGGGGTCGTCCTCGCATTCACTGGTATTTTTTTGTCCCCATCTACCATCTTCATTGCAGACCCTGTAGACCACACCTCGCTGAACTGTTTACAAAGACATAAATTGTCGTATGTGAGTGAAATTTGTTTTATACTACCACTTCACAAGAAATAAATTCAATTCAGTTCACCAATGCAACAAAATATATTCATTAGGTGTGGGAAAGCCTACACTTGGAACTGTGGCATGCTGTATTTAGTTTTCGCACAATTAGAGTAAAGATTTTAAGAATTGCAGGCCTTGCTGTAAAAAAAACAAAAACTGTAATTACTGCAGACTAATTCATTCTGCCTTTAACCCCATAATCTGACCTGCATACTTGTCTAAATCAACAGGATGGACGTCCCAATGCCAAAGAGCTACAGACATGTTTTCTTCTGTGTTTTTTTTTTTTTACAAATTAACAAAAGGTTCCATGAATCTCAAAAAGTTTTCTTTACTGTAATGCTGCATTAAAAAACCGCTCACAAAGTGACAAGTTTGAAACCTATTCATTTTAAGGCTGAAGCTTGTGAAGAGCATTGGCGGAGCTTTTTTTACTGGATGTTTTAAACAATACTGGATCGTGGCTGGCTAAACAGTGTCACTGGAGTAAGACGCCCTGATTGGTTGAAGCTCAGGGGATGGTTCCGAAAGTTCAGCTAGCTCCACTTCTGCATTGCTGGCGTTTGCCTCTTTGAAACGACCTAAGCACAGAAAGCACCGCTAAGACCCTATATATTTCTGTCTTTTATTGTGAAGGAGTTTGTTGCCTCTCAGCTTCATATACTGCAGCTCTCTCTAAACATATAAACATTGCTTGATTGACTGATTGAAATAAAAAATTCCATGGCTTCACATCACTCATAAATTTGAATTTGACGCCCCTCTGACAGACTCAACCATAATTTTGCAGTTCTTTACGTTGACGTTCGGGGCGGTGTGAATGCACCATCAGGGCCAGATTTATCAAAATTCCTAACAATGACGACAAATTTGCGTGCGCCGTTAAAAATGTGCACCTGTGGGTTGTCCTTCATTTGCGAGTAATCTACTAAGATTGAGCGAGCAATTCATAACAGATGCAAGGAGCAGTATTCAAATGAGGAGTTTGCGCTACTACTGTGAGCTGCGCTACGGCTTGGGAGAAGAGGAATGTGCTCATGAATTCATCATACATCTTTAGATATAAAAAAGGGTGGCGGACGACACATCAATTCTATGGGTGTTACAAAGTTAATTACTATCAGGCTCGGATGTTGTTAATTATGTTTGTGGTTTGCCAGTAATAAATTTAATGCGTGCAGTGTACAAGTGTCGCTCTCTTCTCTATGCATACAGGGCATTCCACAGTCAGACTGATTAAAGCTGCAGCATGTTGTTGAAGTGCACCATACTTTATCAAGGCCTGTATTAAATGTCAAGTTGCAACAGAAAAAAATTTTATCCTGAAAATGTGTAGGCTAATCTGAAATGTATGAATTTTTTTTTTATAATGTCATACACGTAGCCTAACTTTCATCGTGGTATTGTACATGATTACCACATTTTATTAATTGGAACCTGGAAAGATTGTAACCACTACAGGGAAAACCAAGTAGGATTCATGAGGATCCAACTGACTGTGCACTAAGCATGTCTTTAGCAGGTGCAGACACACGTTGAGCGCGCAGTGAGTTATGATGCTTATTTCAGGGGAAAACAGGTAAATATTCACATAACCGCAGGTCAATGGCTATCAGAGTCTGAATTACTATTAGGTTATATTTTGTGTGAATTAGATTTTTAGTTTGTCAGTAATACTTATGTTAAATGTGGTGTCGCAAAGATAAGGCTTGCCTTTCAGAAGCGGTAAAAATAGATGCTAAAATGGCCAGTGCAGAAACGTTTATGTTTAGTAAATCACACTACACCTGGAACGCCTACATATTTGCCAGTTCTCCTCCCAATAATCTGCATCTTCTGACAGAAATGCCCCTAATCAATATTCAGATTAGGGAAAGCACTATATGGACTGCGTGTGTCCTGCTCTGGGTTTAACAGGCGCAATGCTCTCTCCACCATGTTAGTAAATCAGCTACAGCTTGTTTTTGCGATGCTTGGCAGATTGCACTGGTTTTAACAAGCGCAAACCGTCGATAAATTGAATTTCCACAGTTATGCTGATGATACACAAATATATTTATACATAAAACCTGATGAAACCAATCAGTTACTTAGATTAGAAGCATGTCTCGAAAACATAAAAACCTGGATGACTGAATTTTCTACTTTTAAATTCAGACTAGACAGAAGTTGTTGTCTTTGGACCAGAACCTTTAAAAACGAAACTGCTAAATCAATCAATTAATCTGAATGACATTAATTTGGCCTTTGATAATAATGTAAAGAATGTTGTTGTAATTTTTGGCCAAGACATGATTTAAATCCCATATTAAACAGGTTTCTAAGATTTCTTTCTTTCACCTCCGGAATATTGTTAAAATTAGAAACATCCTGTCCAGAAGTGATGCAGAGAAACTAGTCCATGCATTTGTTACTTTAAGGCTGGACTACTGTAATTCCTCATTAGCAGGAATTCCACAATTCAATGCAATTAAAAGCCTTCATTTGATCCAAAATGCTGAGGCAAGAGTTCTGATGAATGTTAAAAAGAGAGATCACATTTCTCCTGTTTTGGCTTCTCTCTGCTGGCTCCCTAGATGCAAATAATGAAAGATCCTCAATGTTGGAAGCCACTCCTCCTAACTATAGCTTTCTAACTGAAAGCAGGAAAGAAAGAAGATGGGGGGGACTGAGCATAATTAAAAAAAAACACTGAACTTTAAACAGAAATCACTGGGCACATTTCCATCCTTCGAATACCTTGCTACAGAGATAAAAGAGCCGAACAAGCTCTTAGTCATAAATATGTACAAACCCCCCAAAGCTAGCTAAAACTTCATTAATGACCTCAATGACCTTCTTTCTGTAATATGTATTGAATAGGACCAACTAATTATTATGGGAGATTTGAACATTCATACTGACAACCCCCAGGATAGACGGACTAAAGCACTAAGTGATACTCTCCATAACTTTGGTCTAACCCAACATGTCAATCAGCCATCACAGAAACAAGGTCACACTTTGTATTTAATCATTAGCAAGGGACTGAAAATCTCTAACATCTCCATAGTAGATGTTGCATTATCTGACCATTACTGCATCTTCTATGAAAGCATCCCGGCTAAACTATCTAAACAAAATAAGAACATAGTAAAAAAAAACACTCAGCTGATATCTTTAAACAAATTTACTGCTCTAACTCACTCACTAACTCGTAAGGCCGAAATAAAATGGAGGAAAACTCAACTCCAGGTTCACTATGAGATCTAAAAAAACAAGCTAAACAAATATAACTTAACTTTGAAAACTGCAAGATAAACATTCTTCTCTGAAATCATTAACAGGGACATTAATAACACTCCAACTCTATTTGCAACAGTTGAAAGACTAACCAATCCTCCAGTGACAGCAGCTCCTGAGCTACACTCCACGAGGGCCTGTAGTGAATTTGCCAACTTCTTTACTGAAAAGATTCTAGAAATTAGAAGATCAATCTGTAAAGCAGCACCCAACCCACCACCATTTTTCATTCCCATGTAAAAATAATGCAGGTAAAATGTCAAACTTCAAGAAACTAAATCAATCAGATCTTGATGAAATTATTAAACAGCTAAATTCCTCCTCTTGCTGCCTCGATATCTTACCCACACCTTTTTTAAAGAAAGTTCTCCCTGCCATTAAGTCCGATCTGATGCAAATAGTTAACGCATCCCTCCAGTCAGGTGTCTTCCCCCAGGCCCTCAAAACAGCAGTTATCAAACCCCTATTAAAGAAAAACAACCTAGTTAATACATTGATGCAGAATTATAGGCCAATCTCTAATCTCCAATCATCAGTAAGATTATTGATAAAGCTGTATCTCAACAGCTACTGTAACTACATTCCTGACAATGAACGACTCCCTAGATAATTTTCAATCTGGTTTTCCGTGCTCATCACAGCACTGAGACTGCCCTCGTCAAAGTTTTCAATGACATCCGCATAAATACAGACAGCGGCAGAACCACACTTCTGGTTCTGTTGGACCTCAATGCAGCATTTGACACTGTTGATCACAAAATATTACTGGAACGATTGGAGAGCTGGATCGGACTCACTGGTACAGCACTTCAGTGATTTGAGTCTTACCTCAAAAATAGGCAGTTCTTTGTGTCCATTGGAAATTTCTCATCAGAACAGAGATCACATGTGGGGTCCCCCAGGGCTCCATCCTGGGTTCCTCTCCTGTTCAATATTGATGTGCTCCCACTAACCAAGATTATAGCAGTCATCAGATAAGTTACCATAACTATGCAGAAGACACTCAGCCATACATTACATTGTCACCAGGTGACTTTGATTCTATCCAGACCTTAAATGAATGCATTGAACAAATCAACGACTGAATGTGCCATAACTTTCTCCAGCTAAATAGAACAAAACGGAAGTAATTATTTTTGGACCTAAGGCGGAACGATCCACAGTCAGCACACAGCTTCAGCTAATACAACTAAAAACGACTTATCAGGTCAGAAATCTAAGTGTAATAATGGACTCAGACCTGAACCTCCAGGGTCACATAAAGGCAATAACAAGGTAAGCCTTCTATCACCTAAAAAACATTTCTAGGATTAAAGGACTGATGTCACAGAAGGACCTTGAAAAACTGATCCATGCGTTTATCTTTAGTCGGATTGATTACTGCAACAGTGTCCTCACAGGTCTCCCTAAAAAAGCAACCATACAACTGCAGCTGATCCAGAACGCTGCTGCCCGTGTTCTCACTAGAACTAGGAAAGTAGAACACATCACCCCAGTTCTTAAGTCCTTACACTGGCTCCCTGTAGCTCAAAGAATAGACTTTAAAATACTCCTACTAGTTTATAAATCACTGAACGGTTTAGCACCAAAGTATGTTGGAGATCTGCTGTCACTATACCAACACATCAGACCACTCAGGTCGTCCAGCTCTAGCTTACTTAACATTCCTAGAATTAGAACTAAACAAGGAGAGGCAGCTTTCAGCTTCTATGCTCCACAAATCTGGAACAAACTTCCAGAAGAATGCAAAAATGCTGAATCGTTAGGCTCTTTTAATTTAAAGATTAAAACTCTTCTATTCAGAGCTGCCTCTGAGCCCTAAATTGTGCCTTCTGATCACTATTTGATTCTGGTGGTTTAAGTTTTATTCTTATTTTTTTTATTTTATTTTTTAACTTTTGTTTTTTTTTCTGTTTTCAATCTATATTGCATAAAAAAGTGTTTTATCTGTTTTTAATCTATATTGCATAAATTTGTTCCTTGCGTCATCTTTTCTTATTGATTGGTTGCGTCTATCTGTTAAACCTATATGCTTCTGTTTTTCTCAAATCATGCTTCTCTAATCATGTATTTGGTATCATTATCACTGAATCATGTAAAGCACCTTGAATTGCCTTGTTGTGAAATTGCCTTGCCTGTTAAATCCATAATGGAGTTTAAGATCCTCCTCCTTACTTATAAAGCCCTTAAAAATCAAGCTCCATCGTACATCAGATATCTGATTGTACCATATGTTCCTAACAGAGCACTTCTTTCTCAGAATGCAGGTTTACTGGTAGTTCCTTGGATTATTAAAAGTAGAATGGTAGGCAGATCTTTTAGTCATCAGGCTCCTCTCCTGTGGAACCAGCCCCCAGTTTTAGTCCATGAGGCAGATACTCTGTCTATTTTTAAGACTAGGCTTAAAACCTTCCTTTTTGATAAAGCTTGTAGTTATAGTGGCTTAGGTTATCCTGAGCTATTTTTGTAGTTATGCTGCTATAGGTTTAGACTGTTTGAGGACAAACTGACTACTTTTCTTCTCTCTTCTACCTTTTTATTATACTACTCCATCCATCAATCCATCTTCTTCCGCTTATCCAGGGTCGGGTCACGGGGGCAGTAGCTTAAGCAGGGAGACCCAGACTTCCCTCTCCCTGGCCACTAGGGAGGAATCCCGAGGCGCTCCCAGGCATGCCGGGAGACATAGTCCCTCCACCGAGTCCTGGATCTTCCCCTGGGTCTCCTCCCGGTGGGACGTGCCCAATGACTCATTGCAATCTGCTGGGACTACTTACATAGAAAACTTTTAAATGATTGGAATGTTTGTATAATTGTATTGAAATTACTTTTATTTTAAAGTGCCTTGAGATGACATTTTTTGTGAATTGGCACTATATAAATGAAAGGGAATTAAAACTGAATTGAATAAATCAGGCCCTTAAAGTATTATAGATTGGAAAATGTCTTTGTGTAGGTAAATTTATTTTGCTGAGCTTAAGTATTGTTTAGTAATGCAAGTGTAAAAGTGAATTATGCCTCAATATCGAAATTACTTTGCTTTGCTGGAGTATTGAGGTCCTTCAAGTAGCCTTTAAAAAGTATCAGTGTGAAGTTCAGTTTCTTAATATTAGGTGACAGGCTAAACAAACACCTGACCTTCAGAGTTTGTACAATGATACATTTCATTTAATTTATCCCTCATCCAACAAATTGCAGGTTTCACTTCATTCATTCTTTTTTCATTGAATTAAATTGCAAGGACAAACGAACAGCTTGATTTTCATGACAAATCGTTTCCTTTTAATCCACAGAATCAGGGACAAGGGTTGAGCACCACATCCTTGATATGATTTTCAAAGACTCCGATATCAATCAATTCTGATGGCATATGACTAAAAAGCCTCCAAAGAAATGTGGAAAAAACTCTGATGTAAGACTCAGAATATTTTATTTCTGGTGTGAATAGAACAAAGACCTTAGATATTCCTTTTATTTGTGGAGGTTTTGAAGAATCCTCCTCGTTTAACTAAATTGAACACTTAACCTTTACCTTCATGAGTGTTCATTTAAATGTAAATCGCTACAAGGCTCTTACTCTGCACAGAATGGCAATAACTTTGGAGGAACTTTACTGCCATAATTCAAGAGCGTACACTTGCATGTAATGCTTGCTCTTTCTCACTTCTCTTTCTCAAATAGATAAGTTCCCTTTAAGGAAGAGTGGAAGTTTTGAGTGCAAGCATTACAGGTTTTGAGAGCGAAGACACAAGATCCCGCTCTCAATTTGTAAGTGTACGCTCTTGATTCATGGCTGTAAAGTTCCCCGATAGAGAACAGTAAAGCCTTCTAGCTGTAAGAAAAAGATTAATATATAAAGGCCAACTATATACTGTCACAACTGCAATTCCTTGTATGATATGGCAAAGCAACTTTTTAATTACCTTGAAATACTCTACAACTATGAGAATGCAGGAATAATGAGAAAACAACAGCATGGTGACGTTAGAAATAGTACCCCTGAGAATTAGTTCAGTTTACAAGCTGTAGAACTAATAAAAGTCTTACTTGCAAAACAGTTCCAGCTCTTTCAGGTTGAAAGAGAATCAGTTGTCCTTCAACAAATTATCTATTGGCTTGAGGTGTGGACTTTTACTAGACCTCTCCCAAACATCCACCTTGTTGTCCTCAAACATTTCTGTGTAGCTTTAGCTGGATGCTTCAGGTCTTTGTCTTGCTAGTAAATACATGTACTCTAAAGCTGCAGGTCTCTTGCGGATGCACGCATATTTTCCAGTGTTTTTCTGCGTTCATTTTATCTTTTACTTTTTACAAGCCTTCCAGGGTGTACTGTTGAGGAGCATCGTCACACGATGCTGCCACAACCATGCTTCCCAGTAGGGATGGTGTGTTTCTGGTGATGTTTCTTGATGCTGTAGCAAATGTTTATATTTTCAGACATTTAAAAGGCTGTTGCGGGTCTAAAAAAAAATTATATTCACCTGGTCGGCTTCAATATTGTCTCAATGTGTCTTAATTTAAATGCTTTTCTTGTGCTTTTGGCTTTGGTTTGGACTGAAAACACACAGTATTTAAGAAAAACTCATTAAAGCTGAACATTATAGGACATTCAGGCAAGAGATTAGAGTATTTGCAGCAGAAAATGCTATGAATTACTGACAATTGCATGATAATCTCCAGTTGGGGGTTGTTGTATAGTCTTGTATTAGATTTTATCTAATAAAATAACTTTAACATGAGTAGAAGATGTTCTTATTAATCCAAAGCACACCTTTTACAGCAATGGAGACCGTTTTGGCAGCACTGCAAAAAATGTGAAAATTACTAACTTTAATTTAAGTAAATTTTTCAATGGGGACAGGGTTTGCTTTGTTTTATCAAATCATATAAAATAATTGAACCTTTTAAAAAATGTTATTTTTCCATGCAGTCTAATGAAAACAGCTCTGTTTTTTTAAGAATAAAATACTTTTTGCTATTGCTGCAATTGACATAAATATTCATAAATACAGGTGAATGCTTCCTTAAATGTATGTATAATTCATAGTTTGAATTAAAACAATTTTACTCTGTGAATATGTTCAAGGAGAAAACCTGCCTTTGCTTCTTGTGTCTAAATTCAAACACTCAAACTTAGGATTTCTCACTTTTAGCACCTGCAAATACCTTTGTACATTTACCCCTTAGGCAACACAGGTTGCGTTAACTGAATGCTTTTCATATTTGACCAGTTTTTTAGAAAGCTGAAGAATAAAATCTGAAGCCTATTCATCCTATTGACAGATGACAATTCAAACCCCTAATTTAATTTTCTGCGTGGTGCAGCAATCCCAGTCGAGAAATTAACTAACAACAAGGTGGTGGGAAATTTATGTCCATACAGGCCAGGAGGAAGTTGTGAGACTGTTCATTAAGGCGCACAGCATGTGACCTGTTCATTTTTAAAGTGCAGCTGTTTAATTTCATTGTCTATATGTGCCTATTGGGGCCACAGTCAGTGTTTTTTATCCACGTGAAGAAAAAAGTTGCATGTTTCCATCTGCTTAATGTGTGATGGTATGATGTGGATTCTCTGTTCAGCTTGTTCGGATTGAATATCAATTAGTATGAATGGAAAATAAATACTTTTAAATATGTCAGTATTATCACTTTTAAAATTCATTATCATGGGATTTATTTGACCCTATAGATCAAAAAGTCGGACACTGAAAAGTCTAGCTCGAATTCTGCTTTAGACATTACTTTTTAAAGTTGAAAAGTGTCTTGGAACCTGCAGTTGATAATCAACAACTTTCTGAGGACAGCTTTTCTTAGCCACCACTAAAAGGTCTGATGGTTTTAAAAAGGCTTAAAAAAAAGCTGAAGTAACTCCTGTGACTTGTTTCTTGCTACGTTATGCATCTTTATTGGAGATCACCTCTTTCTTTACTTTTAGATGGCATTGTTATTCATCATCAATGAACATCCATGCTGACCTTTGTGATACCATGGGAGGAACCACGGGCAGGAGACATTTACAGTAGTACCTGGAATTCCATCAGGCCAGCAAGCATACAAATCAAAGGTTCTGTTACACACCAACCCTGTAACACACATAGAATAACACATACATATTATTGAGGACTCGTGAAAGCCAGATAGTTAATTTACCTTCTAGTAGTTCATTCACTCACCTGTGGCAGGGGGCGTGGAATTGATCAGGTCCATGCACTGGTCATTGTAGCTGCTCCACTTCTCCTTCACAAGCTCCAGAGAGTTAGCAAAGGATTCCTGTAACGGAGAGGGTTTTAGTGAGGATTTTATGCTAAATTCTAGGAACACAACAACAGCCTTTTTTTTCCTTTCTTTGGCTTCTGAACCTCCCTCAGTGGAATACTAAAGAATGGGGCAGATCATGGGAGGATTTAAGTTGTTTATTTTTATGTGTGTAAGAGAGGGAAAGTATTAGTAACACTGTACCTGAGTGCAACTGGAGAGCGTAAGCAAGGCCAAGAGGAGACACACCTGGGACATCCCACCGATGCTGGAAAGATGGGGGTCGGTGGGGACCAGAACAGAGAGAAAATCCAACACATCAGGCAGTTTCGGCCCTGTTTCACCACATGGCCTGTACACACATCATGGAAAGGATTAAGCTGATTAGAGTGTGTCGGTAGTTGTTTGAGCAAGACTTGACAGATAACATTAACGGCATAACATCTGACAGCCATTAGGTCAAACACATGCTGATCTATTACAGCCTTTAGAATAATAAAGATGCCCAGGAGCACAATTTACACCCTAATTCATTTCAGTTCATTGCACAGCTTTTCAGTGAATGCGCAATCCATACAGTGTAGCAGCACTGTCCACTAATGGTGTCCAGTAAATCTCTTGTCAATACTGCAAAAACAGATGTCCTTTGTGAGAACGTCAGCTCATGCAAAGCAGCGACCAGCTCATCAAAACATGTATTTTAAAGTTCCTTGCAAAATAATTTTCAAATTTTGTTAAATTACAACCACAAAATTAAATAGAGTTTATTGAGATTTTATCTGATAGACCAACACAAAGTAGTGCACATTTATGAAGAACAAAATTGATGCAATGTTTTTTTTACTGTTTCACAAATGCTATTTTGAAAAGTGAGATGGGCATACACATTTAGTCCTCTTTTCTTTGATACAGCTAAATAAAGTCCAGTGCAAATAACTGTCCCTAGTCACACAACTTGTAAATACAGTCACCATGTCTGTAATACATTACATATTTGCTATAAATAGATATGTCCACCGAAACCCTCAGACGTTTATCAGAGAACACTAGGGACCAAACAGCATCATGAAGACCACAGAACACAGCAGACACACCATTGAGTAAATGCCCATTCCACCAGACAAAACCTGGGACATTGCTGGGAGGGTGAAAGGTAACAGTGAAAATCCACTGGCTCAGTTCTCTCAGCCATTGGTCTTTTAAGGAATTTGCTAAAATATCATCATAGCGCGACCACTTAGGCAGGGAGTGACATTACTCATCAGTGCCAAAAGGCGCTAATATCAGAGATTTATAATTGAAAAAGCAGGGTTGGTTGCTGCATTTCTTTTTGCTTTGTTGTTGTACACAGCAATGTCCGATTCACTTACCGTAGATTTTCTTATTTTCTCTTCCTTCCATACTACTTTGCAGGAACTTTTCCAATTTTTTACCACAAGTCCAACCCAGTGACTCTACCAGGCCATTTTTGAATACATAACCCAAGGCAGATACCCTTTCAATAAAATTAACCTAAAGTTCAGATTTGGAAATGGGCCTAATGCATGGGCAGAACTTTGTGCCACTAGGAACTGAATTTGAATAAGTTTGGTTTTAATTTTAATAACTTGGATTGAGTCTGAAATGATTAAATTGAATAAATGTTTTCAAGACCTGAATCTGCATTAGTCTGATTTGAAATCCAATTTCCACTTGAATAAATGCTTTTAAAAACTCAATCTGAATTATTCCAATTTGAGAAACAATTTTTATTTTAGAAATGATTGTCACTAAATTGAAATTGAATTTTATATTTTGAAAATCAATTAATTTGCTTTGAAAAAGAATTTTATTCTACTTCAAAATTGTAAGTCAGGGTATCTCAGCCCCAGTAAAGGTCCTCTCCAACAGCTTTTGAAGTTTTAAAAAGTATCCCAGAGACATGGTAAGGGTCAGATAAGTTAAAACCTTTTAATTTCTCGGTATACACAATAATATCTTCACTTTTAAAATGGGAAGTAAACACAGACGGAGTAAATTCTCAGCCGGCGACGTTCATTTTGATTACATTTATGTCTGCTAGCGATGTGCCTATGCTCTGAGAGTCACGTGAGCCTCAGAGCTGTATTGAAAATGTATGAAATTTTCCATCCAACCTGACTTAGCTTTAGCTAATTTTCAAAAGATAATGGGCTAACATTTTTAGAAGGTGGGTATTTGTCAATTACAAATGTGCATAGCACTTCTCTGATATGTATTTATAAAAAATGCTGTAAACCTTTAATAATTTTCCTTCCGCCTTCCAATTTTTTACAACTGTGAATCAGTGTATCAAATGAAATGTAATAACAAGACAATGATGACTGTAGATGTAACATGACAAAATGTGAAAAAGTTACAAAGTTACAAATAAGTTTGCAAGCCGCTCTACTTTAATTATGTTCATGTATGTGCTTATTTCCAGGCTGGGATCTTCTGGCGTCAGCTGACCATCTTTGCCCACGCAGTTGGAGAACAAAACGAAATCTGAAACGTTTCTGCAAAAAACACCTTGATCGTGCAAACATTTTTGGCTAAAACGTTTCAAATTCCATTCTGTTCCAGTCGATCCTCCTTCGGATGAACAGGATCTTATAGCGCCGAGTCCAAGCTTCTCACAGGAATCCGAGCAAAATATATAGCCTGCCATGTGGTACAGATTAGGACATTGCATTAAAAATGACTACAGAACAAACAACTATAAACTAACTTTTTGGAAAGATTCAATCCCGTAAAGGATTTTCTTCTGTTTGATGCTACAGTTATAATCCTGTAAGAGACAGAATGTAAAAATGTAATCCAGGAAATCATGTTGTATGATTTTTTTTAAAGAATGTTTTTGTATAATGGTTCAGAGGTATTTAATCAATAGTAAAATCTCACTTCAATACTTTCTAATGTTTTCTTGGTTGGCAAAGACATAGGTTAAAGGTTTCCTGTAGGTCTTCACCACACACTTTAGCAGGTATTTTGAGCCATTCTGCCATTTCAGATCTTCTCTAAACCTGTAATAGTTTGACTTTAAACTCCCACCACAGATTTTTTATTGGGCTGAGGTCTGAAGAATGGCTAGACCCCTCCAGAACCTTGAAATGTTTTTGTTTTTTTACATAGTTACAACTTCGTTGCACATGTGGTACGTTTGGGATCATTGTCATACTGGAAAGTCTGGCCACTTTTCATCTTCAGTGATTCTTGGATACTTTTTTTTACATTCTGTCTCTCAGAGTTGTAAAGTACCTATGGTAACTTAAAAACAAAACAAAAACAAATCTCATATATTTTTAAGTGGGACAACTTTCACAATCAGTGGCCACCAAATACTTTTTTCCTCACTGTAAGTGAGCACCAGACAGGCAGAGAGTAGGAACATAAATTGTTTCAAAGCAAAATACTTGGAATGAAATCAAAGGGATTGCATTTAGGGATTAAATAGGCATGGATGAATATTCTATGAATATTTTTTTTTATAAAACTGGAAAATGAATTTGAATCTTTGGTAAATTATTTATATTTATTTCATGACTTAGGTACTTATTTATTTCAATTAAGCATTTCTAGAATAATCTTAACCCAAATTCTCCATATATAAAAATTCATCACTAGATTACTTTGCTGATATTTTTAGAACTTTAAATTCTGAACAAGAGGGTTTAGGAAGATTAAAAAAGATAAGCTTTAAAATCTAACAGGTTTAAAAAAGCAAGCTAAACACTGTTGGGTTTGCTCTTACCAGAGATTTGTTTTCAAAAGCAAAACCAACAAACAAAAAATAATAATCTGTCTTTATCCTTTAAGCTTCTACATTTGAGAATATGAACCATGCCTACTATTCCCTTTGCTTTGCCCTAAATTGTATATTTTAATAGGAGATAGTTTTAAATACTAATTTACTGTAAACACAGGAGTGCTCTGTTGTCAATTAATGTAATGTCATGAGATGAAGGAAACACTCCTTAACACTCCTTCTGTCATTGAAATTTTGTTACTAACATTTACTATCACGTTGTGAGAAACATTTTTTTTTTAACCCTTCTCTACATGAAGGTTTTTGTCCTCAATTTCCAGTAAACACCTGCAGGTTTCAGAAAAATAGAGGGACTTTGAGAACAATTTGAAATAATCTTGTATAATAGTTGGAAATGTGTATGAAATTCCCTGAAACTGTGGTAATGTGCATACAGTACACAATATAAGATATAATATTAACAATAACAATAATAATTCAATATATTTGGCTGACATACACAGTGGTAGCACTGCTTCCCAAGAATGATGGGCTTTCATAATGTGAAAGAGCACGTACCCTAACCTGAAACAGGCCTCAACATGGGTGTCATAGTAGTGTCAAAATGTGCTTTTTGTTAATGATTGAGTCAAAGTTGTTTATAAGGAAGTTTAACAGTAAATAAATGTAAAAAACTGCAAAATTTCTTCCTCATACTGGATCCAGCAATATCCTGGTCAGTAAAAAGAGCCCTGGCCTTTTCACCGTGGTTGCCTCTATATATGCCTGTAAGATTACTTTATTAGTTAATATTAGTTATTAACTAGCGCTCCCTTAGTGTGTGACGACGTCATGCGCGTTCATGCTCTACCGCAGCGTTGCTTTCTGCAGCAAAAGCTGCGTAGAGAGGGGTAGCGTTGGAAGCATGGATTCTGCCAAGAACAAGAAGAGAGCTGCTTGCATCAAGAATCACCAACACTCCAGAACAAGATAATCATGTAACCAAGAGTTTATTCCAGCGCGACAAAGAGGGAGACTCTTGAATTGGATCGACATAGGCAAGGAGCCAGAGTAAAGAACGGTGCGGCGTTTGAGAGGTGGAGAACGCTGAGAGAATATCTCGGTATGAGAAAAGACCCACAGCTGGCATAATTTTTGCTTGAAAGGTAAGAATTTTTTTCTAAATACGTGGGGAGAAAAGAGTAGAAGATGCTTTCAAAGCGGGGGTTTCGGTACATTGCCCGCAGTAGGAACATGTTTTTGGCTGCTTGTCTGCCGTGCTCACAGCTGAGTACATTATTTAGCTAATTTGTTGGGATTGTGAGAAAAAACTGTGTTGTGCAGGCTTATCTAAACTTTGTAGAACTATGTCGCTAATCAGAAAACGTGTATATATTACTGTCATTTCTAAAGGTGTGCACATTACGATTGGCAAAGTAAAAGTTTCTCTGTCTTTTTAGTTTTGAGAAGCTCACTGCATCATGGCTCCACTCACATCAATGCCACATAAGCCATCTACAGCAGTGTTTGTAGGTAGGGACCCCCCCCCCCCAGTTCAATCACTGCAGGGGAGTTTGATAGGCAATATTACCTGTGAACAAAATGCAACTCCTGTTCCATGTTATTGTTCTCCTCATCACATAAAATACTGTTTCCTTCTTATCTACAGGGATGACTTCCAGATTGCAGCATTTGACCGTCTAAGATAAGATAAAGGGTTAGAATTATTTGAAGCAAGGTAAACATGCATGGCTTTTATCATTTGATGAACAGTTACCCTGTTTTTTGTAATTTATGTAAGCTATAATGTTTGTTTTCCTGTGTAGCATCAACTCAATGGAGCAACAGGATGAAGCTTTAGATGAGCCAATAGTTTTGAAAACAAGTGTGTAAGTAACAAATTATTCTCTGTGAAATTCTGTGTGTATATGTCAGTACGTATTGACATATTTTGCTGATGTTTATATCATTATATCCTGCTACCAGAATTGAGTTTGATGGAGAAGGAGCTTTAGACCGATAGAATTTAGGATTACACATCTTGATGTATGTGGGGAAATGCTTTACATTCTCATATGGCGTCTATGAAGCCAGGACATCCCTTGCTGCATTGGACTACAAACACCATAACCATCGCCCAGTGCATGTGGACAGCAAAGGCCAAGTATCATAAGTCATACTTTATTGCTCTAATGTATTGATTATATATAAATATATTATTTCCACTTATTAGATTAGATCAAATTTATTGTGCAAATGGAAATTTGCTTTGGGCTTGTATTGCCAGGGTAGAACTTTAAAATACTGTACATATAATTCAATTCAATTCAGTTTATTTATATAGTGCCATTCACAACAGTTGTCATCTCAAGGCACTTTACAAGAAGCGTTATTACAATATAATGTTTAATTTAGGAATTAAAGAACCACAGAAGATTGCATCGTGACTTCTCAGCAATCCTTCACACTGAGCAAGCATGAAACGACAGTGGAGAGGAAAAACTCCCTTTTAACAGGAAGAAACCTCCAGCAGAACCAGGCTCAGCATAAGCGGTCATCTGCCGAGAAAATTTGGGGTTTGGAGAAGGCAGCAGAGACAGAATCAAATAAAACAACTATGATTTTATATAAATATAAGAAGCAGCACCAATAGCAGGAAAACAGTCGTCACATTTGCATGACCCACCCAGAGATAATCAAAGCAAGCAGCTGTATAGATTAGTAGTGCTACATTCAACAATCATATTACACCTCCTATGCATCACACCATGAACAAAATTCATCAAAACGTTCAAGCAATTATTAAAAGAAATGTTCCTCTAATTGCATCTGTGCTTGTTCAGAAGAGCCTCAGATGTAGGAATAAAGGAGTTTCTAAACTGATTACTTTTTGAACTACACAGCTCACTAGATAGACACCAGGAAATTTTACAGATTCCACCTGTTCTATTGTACTTCCCTCAATGATGACTGGATCATGTGACATCAACCCTCTGGGGTCAAGGATAGTCTCTTTTACTTAATAAAATATCTGAAAAATAATAATTTAGATGATGCTTTACAAACCAAAAGAGAAATAAATTGATTTCCTCAAAAATAATTGGATGGATTTTAAATGCTTTGAGTAAGCTCAAAATACTAGGGTCATTTCAAATTTTAAAATTTTCATATTCGATTCTGTATTTCTACATTGATTTGTGTACAAAGTGAAAAGCATAGGATAACTTACAGCTCCTTGGGGCTCTGCTGTGGTACTTTTTATGTTGTGGACAAATCATGATTTACTCTTACTTTTTTTGACTGATTTGTCAGAAAAGAATAAAACCAGTTTACCAGGAAATGAATAATTTTATCATATGTCTACATTAATGTTTTTTTAGTCTACAGCAAAAAGTTACCGTGTTACAGTGTTCATACTGTAAAAGAGACCAAAGACCACAGCTACATCCCAGAACTGTAGACAAGAATATTAGAGAAGTGCCTCTAATAGCATTAAGCCAGATGACTCCAGGGCCCTGAATTGGTGCCGGCACAGCAAAGATTTGCTACGATAACAATAAAAGTAAACAGTAGTTCTGAGTTGGTTATGGGTCATGTTAGTTTCTGTGGAATGGGACTTCTTTAAAACCAACGTAAACCAAAAATGGGTCAGGGGGTGTTGTCCCAGATCCTCCTATACAGCATGAAGGAGTCATAAATGGACTCAACTTATATAGCGCTTTTCTAGTCATATTGACCACTCAAAGCGCTTTACAATGAAGCCACATTCACCCATTCACACTCACATTCATACACCGACAACCAACATGGCTCGGTAGTGGCTCGGTTAAGTGCCTTGCCCAGGGGCACATCGGCATTGGCAAATGCAGCAGGTGCACCAACCCAGCTGACCCTGGTGTCGCTCTACCTTCTCCTCTACCTGCTCTCCCTCTGCCCCCTTCAGAGTCAATGCTCTCCTCAGAAACTTCTGAATAATCAGTTGGACTGGATTACTCGAAAGAAACGTAACAAATTTTACATTTTAATGTGATGGAATGCATGCTTTATATAAACTTCACTGAAACAATCTACAAAATGTTTTGGTAATCGTACTGTATTTACAATTACAAAAAACAATGTCACTAATACCTCCTTTACCTGGATGCAAAATATGAACAGAGGTGGGTAGAGTACACAAAAGGTGTACTCACGTAATAGTAGCAGTACCTTTACTTGAGTAAAAGTAGCCGTCAAAAATGCTACTCAAGAGTGAAAATGGTTTTGATAAAAAAGCTGCTTGCGTACTGAGTAAAATCTGATTTTAAAATTTCATCAGACAGAGCAAAGCATGAAATCCTTGGCCTAAACTTGTACAGTAGGACCTAGTAAAATTATTATTAGCTACCACTTGTATTATTTAGTTCAAGCTTGAGTATTTTTTTTCCTCCTTCAAACATGATTTATTCATTTATCTTTATTATTTGGCTTCTTACTTGATTCACTTTGCTACAAATTTGCCCAAATATTACATCCTAGAAATACACTAAAATTGATTTGGTCTAAATATCGTACATCAAATGTATTACGTCAGTCGAAATTATGCATGCAAAGCGGTAAATTGTTGAGTACGGAGCTTACTGACTCAGCTGATGTTTATGATCACTTGCGAGTGCACGTACAACATGCACGTCCCATGCACGAGCTTGCCGTTAAGGCTGCAGTTACACGTTTGGGCTGACGAGGTAATCGCGAGCACAACATTTCAAAAATCCATATAGTCCCATTAAAGTGATAGTCTGGATCTCTAAATGAATTACAAATTTTAAGAATTGTATTAAATTGACCTCCTGGCCTTAAATGTTGATATAAAATAAGCCATTTTATGAATTATAACATTACGGGTAATGTATCTCAGCTATGGCTCAAAAGCCATGGTGCCGTCCACTTTAACCAATCAAGTGATACCAAGGGCTGTCAATCATCATGAACGCTGTATGCTCGTGCTCGTAACTGCGCGCATGCTCAGTTTTCTGTTTTCACGGAGCCTCCAAATCAAGCCTCCGCTATTTGTGCCGACTTTTTCAAACCAGAAAAGCATCCTTACCTCTGATAACTCCATTGTTGACATTCTAGTTGTTTTCTCTCTCTCCTCTACACGTCTTGGCCCATTGACCTGGCGCGTGCACAGAAAAGTAGGTGCGGATTCAAGACCAATCAGAAATAATGTATTTTGTTGTAATTTTTAAAAATATTACATTTAAAGCAATAATGTAAGTATTTTGACATTTCTGTTTTTTGTAAAAACAAAAAAAGCACATGGTAAAAAAAAAAATCTTTAAAGTCTCCAACTTTAGGGAGTGCTTTGTCTCAGTTTGGGGGTGCTACAGGACCCCCAAAAATGGCCTATTTTACATGTTTTACAGAAAGAAAAACAATGTGTGTAATTTACTTAATATCTATCTATACAACCCATTGCAACACCTTTATTTCTGCTCTCATTTTTCATTAGATAGACTTAAAGATCTAAAATTCATTCCAGATACACAATATTACAATTTCTCTCAAACATTGTTCACAAATCAGTCTAAATGTGTCATAGTGAGCACTTCTGCTTTGCTGAGTTAATCCATCCCACCTCACAGGTGTGACACATCAGATGCTGATCTGACATCATGATTAGTGCACAGGTGTACCTTATACTGCCCACAATAAAAGGCCACCATGGAATGTACAGTTTTGTCTCACGGATGCCACAGATGCCACAAGCATTGAGGGAGAGTGCAATTGGCATGCTGACAGCAGGAATGTCAACCCGATCGGTTGCTCGTGAATTGAATGTTCATTTCTCCATCATAAGCCGTCTCCAAAGGGGTTTCAGAGAATATGGCAGTACATCCAACCGGCCTCACAACCGCAGACCACGTGTAACCACACCAGCCCAGGACCGCCACATCCAGCAGGTTCACCTCCAAGATCGTCTGAGACCAGCCACTCAGACAGCTGCTGAAACAATTGGTTTGCATAACCAAAAAATTACTGTCAGAAACCGTCTCAGGGAAGCTCAACTGCATGCTCGTCATCCTCATCGGGGTCTTGACCCTGACTCCAGCTCATCGACGTAACAGACTTGAGTGGGCAAATGCTCACAATCGATGGCGTCTGGCACGTTGGAGAGGTGTTCTCTTCATGGATGAATCTCGGTTTACATTGTTCAGGGCAGATGGCAGACAGCCTGTGTGGCGTCGTGTGGGTGAGTGCTTTGGTGATGTCAATGTTGTGGATCGAGTGGCCCATGGTGGTGGTGGAGTTATGGTATGGGCAGGCATCAGTTATGGACAAAGAAAACAGGTGCATTTTATTGATGGCATTTTGAATGCACAGAGATACCGTGATGAGATCCTGAGGCCCATTGTTGTGCCATACATCCATGAACATCACCTCATGTTTCAGCAAGATAATGCACGGCCCATTGTTGCAAGGATCTGTACACAATTCTTGGAAGCTGAAAATGTCCCAATTCTTGCATGGCCAGCATACTCACCGGACATGTCACCCATTGAGCATGTTTGGGATGTGCTTGACCGGCGTATACGACAGCGTGTACCAGTTCCCACTAATATCCAACAACTTCGCACAGCCATTGAAGAGGAGTGGACCAACATTCCACAGGCCACAATTGACAATCTGATAAACTCTATGCGAAGAAGATGTGTTGCACTGCATGAGGCAAATGGTGGTCACACCAGATACTGACCGGTTCTGAGTCCCCAGACCCCCAATAAAGCAAAAAACTGCACATTCCAGGGTGGCCTTTTATTGTGGGCAGTATAAGGTACACCTGTGCACTAATCATGATGTCAGATCAGCATCTTGATGTGGCACACCTGTGAGGTGGGATGGATTATCTCAGCAAAGCAGAAGTGCTCACTATCACACATTTAGACTAATTTGTGAACAATGTTTGAGAGAAATTGTAACATTGTGTATCTGGAATGAATTTTAGATCTTTAAGTCCATCTAATGAAAAATGGGAGCAAAAACAAAGGTGTTGTGTTTATATTTTTTTGAGTGTAGATTGGTTTGTTGTGAAGAGACATTCTACAAATAAACTGAATATAATAATATAAAAAAATTTATTCAACAATTGTCCCAATTTTAGTTAAACTCTGCTAAAGTTTTATATAAAGGGTTCAATGCAGCATATATTCACATATAATGATTATTTGTACAAATGGTTTCAAAGCAGCAAGCTCATGATGTTATGTTTCTTTTAATTATTTATATTGGAACCAAAAAATAATAATCCTAAACATTTCCACCACAGAGAGCCAAAGAGGGGCAGTTATTTTATAAAGTTGTGGATATTTCTCTCCAATTTCTTGGTACATTTCTCCAGGACTGGAAACACATTTCGCTTGAAAAGACCAAGTACAGTAAATTCTGTTGGAGGTGAAAATCTGTATACCAATCCTCATGATACATATTGGCTTACTTAGAAAAGCATTAGATTTGGAGTGATAACTTTGTTTAAACAGGTTAATCTGTGCCTATTAATATCTATGTTAACTGAGTGCATGTGAGAGTTCCAGCACATGATTGTACAACAAGCTTGTAGCATTAGTGTGTCTGTTTTTATCCAAAGAGAAAAAGCAGCAAAGGACAGCAGGTAGATAACAGCACATACTTGTCTCAAACTGATGGCGTTATCGATCGCAATTAAAATCTGTGTGGAGGAGCAGGGGGTGAAAGCCAGACCTTTAGGGTTTTTTAGTAAATGCTAAAAAGATGCATAGTCCTTAAAAACTATGTAACTCATCTCTTCTTGTGACGTCCTTGTGCTAATCTGTAGCAAAGTATTAATTGTATTTGCCCTAGTTTAACTCTAAGACCCAACTGTAAACTCCACTGATTGCAGTATCTATGTCCTGCAGTAATATGATCATAACATGGAGAGATGAGTCTACTTTGAGCCTGCTTATTAAGGTGCAAGAAGGAGTGAGAGTATTTGATGATTATTGTGTGAATAAGTTACCCTGTGTGATTCATTTGTTTTCGTTTATAATATTAAAAGCAACATGTAAATGACCACACATTACCAGTAATCACATACTGTACAGTTTGTATGGATCTTGGAGACACTAATAATATTCCAATTCCTGAGAGTTTTTTCCTCTAACAAACTGTGTGTAACGACCATTTGCATTTTTTTCACATGCACACTCACACACCCACGCACACACTTGCCGTTTTCTTTAATGTAGCAAGAGTGAGTTAACAAAGTAATTTATTCAGTTCTATTACTATGTAGGGCTAGGCGATATGGCAAAAAAGAAAATTCCATACCATATGTAATTTACACTTTTTTTTTTGTTTTTTGTTTGGTTGTTTTTTTTTTTTTTTTTTTTTATTTTTTATTTTTTTTTTTTTTAAACCCGGTCCTGGAGATTACTTGCATTCAAAGTCCAACTAAAAGCAAGCTGCAAAGTATATTTGTAAAACAAGATGGTAGGCCCTGGGCAGATTGACATTATTCTGAGTTGTGGACGTCTAAGTAATGCATTGGTGAAAGAAAAAAAAAACAGACAAAAAAAAACACATCTCACCGTGAGATGAAATCGCGCTGCCGAAGTGAAAGAAACCTCTAGACACAAGTCTAGTGAGGGATTTTCGTGTCTGAAAATGTCAACATTTGCATAAATTACTGGTGAAGTATGACTGATGTGGCATGCTACTCACAGTACATACGAAGTGCTAAAAGGGTAGTTAACAGCTAACAGGGACATTCATGATTATCAAAATTTATTTATTTACAAAGCACCTTCCAGTACCACTCTAGGAAGCCCAAAGTGGTTTACAGTAAGAAGTAAATTGCAAAAAAATACAATCATAAAAAAAGATTTTTTCAAAACAATAAAGAGCAGATAGGCAGAAGACATGGCAAGGTAATGGAGGAACAACTTGGCTTCAAAAGAGGTAGCATCTCCGATAGCCGTCAGCAACTGATTCCAGAATTTCTGAGCCAGCACAGCAAACGCCCGCTCACCCCGAGAATTGCATCTGGTTCTCGGAACCAGCAACACACACTGGTCTGACGAACGAAAGCATTTTAGATGGGAATATTTTGAAAGTAAACTAGAAAGACAAAATGGTTCTGTACCTGCCAAAGACTTGGTCAAGACCATGCTCCTTTCCACCACTGTAAGAAAACACAATAACTTCCATCTTGCGTTCATTAAAACCAAGGAAGTTAGCAGACATCCATAGTCTCGAGTCAGCAAGACCATTTACAGACCCCTTATGTAAATGGACTGAACTTATATAGCGCTTTTTTCTTGTCAGAATGACCACTCAAAGGGCTTTACATTGAAGCCACATTCACCCATTCACACTACCTTGCCCAGGGGTACATCGACATGTGACTGGAGGAACCTGGAATTCAAACCTACGACCCTCCGATTGCAAGCCAACTCTACTAAAGCACTGAGCCACAGTCGACCACATCTATGTATAGGGACATACATCTGGCGATTGCCTGCAGTTAGATGGAAATGAACCATGTGTTTCTAAAGGAGAAGGAAAGGAAGGAATTTACAAAAAGGTCCAAATACATTTTATACTTCTCTGCCTACCTACCTACTGCACTACCAATCATTTCGTTAAAGGTGCAGAAAGAATTCACTGTTAAAGAATTTAACAGTAAATACATCACACAACAGTCTAATATCTCAAACATGTTGGAATAAAGTTTACATTGAAACAGATTTTGATCTCAGTCAACTGGGTGAGTTTTGGTTGTTTTAAAAATGGTGATACGGGACATAGTCAATGTTTTTATAATATCTGCCCCACTAACATATTTCCTGGTTCCTGGGCAAATCACATCTGAGTCCGCAGGGTTGCCAAGTCTTCAACACTAAACAGCCTGCTGCCCTTTGACACTGACCGGGCTTAAAGGCTAATGTTGAGCTAACAATTCTAGCAGTAAAATAGTCCATTCTAAAAATATCTTTAGCTACTTTTTCAATTACCATTAACTTGATTTTAAAGTTAATGTAATTATCTACTTATCACTTTACTGTGTATAACTTGTCTTCGCCTGTCATCGTGTACACTCTGGCCGATCGGTAACTGCCAACTGTCCATGAATTTCCTGGAGAGGAGGTGATTAGTGACTGAAAAGTTGTTTTTCTTCATGGACTGCAGTACTCTGATTTGACCAAAAGATGGTAATAATACTTAATGTACCTTTAATTAAAAATATATATCCTTGGGTCTTGTTGGATTTTTAAATGTTATTTTCTGATGCCATACTGCTCTTGCTTAAATGTCTCTTTCTTTACACTCAAAGTAATCATGCATACTTGCAAATACACTCCACATCGCAAGTATTTTCCTGCGTCTGATTTAATGCCTCCAACTTAAATAGTCCCTTCTCCTGTTGGAACACACGTATTGAAAAGAAAAATGTATTTAAATTTATCAAAAGGGAAATATAAATGATACAAATTGCAGCTGAACAGCTGAATTTCCCCACTATGGGGCAATTAAGGGTGATTCTATTCTATTCTTGTGTCAACAATATTACATTTTTTGTCTTTCCCCTCACATTTCCCAGATTGCACTAGTGCTTCTGCCATGGGACCATGCCTTTCTCTTCTCCTTTCACACACTTTCATCAAAGTTCACAAAATAGCATGATTACTGTATCCTGGGAATACCATGAGGAAGACAAACCAGTTGAGTAAAGTTGAGTGAGCGTGTGACTAAAGATCCTTTTGAAGTTTGCCCTTAAATGATCAAATAAACAATAATGAAATTTATGTTGAATGTAAGCTGATGTTGATTACCGTCAACATCACATCGGCCACTCGTGGGTGGGGCTTAGTGTTACTGAGTAAACGCATTACCCACAATGAGTGCTTCCAAATTCTGTCGTTAAAATCAATAATAGCTGCTCTGGGTGAGAAGGAGAAGGTAATTAAGCAGAGTGTTGAGAATACAGTATGTAGGAGGTATCAGAGACAAGCCTGCAGTGGCTGTAATGGGACTAAGCTGAGCGGTAATTATGTTGTTTCTGCTTCGGTAAGCCGCTGTGCCCTGTATGATGAATGACACTAAACTCTAATGTTGTTTCTCACAACGGCTTTTACTTTTCCACACTTTCTGCCAGAATACTGTAATGTAATTTCATTTCAGCCTGTTGATTTCTTCATTGTTTTATTCAATTTCACCCTAATGTTTCAATCAATTTTTACAGTTTTCAGTCTGGAGCTTCTAACTTTTAAACAGCTTAGAAATTTTGTTTTTATAAATTTTTACAGTTTAGCAGAGAAAAAAATATCTGACTATCAGCCCACGGATAGTTCTTCTGTTAACTATTATTTATTCCCTTACAGAGTTGGTCTGTTCTTGTTTGTAAATATTTCAAATTATCAAACTAATCTTAATATTGAGAATAATCCCAGAAAATATAGGAATCCATCTTCATATTATAATTCATTTACTCAGAGGAAAAAAGCAATTAAAACAACCACGCTCTATAACAGAAATTGTCCCCTAAACGTTTATCATGTGGAGAATTAGTTGGCAAGTGGGCATTTTGACCATATAATCATTTTTATGTATTTTCCTACTCCGAGGTAGCCTGGGTCCCAGTCGAAGTCCCGCCTCACATTCTGATTAGAATTGAGTATGGCTACGTCAGGCTAACTCCGAGGTGTTTAAACCCTCCATCCAATAGTTGACAGGGTCACAAGAAACATGTTACTGAAAGATTAGAGAAGAATCAAACCTGAAGCTACCAGGAGCCCATTCTCCTTTTTTAAATTGTATTCCTAATTCCAGTCCTGGGCATTGCTCTCCTTGTGCTAACCCCAGGAGGGCCCTGCACCGATCTCAAGCCTCCTTCTTGCCTGAGGAGTAAGCAGGCCTTTCTTTTCACCTGAAGGGGCAGGGTTTTGGTGCGGTTGCCCTTTTGCCAATCCCTGCTGATGATATGGAGGAAACCACGGCGTCCCCAGCGGGAATCAAACCTGGGACCTTCCAGCTGTGAGGTGAGCTGTGCCACCATGCTACCAAGATGTCTTTAACAGTACACTTCACAGTACTGCATCTTGGACAGGGGTGCACAACCTTGGACATCAATATCTACCCTCCTGCAAATTTTAAATGGATCCCTTCTCTTCATAGCTGAATCAAATGAAGCCTTTGTTACCAGGCATCTGCAGCGCTAAAAGACTACTTCAGAGAGAATCGAGCCATTTGATTACTTCAGCTTTTTTTTGTAAAATACATAATTTATTTTTCAAATTTTAGTCAGAAATAAGAAATATTTTGATGAGCAGAGACATTTGGGTGTTGCTAAAAAGCCAAGGACAACTATAAGGGTGCAAATATTGTTCATATCACTGTATGTTATGAAGCTCTTAAATATAAACTTCTCACCCTTGAATCTATGCTCTAAAACAGTGGAAGTAAAAGAGTTTTGTTTAAGGTCCATAAGCTCAAGGGAGTTTTTACAGACATAGCGTTCCTGTTAGCGCACAGACCTCATGTTTTTTTTTCTTGCAAAAGAAGCAGTGTCAATGATTCCTTTTAATAGCTGGTTATAAAGAATTCTCAAAGCTTTGCGCACCGAACAACAAATTCCCACTCAGCTAATCTCTATGGAGGTAGAATCTTTCCAATCTCAAACCCCCTGCTATTACAACTTTACAATTTGCATTTTTAGCTACTGCCTGTATTTGGAGGAGCTTACTGATAGGATTTCAGCCACACAGCTTTGAAAATGAGTTCTCTTCGGTTTCTTGAAGCTACTTAAGGCAGTCGTTCTCTACCTTTTTGAGGTCCTGCCGGGGAATGGACCTCAGAAACTGCCTTTTAAATTGTGCAATTTATTCAATATTTGAGGTAAATGTGAACATTTACTTCTAATAAAAAAAAAAAATCAGCAGTAGCTCCTTGCCAGATGAAGTCTCGATTCAAGGCGTGCGTCAAGAATGGAGAAAGTTTGTGACCGAGGCCTCGGTTCGAGCGGGTGGCGTCATTGGTTCAATGTGTCTCTTCCTCATAAACACTTTGAATCTCCAACCCATACCTTGAATCTCCAACCCATACCTGTGAAACCGCTCGCATAACCTGTTAGATTGCAGATTGTTGGCGGTGGTGCGGTGGATCCTGATCCCCAGGCCCTCAGCCATGGGAGGACCAAAGCTCTGACACAAACTGTGGGCCTCTGTCAGAGGTATGTCTGAAGGGGGGCCTAAACGTGCAATCCAGGTTGATAAAAACGCCCGAGCCACCACTGCAGATTATGTGGACTCCAGCGCAACCACTTCTGGCCATCTGGTAGTGCGGTCGATCATGGTCCGCTGATTGTTGAAACCCTGCGATGGATGGAGAGGGCCCACCAGGTCTACATGCACATGATCTAACCTGCGACTGGGAATAGGGAATGGTTCCAGTGGTGCTTTAGTTTGCCGGTGAACCTTGGCATGGCAGGGGACACATGCTGCGGCCCACTCCCTCACAGCTTTCCGTAATCCGGGCCAGACACACTTAGAACTGACAAGCTTGACTGAGGCCCAAACACCTGGATGGGAGAGGGAATGCAAGGCATCAAAACGAGGTGCGTCACAAAGCAGGAACCAGAGGGCGGGGACAGCCAGTTGCGACATCGCAGAGGAGGGTAGGACCACCTTCCTTCACCTCCTCCAACTTAAGGCCGGTCGGCTCAGCCTGAGGATGTCTGCGCTGCCGTGCTGATCTGCAGCCACAGCAGCGAAATCAATGCCCACATAAACTGCTGAGACCAGGGCAGTCAGCGACCAAGTTGGATTTGCCAGCCACATGCTGAATGTCTGTTGTAAATTCAGAGATAGCAAGGTGGTGGTGTTGCATTCTAGACCAGGGGTCAGAAACCTTTGGCAAATACCAACAGCTTGTGGTCAACATAAGCTGTGAAGGTGCTGCCCTCGAGGAAAAAAACGGAAATGCCGTGTATCCAGGTTACAAGCCAGCAACTCCCTGTCAAAAACGCTGTATTTACGCTCATTGTCGCACAGTGCTCCAACACCGCCCCCACTGCTATGTGAGAAGCACCTGTCGTCAGAGCCACCTGTGCTGATGGAGAGGGGTGACCCAGTAAAGCAGCTGCAGAAGCCGTGCTGCTCTGGGGATAAAACGGTTGTAAAAATGACCCATCCCCAGAAACTCCTGCAGGGCTTTTACTGTCTGCGGACGCGGGAAATCGGTCACCGCCTGCACCTTAGTGCAGTGGTTCCCAAACTTTTTTTCTGGGGATTCACATTTTAAAGTTGATAATAATCCTTGTGACCAAATAGGCACATATAGTTCCATCCATCCATCCATCCATTTTCTGAACCGCTTAATCCTCCAGGGGTCGCAGGGGGGGCTGGTGCCTATCTCCAGCTGTCAATGGGCGAGAGGCAGGGTACACCCTGGACAGGTCGCCAGTCCATCACAGCCAAATAGTTAATATATCACATAAATAATTTATGCATTAACAAAATATCATGACTATTATATGATCAGTTAAGCATCCACTTAACAATTTCAAAGAGATACAGATATTTGACAAAGCACATTTTTTAAATTGACCTATTGTTGACAATAAGTACAATGCAGAGGTGAAATGAGAAATGAATCCTTGACAGGGCATCTCACTGTTTTCATATTCTTATCATTACAGTGTACACAATTTTTACCTCATGAAACAAAGTGCAAAATAGGGAAGTTAATCATTTTTGTTTTCTCCCCATCATCAATAAAAACAAGCAGAATCAATGCATGCCTTTCATATAACATTCAATGCTTTGCACATCCACCAACAGAACAATATGAACATTAAGTTGAATCAAAAACATGTTTCTCATTGAAATAATTTTTCAAAACTTTTTTATGCACCATCTGTAATCATATGTACTCAAGAACCTTTGAGGCAAAACACATGCATTCAGGAATGGTTAAAAGGGCATCTCACTGCGTTTATGCTGACCAGCATAATAGATACATTTTATAAAAATAAGTTCAAAGTATGGTAGGCTCTATTTTTTTTACTCTCAAAACAAAAATATGTATGCAAACCATCTTTAGAACAATAGTAATATGAACATTCAGAGCCATCAAAAACATGCCTTTTTAAGTTTTTGAATAGGTTTGCCTGGCAGAAGAAGAGTAAAGTGTTAGTTAGTCAGTGCACCAGTCCTCATTATTTTTTAACCAAATCAAGGCAGTGTAGCTGGCTAATGGGTGAGATGAGCCTGCTTGTTTTGTAGTATTACATTCCAGTTTGTTGTACATGAGAAGAGTGTAACACGCATAGCTGGTGCAGCATTCAGTCTATTCCTGTATTTTGTCTTTATATTTGTGAGAACAGAGAACCCCACCTCACATTTGTATGTAGTTGTAAAAGGAATAAGTAACAGTATGCTTGCCTTACTTAAGACAGGGTATTCAGATGAAATGCTTACCCAGAATGAGGATAATGTCATGGATTCATGTCTTCTTTCAAGTGCCTGGTCACTGCTTAGCTTGTAACAGCTCGGTTTCTTCAGAAGCAGTTAGTACAAGTTCTATCAATGACTCTGGAATTTCAAAATCAAAGGGATTTTGGATCCACCTTTTATCATGCAAAATGTCATATCTTTCCTTAGGGAAAAAGTGCTCAAAGTTATCAATGAGCACAACTAGGTGTGTAACTATAAGCCTAGTCAGATGTTTCACTTGTGTGTCAGTGATATAATTTTCCTTCATGTGCCGTAATACAGTGGGGAACATGTAGTGGCTTGGTTTTGGACTTCTGAGTCGTGTCAGCCACAGCTTTGGAGAATGGTTTTTCCAGTTTTGGGAAACATCATCATTCTGTCCTTGTAGTTTCAAACTTAGCTCATTGAGAGATGAAAAGATACCCGCCAGATATGACACTGTAAAAAGCCATTCATCAGTAAACAGCTCTGCAAGTGAAGACTTTTTCGCAAGGAGAAAAGCATGCATTTCATTTCTCAGGTCATGTATTCTTGTGAGGACTCTACCTTTGGAGAGCCACTTCGGTATGGAACAGTAAATGCGCGTGGTCCACCCCCATGCAGGCGCACAGCTGATCAAAAAGCTGACGGTTGAGTGCACTGCCCTTCATAAAGTTCACAAAACGAATTACTTCTTTCAATGTTTTGTCAAGATCGGGCGGTATTCCTTTGCATGCCAAAGCCTGGCGGTGAATGAAACAGTGGTTCAACACGATGTCTTTACCAGCTGCCTCCATGATTCTTTTCACAACTCGGCTGTTTCTGCCCGTCATATTTGCAGCCCCGTCACCTGTTATGCCTTTACAGTTGCCCCAGTCCAACCCGCACTCTGTAACCACGTACAGAAAATACCTGTTCACCTTTCGTTCCGGCAGGAATATTTAAGCAACATATCAAATCCTCCACAAATTCTGTTTCCCACACATAAGTTGTGCAGTCTGAGACGTCAATGCTTTCATCCAGCTGGATTGAAAATTCCCCTGCCGCCTTCAGTCTTGTTATGAGCTGTTCCTCAAGGTTTTCTGAAATGTCATTTATCCTTCGGGAAACAGTGTTGTTACTCAGGGGGATGCATTTTAATTTGCTTGCAGTTTTGTCATCAATAACTGTGCTAACCATGTCTATTGTGGCAGGCAGAGCGACTTTTTCTGCAGCAGTATGGGGCTGCTTCTCTTTTGCCACACGGTAAGAAACCATGTATGATGCTAGCTGGGCTTTTTCATTTAATGTCACATTTCTACAGAGAAGCTCAACTGATGATTCTATCTTCTGTGCCTTCCCTTGAAAGAAATACAGAGGTTTCCCTTCCAATTCGAAAAGAAGTGTTTCAAAATGCCTTTTAAGTTTAGTTGGTTTTAAACTCTCATTTGTGAGTTTTTCGTATGATTTAACACACATGGGTCAAGTCTCTTGGTTTGTTTTGGAATAAATTACAAACCCATATTTCAGGAAGTAGTCTTTGTATGGCCTTGGTTTTGTTTTTCTTTTCTTATTTGGAGGTTGTCTCCCAAATCCTTAGAAGTACTACCTGCTCCGGTGTCTGGTCGAAATCCCCTGGTTCCGCTTTGCTCACATTCATCATCACTATGGCGTCTTTCACTTGAAGTAGCACCATTAGTAGTAACATTAGCTAAGATTTGTTTTCTCTGGCTAAACTTGTCTTTATTTACCATCCAAGGGTCGGTTTACATTTATTTTCAAGCTGGCTTCCCTCAGGGATGTTTCTTCGGCCGCTGGTAGTGTTAGCCTCCTCTGTAGCTGTTTTTTTCTTCTTAATTAACAAAGCATCCATTACTATGGTTACCTGCTGAGTCAGCAGGTGGATTGGCTGTATGGGGAAACCCAGAGCAGAGCTTAAGGAAAAAAAAAGGAAGATAGAAACAACGAGCTCCATTGCGCAGCTAATTGGTGAACTACAAACATACATTTTAATAAAAAGAGTATAACAAACTGAAAAATTGTACTCGTTTGCGACCGATACTAAATCTCACGTGACCCACTTGTGCGTCGGGACCCTGTCTTTGGGAATGGCTGCCTTAGTGGGTAATGGAACGGCACCGCTGGCAGAAATGCGTTGGCCCAAAAAGTCAATGACCGGCGCCCCGAACTGGCATTTTGCCGGATTGACTTGGTCAGACTCGGGCACCATGTGTAATGGTGAAGGCCACGGACTGTTAGAGCGCCGACTGATGCATAAACGCTCCATGTTGGCGAACTCCTCCCAAGCAATGGCTAGCTTAGCGCCGTCAAGGAAGCGTGCCCGCACGAACACCGGAGGCCCGTAGGTGAGGATATAGTGCTTGGTGTCAGCGTAGGAAAAATTGAGAAACGTCAGCGAGGGAAACTTTGATAACAAGCGCAGACAAAAAAATCCCTGAAGCTAAAACATTAGCATGTACAGATAGCCCAGCTCCCCTCGCGAAGGTCGCGGCAGCTACGGAGTGTTGCCGGTGCTGTTTCCCGCCGGCTGGAAACTGCAAGTTGGAGGCAATGCCGGGCTTTGGCGCCGAACTGCTGGTGGTAGAAGCAGACGGCTGTTCTCTGGTGCCTCCGCGCAACAAGCCCAGCCACCATCGATGGCACGCCAGGATCCGATGAAAGCGCCCCTGGCTCGGTAGGTGTCGCTGGAGATGTGGGAGCCACCGCTTGGACCGTAAAGCTCCTGGTAGCCAGAAGAATGCAGTCAGCTTCTTCCGCCAGCGAGCGGTAGTCTCGCTGCTGCAGCAGCGGGGAGTTGGTGAGGACAGCACACACCAGAGCTGGGAGCTGTCGGAGGGACAGGTGGATGAAGAGGAAACTGCCATCATCTGAACCCAGCAGGGATAACATGCTCTCCATCAGCTACAGCGCTGTGCCAGAGATGGAGAGGAGCTTCTCTGCCCGTTCTGTGGCGGAGAGGGTGTAGCACTGGAGCAGCAGCTGCTTGAGCGCGGTGTACTTCACATGGGTCGGAGGGTCCCAGAGGAGGGACATCGTGCGGCTGGTAGAGAGCGGGTCCACCACGGCAACCACATAGAGATATTTTGTGTCGTCCGAGGAAATACCACGAAGGTGGATCATGCAGCCAAAAGTCTGGGATTTTCACATCCACGGAAAAAGCAGCTGGGGATGCGGGTGGATGTGCCACGGCAGCAGGCATCACCTGAGAGGAGCTGGCTTCACCGGACATGTTAAAAAACGGGGTCACCAATGTGGAGGGATGAAAGGACGACATCCAATCTGCTCGTTTAATCAACTCCAACTGAGCAACAGTTAAGCCAGAGCAGAGGCAACATTCGCGCCGCAACCAACTTAAGCATTTTTGAATAAAAACATCCCATTGTCTGGGTGTGAGTGGAGCCCCCGGGTGGTCTGACATTTTTATCACAAAATATAGTAAGTAAGTAAGTATTTATTAGTAAGTATTTATTTATTTAATTTTCAGCCATATTGGCACATTTTGTCATCTGTGAAGTAGTTTGAGTGTCTATTTTCATGACCAATAATAGGGGAATGGGCTTAAGTAAGAAAACATGGCTATATACTGCTGCTGGAATGTCTGTATCTGAATTTCTGCTTCTGATGTGGCTAAAGGACTGTTGTGGCTAAAAGATTAATAAAGAATGAGAGCTGATTCCTTCAGCATGTGGGAACTGAATTAAACGTATTGATTAACAAGGAGAACAGCGAACACAGGGCATCTGAAAAAGCTGGCATGTCACATTATGTGGTATTAAACAATTATCTATCTTCATTAGCACTCCCCCATCCCTAAGTGCAGTCCTCCTTTTCTGACATCCAGACCTCACTGGTAAGATAGTAAAGCGAGTGACAGAGCTTCAGGGATCATTATGGCTTGTGTAGTTAAATAATGAGCTGATATCCGTCATCCACTATCTGATACATAGCTATCTGTAAACTATGCAAAAAGTAAAACAATGGTCAAATCTGAGTTGAAAAAGTCTTCCCAAAGATGAATAATTAATAAAAGAAATGTAAAAACCTGTTTTTTCACTTTTATAAAAAAAAAAATGTCAATAGTCTAGACAGACGCCCCAGTCAAAACTGACACTGGTCGAACCTGGGCTGAGTCTTTCTTAACTTAAAGGTGGAGCAAATGGGGACAGAAAGTGGGATTTGCCCGGGGTTCCATTCAATCAAGAACTGCTTATGCTTTGATTTGAGACATTTTGCTATTATTTCTCTTTAGCTCTTCTTTCTTTTTTTGATTTTATGGGCTGCTGTTGGTAGCACTGTTACCTTGCAGTTAGAAGGTTTTGGGTTCAAATCCTGCCCTGTGCACTTTCGCTTCCTTCAACATTTCAGAAAAAATGATGGGTCTCTCTACATGTCCTTTGCTGTAAGTGTGTGTGTCTGTTTGTTAGTCCTGTTTATCTTTATGTTGCCTTGCTATGGACTGATGACCTGTCCAGTGAGTACTGGAGACAGGCATCAGCTCCCCCCCAACCCTGCAAGAATAATCAGTACATATAATGGATAGATGGATGTTTTTATTCTAAGTAGACAGTTGATATACTATTGCATTAAATTGTCATGTAAGGGCTCTATTTAAAAATGTCCCCAAAACTAAACCTAAAAGAATATTAATATGGGTGTATGTCTGTTAGGGAGGTCCAAGCATTGTTCTTTTGCAAAGAATTCTGGGATTTTAAAGTGGACGCACTGTGAAGTTAAACATGTACATACAAGCAAACCATCATGTTCAGACCAATGCACAAAACCTTTCTACATATTCCAACATAATTATTAAACAAGTGACGGTGGCTTAAACATCTAAAGTCCTGCCCAGCAAGCAGGATGAGAGAAAAGGGAGTGGGAGATGATGACAAGGGATTTAAAGTCAGACAATCAAATCATTTCTTTACGTGTAGCTCACTACTCCCATGCTGTATATAGAGATTTCTAAATGTAGTTCTCTCTGTTGGGGATGTTTTTGAAAGATCATGAAATCTGTGCCCTTGACAGCCAAAATTTGCTCTTTTCACAGGCTGCTTCTCATAATTTTAAGCAAATCCCAACTTCATCTCGCTTTAGTGTCCCACATTCGTTCTCCATTTTGTTTGCTTTATCACCATTCAACCTCTGAAATAAACTGAAAAGTATGAAAAAAACAGCATCAGCCAAAGCTTTGAAAGGGTCCAGTACTCTTTCTGACCATCTTGTTTTCCTGTCTGATTTGGCCTGTGAGAAGTAACATGACTTGCAAGAACACAGAGGGGTCTGGCAGGGACATGTTTCAGTCCTACATGTCATCTGTGCTCAACAGATGAAGAAACTTCCCCGTTGTTCAGTCTTTCCTGGTTGTGTAAATCTGTGTGTTTTATTCTTGGTTAACACTTTGAAATAATTCAAATACTTTCAACCACCACTAGGCTCAAATTATCAACACTTCCAGTGAGGAGACGTCTGGACTGGAAAGAAATTAGCGAATCAGTGAACGGCTGGCAGGTAACTCAAGCAGCCATGCCCTGATTTGCTACATTCAGAGTACATTTCTGTCAAAGACAAGCAATGCATAAGAAGGCGACCGATCAATTGCTGCTTTGAATGAACACAGCAGTATCCAGATGAGTAAGATCGGAGTAAGAAATAATTTAAGAGAGATTACATCATAAAAGGGCTTTTATTTCCCAACCTGAAATCGCTTAAATAATCAAAATGTTGAAAAATGATTCACAGATTCTGTGGTATGAAAAAAGTTAGAAAGCATTGGGTGAACTTTGAATCATATCATATATATATTTTTGTTGATGCTTTCAGTAATAAAAAAAGCCAGAAGGAGACTTCTTGCTGCTCGCGACCTCACTAGAACCAGGAAATCAGAACATATCACCCCAGTTCTACAGTCCTTACACTGGCTCCCTGTACCTCAGTGAATAGACTTTAAAATACTCCTACTAGTTTATAAATCACTAAATGGTTTAGCATCAAAGTATGTTGCTATACCAACCCAGAATTAGATCCAAACATGTTGAATCAGCTTTTAGTTTCTATGCTCCAAAAATCTGGAAGAAACTTCCAGATGACAAAATGGATCAAAATCATTTGTACAGTCCAAAAGTCACCAAAGCTCAAGACCTATGTCTTGTACTATGAACTGGAAACTGCTTGCGTTAATAACAGGAATGAAACATTTTCACTGCCAAGAGTGAGAGTCTCAACCCACAATAAAAAGATCTCCACCACAAATCAAGACCTTAAAGCTCTACTAAAAATTGTTTCTGCTTACATAAATGGGCCAAAAATGGACAGTAGATTAAAGTAAAATGATCGAAAGAGTTTAGATGACGCTTTCGAACTGCCACTGCACTGCAGTTATCAAACGTGGTGGTAGCATCACTGTGCAGGCTTCAAGGATGTCACCTGATAAAAGGACTTGGAACTACAAATTTGTCTGGGAAGTATTTATATATTTGACTTTATGGATATGCTGAACCTGTATCAAAACTAACTTCAAACGTGTGAATTATTTTTGTGCTTCCAAAAGTAATTCAAACAGTTTGCATAAACATTCCATCCATGGAAAAAGAACGAACAGATCATACAAAAGCCTGGAAACTGATGACATTTGTGCCAAACATAGATCTGACTTCTCACCAGAACTAGTTGAAGTAGCAATACTTTATTAAAAGCACTAAAAGGCACAGTGTGTAATTTTTAGCCAGTAGGGGGCAGTGCATAACAAGCATGCGGCATTTGGGTCTTCGAGTAAGCAGCTCAACAACGGAGGTCCAACTACTGCTGTTTTCAAACGCTCAACTCCTCAGCAATCCCTTGTACTGAGCAAGCATGTAGCGACTGTGGAGAGGAAAAAACTCCCCTTTAGCGGGAAGAAACCTCTGGCAGAACCTGGCTCAGAACAAGCGGTCGTCCGCCACGACCGTCTGGGGGTCTGAGGAGAACAAAACAGGAGGGGGGGCGTTGTAGGTTTGAGCAGACGCCTGGACCGGATGGAGCAAGTTTCTCCCAACAGTCCGAGCCCACTACGGAACATCTGCGGGAAGGCTCGGGACCTAAACGATAGATTGGAAGAGTTAGAGTAGTGAGTGAACAGGGGCACGGAACGTGGAGACTGTGTCCGATGGACGCTGAGCGTGAGGAAAAAAGGGGGTAGGGTAGAAGGGGCGGGTGCCGGGTCGGCAGTTACCCGGGAGAGATGGAACGGGTCGGCAGTTACCCAGGAGAGATGGAACGGGTCGGCAGTTACCCGGAAGAGAGGGAACGGGTCGGCAGTTACCCGGAAGAGAGGGAACGGGTCGGCAGTTACCCAGGAGAGAAGGAGCGGGTCGGCAGTTACCCAGGAGAGATGGAACGGGTCGGCAGTTACCCGGAAGAGATGGAACGGGTCGGCAGTTACCCGGAAGAGAGGGAACGGGTCGGCAGTTACCCGGAAGAGAGGGAACGGGTCGGCAGTTACCCGGAAGAGAGGGAACGGGTCGGCAGTTACCCGGAAGAGAGGGAACGGGTCGGCAAGACCCTGCAAAGAGCGGCGACGGGTCGGCAAGACCCTGCAAAGAGTGGCGACGGGTCGGCAAGACCCTGCAAAGAGCGGCGACGGGTCGGCAAGACCCTGCAAAGAGCGGCGACGGGTCGGCAAGACCCTGCAAAGAGCGGCGACGGGTCGGCAAGACCCTGCAAAGAGCGGCGACGGGTCGGAAAGACCCTGCAAAGAGCGGCGACGGGTCGGCAAGACCCTGCAAAGAGCGGCGACGGGTCGGCAAGACCCTGCAAAGAGCGGCGACGGGTCGGCAAGACCCTGCAAAGAGCGGCGACGGGTCGGCAAGACCCTGCAAAGAGCGGCGACGGGTCGGCAAGACCCTGCAAAGAGCGGCGACGGGTCAGCAGGTACCCGGAACCTAGAGGTAGGGGAAGGGAGGGGCGAAACAATCGAGCCAAACGAGGGATGAAGAGCGGGCAGAGCTTATAAGTGTATCGTGATGTGATTAGAGATGTAGGACAGGTGCGGGGTACCGGAAGAGTTGATTAAGACTAATTACGAAGTGGTACGAAGTGGATCTGAAACGTGGTCCCTGCTCCCGAACCTAAGTCAACAAGTTAACTCCATTTCACTAGCAGGGACCATGCCACAGATTGAGAATTTTAACAGTTTATTGAAGGCATGGAGAATTGAACAGTCTGAGGAGGGACATCGGAGACCCAGGGGAAGACTCAGTGTGGGGGTGCAGTCTTCGAGAAATCATCTTTCCGAGCCTGCTCAGAACCCCCAAAAAGGTCTTGATAAAATGATTAACTGAAAGGCGAATGCACGTGGTGTAGATCAGATTATTTCGGATCGATATGCTGAAGGAATGCCAGCAGGCTAGAACCTGGGTTAATGTCGTCAGAGATCCCTGATCCCTTGTAGGGACTTAGGTCAAAAAACCCCAAAAGTCTGGAGAGATAGGCCTGGTAATCAGTGGGCATGACATAGACGGTATAGATTTTGAGTAATTAACAGAGAAGCGAATGTGCGCGGTGTAGATCATACAGATTATTGCGGATGTAGGATCGGTAGGCGGAAGAGGACCAGCGGCCCAAGATTTGGATAATGTTGTCCGATATACCGGACCTAGCGGCTGAGGTAGCTGCACCTATGCGTATGGAATGGACAGAATATGGATTGGGGGAGATACCGGACCGGTGGAGGATCTGGCGAAAGTGACTGGCAAACCAGAACCTAGTAGCGGGGCTACCAGACTCTGTAATGAACAGCGGGTCGAATGGAGAGGCGTTGGCGGATAGTCGAGACTGGACGTAGTGAGTAATAGGTTCATATGGACTGAGGATAGAAGTGAGACGGAAGAGGTGTATTAGGACGGAGGTACCGAGCTGATCGGTTTTACTTCTGCGAAGGTTGTAAATGATTGTGTCCTGACTATGAATGGAGATGTCCGAGAGACATGGATGAATGGAAGGGTCGTGTTTGGAAGAAGTAGGGGCGAACTCGGAACAACGCAGGAAACCAAAATAAGCAAGTAGGAGCATGGAACGAAGAGTTAAATCAACGAAGGGGGATAGGTAACCTGAATGAAGCGTGAGAATGCAGCGGGTAAGGAGGTCGGAGGTGAGCGGTAAACGATGAGCGGCGGTGGGTTTTTCTAACTTTTTAAGACCTTTTAACAACATAGGAACGTGACTGTGGTCGAGGGCTGGACAGGGGCTACCTGTTGCCAATTTGACGAAGAAGCTGATCCCTGACAGATATGATTTAATTGTGGATACAGGGATTTGCTGGATCGAATGGGAGTGAGAGATGAATTGGCAGATAGACAGGGGAGTAAGTGAGGGAAAAGGGAGACTGTACATTACGTGAAAAGTTTTGAAAGCGTTCCAGCCGGACAAGTAAACAGAGAGGGAACCGGGTGAGAGGCTGTCGATGATGGAGGTCTAGGAGATGGTGGTGAGATTGCGGAGTTGTGCTGTCAGTTGAAGATGGTGGCCGAAAATGGTGGGATCGGTGTTGGATTGAGGTCCGCAGCGGGAGCCAAGGATCTGAACTTCTTAATGGGTGTGCCGAGGTGGCGGATTAGTCAATCGGGCATCGGGGTCGGGTTATGGGGGCAGGAGCTCCTGGAGTGAGCCCCGCCGCAAAAGGAGCAGCAGTGCAGGAACCTGCAGCTCGAGGAAGAGCAGCCATGCATATTAAAATTGTTGCAGACCATCCGGCCCCCTTGGTAGAGCAGAGGACGGCCATATTTGTCGACGCCCCCGAGGACTGGGGTTCTGGCCTTGGGCCTAGGGAGGGGTTTGGGAATGAGCGGAGGGGGAGGGGCGGCGGCCGACAAGCGGTCGGGAGCCCCCGAGCTACGGGCCGCTGGAGCCTTGGGCCGGACGGGGTTAGATAAGACGCAACCAGTGGCAGGGTGGGAGGGGGCGCCGCAAAGGCTGCAGGACAAAGAAGCCCGGGCTGCGAAAGTGCGGCAGTAGAGCTCCGAGTCGAGCTCGCCCCAGTAAGTCCCCTGATTGAACTGGGCGAGTCGGCCTGCAGCCTGGGAGGAGAAAATGTTATGATAAGAGTAAAACCCGGGGCCCCCGAACCGGAGAGCTAGGTCCAGGACGATGGACAGATAGTCGTCCAGCTCAGCCCGCCGGTCGGGGTACGCCGAGCAGATTGTATCCCGGTAAAGGGAAAAGGCTAGGGCAAACTCGACAGGGGTAAGATCCCTGGAGCGGGAGTTGATGGGCGGTGCTAACTGCATGGGCCCTAGAGTGGTTATTATCTCCCGTGGCTGGCCCGAGAGGCCCAGGGAGGGATGAAGGAGGAGGGCTAGGTCGACGTGGTTACCTTGGAGGATTTGCTGACGCAGCGTGGGGGAGACCGGGGAAGGGCGGAGGATGGAGGAAGCAGGCCGAACGGGGGGAATGGCTGTGGAGAGAGAATAAGGGTTTGACCCTAAAGGGTGAATGACCAGGGGAGGTAGAGGTATGTTGAGGAGGGAGGGGAAGGGGGGGGTGGGGAGAGGGTCAGCGAGGGGCTGAGAACGGGACGACGGGGGGGGTTGAGGAGCCGACGGAGCGGCGGGCGTGGGAAAGGAAAGGGGGGGGTTCGCTGAAGGAGGAGGGGGGGCCGAAATGGAGCTAGAAGGAGGGACAGAAAAAAAAAGATGAATGGACTCCAGCAGGAGGCACAGCTTGAGAAGACAGGGAGGAAAAATAATTCGCTAAAGAGGAAGCAAAGTCGTGGAAGGAGGGAGCAGAAACGGGTTGTAGTTGCGGCTCGCCCCCAGCAGGGGGTGCCGTGGGCGCGAGGCCCGAGACCACTGCGAGAGGAACGACGCTACCGGAAGTCCCGCCCGATGAGGAAGCGGGAAGCCTGGAGCGGAATGAGGATGAAAGGGGAGGAGGGGATGGGAAAAGGAGCCGAAAGAGATGGGCCTTGTTGGCGGAGCAACTAAAACGGATGCCCTTGTCCCGCAGCGAGCGCTGGAGCCGTGCGACTGTCCAGCCGGACATGTCGGGGCGGCTCTGGGTTGCAGCCAGGGAACGCTGTGCGGGAGGGGAGGCTCCGTCTCGAGGCGCAGCAGCGTGGTGACGGCGGCGAGAGGATGACGGAGGGGGAGCCCTGCTCGGGTGAGCCGAGGCAGTGGCACGAAGGACCGTGGGCGTCGGCTCGAGCCGGAGACGGAGTCTCTGAGGCGAGGCGGGGGAGGAGGGAGGCCGGCCCGAGCGACTGCGAGTGGCCGGAGGAAGCGGCGTAGAAAACAGATCGGGTGAGGGAGCGTTAACCGGGGAAGACCGACCGGATGCCGGCTGGCTCGAAGAGAGTCGAACGCGGCGTGAGACTTGGCGAACCACCAGCTGTGGGGATGCCGTGAGAGGAGTCTGACCGTCGAAGAGCTCGTCGTCCGAATTAGACGGATCGATGGTGATCGATAGGACGTCCATCCTGAGAACGACGAAGCCGAAGCGAGCTAGGTAAGCACAATTGACACGTCGAAGTCTGACTGATCGCGAAACAATCGAGCCAAACGAGGGATGAAGAGCGGGCAGAGCTTATAAGTGTATCGTGATGTGATTAGAGATGTAGGACAGGTGCGGGGTACCGGAAGAGTTGATTAAGACTAATTACGAAGTGGTACGAAGTGGATCTGAAACGTGGTCCCTGCTCCCGAACCTAAGTCAACAAGTTAACTCCATTTTAAACAACAAAAAACTAGGCATCATTAACAAACCAGTATTTTTTTATAGGCTACTTTCCCCGGTATCTTACGTGCATCTATGCAGGTACATATACCTGCATAGATGCACGCCTGCATGTATTTTGCAAAAATGCATAAAGAAAATCTTGGCACCTCTGACTGTAGTACCTTAAAACAGACAGGATGATGGTTGGCAGGGAAACACAACTGTGTGGCTTGAAAACAGCTCAAACCAGACGGATACCACAAAAGAATCTGGATAAATGGTTAGAAAAAATACACAATATAATACATCCTGCAAAGTAATTTTTAACTTTTGAATCTGAGTGACATGCCGTTATTCGTACAATTTTTGGAGTTCTGAAAGCTGGAATGAAACAATAAAATCAATAGTCATAAGCCACAAAGTGCAGCCAGTAACCCCCAGTGAACCCTAAAGAACAAACCAGCAGATAACACACTAAAATCAGTATGAATTAGCTCATGTTTTCTGAGGACACAGTTTGTATTAAATTAAGTAATTATCTAGAATTAATACAGAAGATGAATTTCTGGTGCCCTGGGGATGTTAACGATAAAAAAGGACAGTGTTTAATAAAAGTCAGAGAAGAATACGTTCAGCAGTGAGAAGTCACTACGTATGTTGTTATGCAGATAAAACTAAATATTTTAACAGCTATTTAACAGCATATATTCTGATCTCAAACCTACTCTATACTAGAAACATATTTATTTGATGTTGGTGTGGGCACCTGTGTTGTCGGTTGATATGTCAGCAGTGAATTCCAGGAAGAGAGCCATGAATATAACGGATTACAGTGAAAACTATAAGGTTTTCCAGGCATCTTAAATTTATTAATACATTTTTGTTTCAAGTTAAGTTTTACAGAGTGTAACACCCTAACTGAACCATTTCTGCTTTGAGTACCACAGCCTGATATTTTTTTTCTGCTATTTACGTTTTGGTGTTGGTACAGTTAAAAACCTTTTAGAAACGAATCAGACTAAAGCAACCCCATCTTACAATTTGGAGAAAGACTGCAATAACGTAAAATGCATTATAAATACAGTAGTTGCAATTTTTTATTCTGCTCTGTCTTTTTTAAATGTCATTACATTTTGTTATTTATTATGTTGTTTATTTTTGTGCAATTTAAAAAAAATTGTTCTTTTTATATTTCATGGTTTACTTTGTTCTTTTTGCACCTTAAAAACGCTGTATTTCCTTGAACAGGAACATTCACTTTTTAGAAACAAGCATGTTTTGCCAAAGACGACACAGTCTATGCTATTCCTAGGGATATCGGTGTACAACCTGAGATTAAACACACAATAAATAAAAGCAACATCGTTTAAAGATAATCCAACTTGATGGACATGAATACTTTAACTACCTCGACTGTTGGCCTTCCTCTTCAATGCACTTCACTCAGCTGCCTCACTGTCAACCTTCTTTACTTATTTGATGTAAGTAGAACAGCTTAAACTGCTCTGAAGCTTAACCGAATCGTATTTAAATTATTTCATCTTAGTTGACTGATTCTGGGAATCTCAGAATACATAAGAAAGATTTATCTACTGCATTATGACTGGTTAAAAAAAAAAGGTCTGGCAAAGTGATTATTTGCTACACTGTTGAAAAATATTTTGTAATAAACAATTTTCGGTTATTTTTTAAAATTTTTTGCAAGACGGACAAATGTAACAAATTAAACAATCCCTTTTACAATAAATAGTTACGTTTTATAGCTTTACAAAATCTAAAATCTTTGGAAAGAACTGAAACACAAAACGTCCTTCTAGTCAGAAGGTACAAAAGAGTCATCTTTGAACTATTATCTTTCTTAAACACATGCCTATATTTAGCATTTCTGACAATCTTCTCTTTCGAAGGCTATCTTGTTTTTGATGATAAATTGTCCAAGTCGATTTAAAAAGGAAAAGGACGCAAGATAGACTACATTCAAAAAAAGAAAAAAGAACACAAAAGCAGTCTCTGAAAGCTGCTCTTAAAGGCAATAAAGTAAGGTCTTCCAACATGTCCTGGAAATTGATCAAGAACATCTGACATAGTTATTAGGGCAGATTAACGAAGTGTGGACTTAAGCTTGAGTCAGAGCATCAAGTGCTACCGAACAAAGCATTTTATGTTTCCTAAATAAAACTCTAGAGCTCTAGAGCCGCCTGCAGCTCTTATGCGCTGGGCAGCCACTCGTTGCCGCCGTACGCGCATTCATTGAATTCAATCACAACTTATTCTGTTTATCTTTACAGCAGGTTTTTGCCGTAAGTATTCGTCAGATTTGCACAAAATAAGCGCCGTTTTGAAGTTTGTCATTCAGAGAACGGTTTATGGAGCTTGATTTCTCACATTTTCCACCCTGAGTGTGTCTGTGTGTGTTCATGTTACGTCTGCTGTCTGCCCCTCGCCTGATCCAATTGCTCTGTGCAGGAGAGAGAGAGAGAGAGCGAGGGGATGACACGCCAGTACTGTTTATTTCAAGCATTTTTGGACGGAATAAAAGCCGTGGTCAGTTCAGACGCATCTATAATTTCATCAATGTAACAAAACATAATAAATTCAAATTATAACGGAAGTTAAACTTAAAGCACCATCGTTCAGCAGAGTAGTCATGCAGTGCATTGTTCTCTTCAGGCTGTTCTGCTGAGAAAATAAACATTTAATCATGAATGCTGGTTATGTATTTGTAGCCTAATTATTTTGATACTGGGCTAATAAATCTAATATAGACACTTAGAGCTTGTGTTGCCTTTATCATAAGAATTTTACTTTTTTTATGGCTCCAGACAGATTTGCTTTTTTGGTACAAAATGGCTCTTTCAACATTTTGGGTTGCAGACCCCTTTCCCAGAGTCTAGACTAGAATTGTTAAGGTACAGAATCCACGTTGCTTGAAGGAGTAAAGTTTCTGGTCAATGATGACTTGGGTGTATCAGAGATAGACAAGATGCTGAATACAGAGAGCTGGTGGATTGCTTTGTGTTACACTGTGTAAAAAAACAACAACCTTACCTTGAATGTGAATAAAACAAAGGAGATGAATGGAGACTTAAAAAAACAGGGTAAGTGTAACATTGTTTCCATCAAGGGAGAAGAATTAGAGGTAGATGAGACGTATAAATACCTCGAAGTTCACCTGGACAACAGACTGGACTGAAGACTGAACAGATAAGACATCTAAAAGAAGCGACAGAGCAGACTGGACTTCTTGAGGAAGCATTCTAAAAAATCTGGGGGTTTTGTGTACACGGAGCATTTTTTGCCATTTCTGTCTGTATCCTGTCTTTTTAGATCGTTTTAGATTTTTGTAGGACAAGGACTTTCGAATATATTGAAGTATATATTCCTGTCGTATTTACTCATTGTATGTCTGACTTAGTGAGTTTTTATCTGAAACAGAACATTTGCATCACTGGTGGAGATCCAAAGTAAGTAGATGTCTTTTAATTAATTCAGATGTACTGTATTAAAACAAAACAAAAATAATTATGGATCAGTCTTCTTATTTTAGTTAAAAACATTTTTTTAACTCCTTCAATAATAAAAAATTGGATCAAATGCAACTGATCCTTTCAAAACCTAACTGGACCAATGTCATGCTTGTTTAAACTATGTTTGACTTCTAACTTATTTTAAAATACAATGCGGTTTAAGGGTTATTTTTACAGATAAGATTATTGAACTACAGCAATTTGAAACTTCGTAAGTAGGAAGAGTACACCGCATAAACCTTGGAACAAAAGCAACCCATTTTTCTCTGTCAGGTGATGTACATTTCATATTTAAAGGGACAAACTAATGAGATAAGTCTGCTACATCTAAACAGACTCATATTTGCCAGGGGCACTGAAACACACAGACACGCAAAGCTTCATTTTTCTGTGTGGTTTGGAAAGGCTCACAGAAAAGATTGTGACGCTGTGCATCCCAGAGAGCATGGCTCATAACTCAGCTGGGTTTGTTTGGTTGCAGTCGTTTTCCTCGTAAACCACATTACGGATAATTAAATTTGTTGAGTTGTCTACAGAGAGGCTAGAAGCAGTCAAAGAACATTAAAAAACTTCCTCCGAATTCAAGACTCTAATTTAAAAACTCTTAAAAAGACATTAAATTTGTCAGTGAAAGTAAGTGAGGCACGTGTGAACTAATCCATTTCAGTGTTACATAAGATTGCAACTGTCCCAGTTTGACAAAGAAGACACAGTATGTATTTAAAACCTGAACTTAGATGCAAAGAAAACCAAGGTTTACATCGCCATGATGGGAACCAAATAAGTTATCTTCTGAACATCTCATTAAAAGAAACTACTCGAATTAGCACAGCGTATTTTGCAGCCTATTGCTTGGTTGATGGCTGAGAATGTAAAGAAATGACTGTTGTCGTGACAGCGACAATTAGGCCAGAAGTGGATGAGTGCTGGCAGAACTTCTACTATCATGTCTGGGGCAAAAGCTGGCCTCCCTGGGATCAAGGAGCCGAGGATTTAATAAGAAAATACCACTGGACCAGGCAGAGTACACATTAATTTGAGGTGACATTAAGGAAAGAGGCAGGGTTTACTTGAGTTTTGAGAAGAAGAAATCAGGTCCTGAAAAAGTTCTACAGTTTGCTCAGTATCTACTTGGGCTATGACCCAGTTGAAAAACAATATACTGTAGCAACAGAGTGCGTTTACTGGTCATCTGAGGATAAGTCTCTGAACAGAAGATAATCTACAAAGGCTTTACTGTCTCCCACACTGTAAAATCTGATCAGTAAGTTGAACTAATGTCTTTTGAGAAAATTGATTAAAATGTAGACGGACGGACGGACGGACGGACGGACGGACGGACGGACGGACGGACAGACAGACAGACAGATAGATAGATAGATAGATAGTGGGTATGATGTATCCCCCTGACGTGTCATAGTTGTATCAGCAGGTTTGTTGTACCTCATCTGTCTCTTGCTGTGATAGTAATATCATCTTTTGAACAACATAACATAGAGTCAAAAGCCGTTTCTTGGTAAATCTGGATTTGAGATTTCTAAGCTTCCCAAGGAGAACTAGCATTAGCCGCATTACAGCAGGCCAAAAACAATAAGAGCACTCAGTTTAAGACATTTGTAAAATGGCTGATGTGTAACAATGCTTCAACAAGGCTGGGCTCTTTTGGAGTAGTCTGGTTTGAGAAAACCTAAAAAAAGCACAACAACTGTGGTTATAATGTTTCTTTGTACTCTTAGGCTTTGCATGTGTAGTAAAAGGGGTTTAAAGGGGCCATATTGCCTTTTTTCAAAAAAGTATAATAGATCTATGGTTCGTATAAAACATGTTATTGAACTTTTTCCACAAAAAGCAATCTCACCAGCTAAATTCTTGACAATTTTTGTACCTTTCAGAATTTGTTTTTGAGGACACTATGACTTCTATGCAAATTAGTGGTTGGAGACCACAGCCACCCACTCTGTTACTTGGTTACAGGTTTGCCACAAAAAATATTGGCATGGAATTGGAATTTGTTGTTGAGTTTTGACATTTAAGGGACAGTTTTATACAAGTTACGCTGATGGTGATGTCACAATAAAGCACTTTTGTAAAAAACTAATAGAAAGCCAAGATTAGCAAAAATAAGCTTAATATTTACACGCTGTATTAATGGAGAGGGTGAAACCTGCTGTTAGCTTGCAAACTAAACCTTAGAAGTTAGAACGAAAATATATTTTCCATCAATAGACATATTGTAGAAAAAAAATCAACCCAGTGTCCATTAATTTGGATAGAAATACTAATTATTCAAGACGGAAAACTTATAACTATATGTATTTCAGATTGAAATCCACCTTTCCATCCATTGTCTATAGCCAGCTAATCAGGGAGGCACGCACACCCTGGAGAGGTCTCCAACCCACTGCTGCTTAAGACCGAGATAAACAACCATGCATGCAGACTCTCACTTGCTCCAAAGGGCAATTTATACTGGCAAATTATTCTCAAAAATAATGTTTTTAGCAATATAGGAGGAACGGGGGACATCCGGAGAAAACAAACACATAGTGAGAACATGGAGAAAACACTGGCTTAGAATTTTGAAACCAGGAACTTCTTGCCACTAGCTTAACACTGCTAAGATCAATGACACCATCCAGTTTTAAATTAGAATTCACTGACAAATACCGCCAGTTGAAAATTTATCAGCATGGTATCGTCAAGCAAATATTTAGCTACCAGAAATTTTGGCTGCAATTCAAAATGAAGCATTAACCTCACTATCCTGAACATGTGATGAGTTCAGTGCTGCCCTGGTGATATAAATAAAACAGATACTCATTTGTTGCATCAAAACCTCTGACTTTCAGCTGAACGCAGCGAGCTTTAGTGAAAATACCTTTTTTGTAGAATAGCCCTAAGGTTAGCTCTGGGTTCCGTTGTCTCTTGTTTTATTGATTTCCATAAAACAACATAGAGCTAAACTCTCATTAACTATTCTAGCAAGAGTTAAAAATGCCATTTACTGCTCAGTTCTCCAAATACCACCTGCTGTGTGCATTGTAAACATATTTTAAATCAATGGGTGTAACTCCTGTTTGCAGCACTGTGTGAAAAGTACCGCTAATCAACTTCCTCACTTGGCTATTCTATAAACAAGTCTTCTGAATGATTTTCAACATTGTTTATGTTTAATATAGAAGAATTTACACATTGCCAGTTCAAATACACAGGAGAAGAATGAAGATAAGGCAGTGAGAGCTGTGCCACACCTCTGGTGGAGATGTGTAGCACAATATCTCTTTATATTACTAATATACATGCTGGATTCCACATACCTCTCCTGCTAACACCACACTCCCCAAATAAGCCTGTCATGTACTGGCCATATATTTATTTTGCAGAATAACTGCTACACTGTGATAAAGAATCTGGTATCATATTGAAGTCTTTTGGCCAGACTCATTGGAAAAGGTATTTAGTTTAGCAGTAAATCAACGTCATTTGCTTTCAGGGTAAAAAAATTATTTTTTTTAGAAGACTTGCACTGTGCGGCACCCTCTTCTCATTAACTTGACAGGCAACTTAACAAAAGAGTACTTGTCCGGGAACAACCGACAGCCCCAAGGGTGTGCCGCTCTGAGTGGTGAGCCACATACACCCCTTGGTCACAAACAGGAAAATTAATTTGGGGGGAAAACCCCTATGAGTTATAGGTTGCATACTTGTATGATGAGGACAATACACAATACTGTAAGCAGGTTTGAGTAAACATTCCACAGCAGTGGAGAAACAAGTACAATTATTAGTAGGGATGCAACGATACCCCTTTTTTTAAACCGATACCATAAGTATTTGCCGATACAGAGTACCAATACTATACTTCAACCACACAAAAAAGAGATGAATTGGAAGACAGGGTTCTTTTTCCCTTCTCTGCTTGTTTCAACAAATGATGGTGGATTAGATTGAAAACAATATTAATCAAAATGACCACAAAACGTAAAAATTTCAAGTGAAAAAAATAAAATTTTCCGTGAAATTCTTGCAGTTCCCACATTTTCAGTATCGGTTCATGGTATCGGTTGACTTTAGCCTTTACCGATACAGTACATAAGAAAAGTATCAGCCCCAATACCCGATATCAGTATCGGTGCAACCCTAATTTTCTTAATCGTTAATAGTTTCATATTTCAGGCTACAAGCATGTGCATCCTGAAGCTGGTGTCAGACTAGATTTTATGATTGAGGGGCTTGTTTTGTTGAGGTCGACTTTAGCCTGTTTTACAAAATAACAATGCCGCCATCAGTGCTGGCATTAATGCCGGCATCAATTAGCTTTTTGGTCGTGTCCAAACTGTGCCGGCAACGTGCCACAATCAGATGCTTTTCACAAAAGATTACACCATGGCAGTCAGGATAAATGGGGTTATGAAGGTGGTAGAAGATTAGTTTGTTTTTCAGAAGATTTTTCAATTTATAGCGCACCCCTAACCATGTGACGTGGTTATAAGAAGTCATGCTTATATGAGTGTAGGAGCTCTGAGGCTATCGTTTGTGAATGATGGGAAAAACTGCTTCAGGAAATGAACTAATAAGAACATTGAATTTGATCAATCAGATCAAGCTTACAGATGCCTTGTCTAAGTTTTTTTTCTGATGGGTAACAATGTTTGAATCTTAATGATGAACAGAAACAGAAGGAAAAAGCATGGATTTTATGGTCATGTGAATAGAGCTAAAATTAAATTCATCATAATCCCATTTTGAACACCGTAGCTATTTTAACTGAAGGTACTAACACCATCTCTACTGTTACCAGCATGTTATTCTGTTTGAGTATCCTTTAGTCTGAAACCGCACTCAAGTAAATTCAATAATCCATTTTTGTACTGTGGCTAGATTAGCTGACATGTGCAGGGTCTCTTGGAGCAGCCACAGTGGTGTATGTGTGATGATGAAATGCCAGATAAAGGACTGAGTCTTCTGTTATATTCAACTGTTAAAGCTGTTAAAGTTAAGTTTAATTTAATTCCCGATAACCTTATTCAAGACACAGTAGATTTAAACATGTCTAATCATGTATTACAGTAAATAAGAAGAGTGCATAGAGCTTCTCACTTATCAAATGCGTATTATTTGTGCAGTGACTTAGTGGGGCAGCTCCCTGCAGTCTTTACAATGCATCATGGACCTTTACTGTTACAACACCTACTCCAACCGTTTTGTCAGCTGATTGCCCTGCCTTGCAAAGGGTTACTTAATTCATTAAAGAGGGAAATGTAAAGCCGACAGGAAGATCTGACTACAACATTTGGAAATATATTTAATTCTACATATGGTGTTTTTCAAAATATTCATTATCTTGCATATGTAGAAACACCAGCACATAAATTTGCTGCGACCTATGTGTAGAAGCTTAACAAACATTTAAACATTTAGATTTTCAAATAGACATTAACACCAAACTGAGATCTGCCTACTTAATATGCACTGCTTAGGCATAATATCATGACCATCTTATACTATTGTTTCGGTGCCCCCTCTTATTGGCAACAGAGACCTAGCCTAATGAGAAATTAAGCTGTAGTGTTGGTCACCAACAAGTTATAAGTAGAAAATGTAGGCCCTGTATGCTGTGTGGAGAGTGGCCCACATACTAAATCAGACCTGTTTGTCCAACACCACCCACAGATGCTTAACTGGACAAATATCTTGAGAAGTTGGTGTCAAAGTCCACATCTTAGCCCCGATGCACTATTTAAACTGTTTTCGAAACATTTTACTTTGCGGAGTGGTGCGTGGATTCTGACAACACATTCTTAGCTGGACATTGCCCAAAGCGCTGCCTTGATCGGCTTGCTTTTTTTCCCCCATTCTGGATTCTGGCATAAACACTGAACATTTTCACTGTATATCATTAGATTAAGTAATTTTATCAGCAGTTGGGCATATGTGTGGTATAAATGCACGAGAGATGTAGAGCTTATGAGGCTATGATCCCGTGATTCATTGGTGAATATTACACTGTCAAATTCATAGTAAAGTGATGCTGGAGAATATTTTTCTTTTGCCGAGGAAGTTAAAAGGAGACTTGCAATAGAGTGGCAGTGTGCATGTTTTCAAAGCAACAATATGCAAACGTCCTTTTAGAAAAGTCGTACAAGAGCACCTCAACTTTTTCAGCTCGTATTGAACAATTGAGATAAAAATGAAAAAAATGAAAAAATATATCCTTAAAAAAAGAAACTAAATACTTAAACTCAGGCATCCACAAGATGAAAGACAAAACATGAAAGACCAAGGGCACCTTGTTATATAAATACAATGGGGCACACACATGTCTCTAGAAGTCTTCAAAATACAAAGGAATATAAATAATGTCACTTGTGTCTTTGTGACTCAGAAAATGGCTGCAAGACAGTAATTACTTGCCCAAAACTACCTATGTCCATCCATCGATCCATCTACAAATTTCTACACCTGATTAATTCTGCACCCTGGACTAGTCCACTACCTATTCACTTAGAACAACATTTCAAAGGTGTAAAACAACTGGACCTGTTATAAAAAAAGACTGGATGAGGAGGAACCAGGCTGTTCTTATACCAAAGCTGGGATGGGAAAACTGTAAATTATCGGTACTTATATAGACGTTTATCTGGAGGATCATAAAATGCTTCACATTACATTCAGTAATTCACCCATTGATGGTAGTAAACAAGATTGTTGCCAGAATTGCCTTGGGGCTGACTGACAGAAGGGAGCCTGCCATACAATCGACGCCATCAGGCCCTCTGACCACCACCAGCAGGCAAAGTGAGTGAAGTGTATCTGAGAAAACTCTGCATACATCAGAGAGACACGACTGACAAAGACAACTCCTACCTCCTGACCCACTGTCACCACCGTCCATCTCCACATTTCTTAGTTACAGAGCTGTGCCAACGTTTTAAGAGATTAAAAGATCATGTAACTGCAACGTACAATTAGTTTATATTTTAGTTGTTTAGTAGTATAATGTTGAGAGTGCTTTATGTGCATAAGAATTCAAACCATAATAGATTTAAACACAGAAATTCACAGTAATTTAATAACATAAGAGTGCTCCTTCTCATCTATTTTTAAGGGTGATAGATTTTCACTTAACAGTCTGTGTGCAGCCGCTCAATCACTTCATTTTCACTCTCCATGCACAGTAGCCAGAGTGCAGGAGCCAATGTGTACAATCTTCTCATTTGTCTGTAAGTGTTTGCCCATGGATCATGGTCTCTTTTTCAACCTTAGTCCCTCACACTGTTATTAATGAAGCCCAATCTGCACAACAAAGAGGCAGTAGCAATAACAAATACTGATACTCTGCAGCTTCAAGGATGTACCATAACTGTACAACTGTGTGTGGATGTGGCTCTATGAGAGTGCTTTTATTTGTTCAGTGATAAGCGTAGACAGGCTCAGCAGGATTATTGCTTTTCCAGCACCACCAATCTCGATGGATGAAACCTGCCCAGACACCTGACGATGAGACAGGTCTGCCATTGTCTTTGTTTGTCCAAGTGTTAGCCCAAAGAAAGACAAGTGTTAATTGTACTAAAACAGATCTGACAGATCTGACAGGTGAGACTGGTGGTACTTTTTCTTCCTGTCAAAGAGAAATTGACAACAAAAAAAACTATAAATACGGTGAAACTCTTAAAAATAAACGATAAATATGATGCAGTGAAGCATCTTAAACCAAGGTTTAGGCTTTTACACATGTAGTTGGATTATTTTCTTTAGTGTTTATGAAACACTTTTTAGATAGAAAAACCACCTCCGCCTTTATACTGAAGGTGTCTTTTAATGTTCAAATTGCATCATTACAGTTTTGAATGCAATGATCAAAGTTTTAGTTTAGTTCCCTTTCCATAACTAAGAGTATATAAGCTTCCGGTTCTAAAATATTGATCTACCACAAGTAATGAGTACAAACGTGTTCACATTCCTTGAACTTTTTCACTTTTTGTAGTGTTGCAACAGAAAACTTCAATAAGTTTTATTTGTATTTTATGTGATAGAAAAATACAGTGTACAATTATGTGAAGGGCTAATTCAAAAATGATAATCATACAAGCAATAAATAAAAATATCTGAAAAATGTACTTCAAATTGGTATTGGTATTATATTACTCTGATATGCAGAAAGTATGTACTAAAGTTTATGTTTCTAGCATGCACAGTGTCATGGGAAAAAAATGTCTTCAAACTCTAAACAAAGATGAGGCTGCAGTCCGTTAAACCTCTTAGATTTCTTATAAGTAGACTTGCCAGAACCCAGAACTGTGCCATGCTCGAACTCTTCCTGCACCATCCTATTCCTAATGAAATATAACATATACTAATACAACTTTATCTTCCCCAGGCTTGCCCACGCAGTCTTGATGTCTCATCCCGCAAGGTTAAATCATTTCACACTAGACGGTACAAAGTCAGAGCGTGTCATGATCAAATCTGCCCTTCACTGACATATGTTAATGCACTGATGATCTGTACATGGTATATTTCCTAGATGCATTTTCTAACATGTAACTAATCAGTTAATTCACATTACTTTGAAATATCCCCATCACATGGCTAGGAAAATCTCCAAACCTCTCCACTAGAGAAATGTGTTGCTTTTTTTGTAGGTTATGTAAAGATGCAAAAGCAATAAAAGATTATCTTATTTTAGGGCTTTTTACAAGTCTACAGAAATTCCAAAAGATCTAAATAGAGCTGTATGCGCTTATAATTTTAACTTCAAGAAGTTGTTTCTTTTTCCTCATATATTGTTAAGAGTCAATGGATTTATAGGCTAAGCGTAATGATACACACATCCCTATGAAATTATGCTCCATCCAGAGTAACCCAAGATTGAGAAGTAAGATGATTAATCACATCATTCCTCCTCATGTCCAAGCTTCACCATCCTCACTGTTATCAATTCTACTCTACAAAAAGTCAGCACCTATGACAAAAATGCCTACAGTCAAAAATTGAAACATAGGAACCACATGAAAAAAAAAAAAAATCAATGATGGCTTTCATCTTTTAACTTGTTTTTGTCGTAGATATTATTTGTCTTTGGTTTTATATTTTGTGTATGTGGAAAAAAACCTAAACTGAATCGTCACTAAACACATGGTGGTGGTAGCATCATGCTGTTGGGATGCTTTTCTCACCTTTATTAGTGAAGCCAGCGTTGATGGAAAGATGGAAGATGTATGGGAGAAAATACAAGACTCACAAAGAAACCATGTTAAAGGCTGCAAAATACGTGACCTAAGAATGAAAGAAATTTTCAGGAGGATAGCAACCCTAAACATATATGCAGACGAGAAATTGAATGATTTAGATCTGTGTTTCCCAACTCTGCTTCTCAAAGTACACTGCCCAGTGTATTTTAGATTTTTCCCTACTTTGACACACCTGATTTAGAAAATTTAAGTTCAGCAAAAGCCTGATAATCAACCATCAGATGAAATCAAGGGTTCTGATCTGAAGGGTTGAGAAAGACTGCTCTGCAGTATGTAGACTAATGTAGCTGGATTGGACTCCTTTAATCTGTTTAACTAATTAGGTAAAAACCATCAGCTTCTCTTTGTGGTTTAGATTAGGCCTATCAGGTGGCCAACTGTTAGATCATGGAAACATCTAAAACATGCAGGGCAGTGTGCCTGGAGGACCAGGGTTGGGAAACACTGCTTTAGATTAAAGCATATTTGACTTTATGCAATCTGAAAAAAGTTTTTAATTGATTGGAGTGTTTGTGTAATTGTATTGAAATGGATTTTCTAGTAAAGTGCCTTGAGATCACATCTGTTGTGAATTGACGCCATATAAATGAACTGAACTGAAAACCATCCTAACCACCACTTATCAGATATAGAACAAAGCTAAGAACTAATAATGTTTTAATTTTTAGTCTATCAACAGAGTCAGAAAATCTGGTCACATTCCATTTTTATCCATAGCTTGCGCTATTATTAGAATACCCGATGCGATTCCTGCACGGCATGGAATGAAAATGCTCCCTTTTTTTTCATAATTGAATAGTCAGATTGTTGCAGAAGTTATTGAGATTTTGATTTTTTTTCCGCAGATAGAATGGATTACCCCCATGGGTAATCATAGCTGTTGGTCTGCAGGCAGAATCTGCCCTTAGACTGGAGACTGCAATTATGTTATTCACTGAGGACAAAAAGTTTAAGATGAGGAAACAATTCCCCCATTGTAGAGAGCCGTTTCCTGACCCATACACTACTAGAAGAAAACGTGCAGTTAAAGCAGCAGCAGACGCCGCACAAAATATGTGGCGCACATCAGGGTCTATGGAGCGCGCTTTAAGCTTGGTTTATGCTTGACGCATGTACATTCCGCGTGGAAATGAGACGTGCAGAACGGGCCAAGACGCCTTCTAGTAGCGTTTATATTATTTGCGGCTTGTCCCTTGAACCAATATTCTTGAAGACTGTAGGGGGAGGCGTAGTGCTCTACAGCATTCATACAACACTACACCGTATTAGAAGTAGTAATCACTGTTGTTTACAAGATGTTGACACCCGTGAGCTTAAACAAAGCAGAAGAATTTTAATGCTGTTTACTTAGTAAAAAAAAAGACGAAAAAAAGGAGACTTTCCACTCGTCCATTAAAACACAGTTGATCACAGTGATCTCTATCGGCCGAATCATAAAGATGTCTGTATTTACGAACCAATATGAGCTCTTGCCAGTCCGCCATGTTTTTCAGCGTTGTTACAAAATTTCCTAGGTGCGCGTAGCAGAAATTTGGGTCTCCGTGGTGGCCACGCGGAGAGGCGTGGTTGCTGACATTACGTCATTTGGCCGCGTGGAGCCGTGTAGACCACGCGGATGCGTCAAGCATAAACCAAGCTTAACCGGGCGCACAGGGATTCGATTGACCTTGGACAGGTCGCCTCCACACGATAACTGCTGGAGAAATGCACCAGACTGTCCGCAATCCTTAAAGGAGAAGACGGATGATTAATGGATGGAATTTATTTACCTGGACTAAGTCGGAGGGTAAAAAAAAAAAAAATAATAATAATTGTTTTTTTTAATCTGCACATCACCTAAAGTAGTCAGAGGGAGGTGTGAAAACCAATCAGTAAAAATGACGGACAGCCTTCAGATCTTTCTCTCACCATTGTAAAAAAACAGGTTAAATACGGAGAATAATCGGTTAACGCGACCTCTGAAATATGAAAGATCTCACACATGAACAGTGCAATAAAAAATTGACAGAACAAACAGATTCCACAAAAAATACATATATAGCTTTTTCCCCAAATAAGAGATAAGAATAATCCCAAGGCAGCTGTTTTGTGTATCTAGAGAACTAAATATGGCCTTTATTGAAGTTTCACAAATCAAATGAAGATTTTCCAAATCACAGACTTAGTTTTCACCGTTCTGCTATTAATGCAGAATGATCTAGTCCCAGTTTGAAATGGGTTATGTAGTTTTTATACTAGGGCAGATTAAAGATGCTCCAGGTAGAGAAAATTAATGTGTAATTGCCCTTTAACCATTTCCAAATGGGAAGTTAGAAAACTTAAACCAATTCAGCTTCTTTAAGAAACATGACGAAGGTGATGCGGTTATTTTATTTGCCTAGTAGGTATTGTTGTACTGCGTCTTATTTACTGAGACACCAATGTAGCACATTTTAGTCTTCAACTTTGTGTATCTCCTTAAAACAAAATTTCTATGTGAATTTACAATTGAGAAAAGCTGAAGTTTCAAATGAATCTTGAGACTGTCTCTGCATGAAAAGCTGCTCTGCCTCTTTCCACTTGGTTTTGTTTTTTGTCGTTGTCCTATTTGAAATTACTCCATAAATCTTTTCTTTGTTTTTTCTCTCAGCAGTTAACATTTTCGACTTTTAATCATACCACGATCAGCCGTTGTCTTCCCTGGAGCTTGTTCCAACAATGTTTAGCTTCTAAACATTGTCTCAGTAAGGCAACTGATTGCTTCTCTTCTCAGCCAGATCTGCCTGTTTCATTTGTTGAATGGTTCTTGTCTGCTCCTCCCATCTTTTCCGTCATCTAATTGGATTTTCATCATTGTTGTTTTTTGTCTCGTCTTTTATTCATTGAGAAAAATATCAGTCAAATTATTGATTGTCTTAGTCTTTATCCAATATATATACTTTTTAATTTTCATTTGACTTTCATCTTAAAAATTATATTTGTGATGAAAAAAAGGAGAAAAAGTCAACAAAACAAACAATGCTTCATTTAATTTGACAAAGCAAGAAGAATGCACTAAAAATACTGTTTCTAGATGTGCAAAGCTGGTAGAAACATACCCCAAAAGAGTTGCTGCTGTAATCTCAGCAAAAGTATTAATTTAGGATGACTAAATCCAAAGTATGTCATGTCAGGTTTTTTTGTTTGTATAGAATGTTAAAAACCGTATATAGCTTCTCCTACACTTGACAATCATGCTCTACTTTTTAGGAGTTATCACTTGTAATTCCACTACAATACATTAAAGCTTTTAGTTGTAATGTGGCAAAATATATTTAAAAAATCCTATGAATACTATTGCAAAACACTGTTTATAGAATTTGTTATAAACTAGGATTTACAGAGTTTTTAAGAATGAATTATTAAATCTAACTCCAAATCTTTTTCAGCCTCTCAGTCCTCCTAGAGTCTACAGCATAATGATAGTTGGGCAAACACTAAAATCACTCTTCATGTCTGCAGTGAGCTATCCTCCCGGAGCTGATTGCTCTCTTGTTCCAAGGGAGACTTTGGTTTAAGATACGATTGAGTGGATAAATCAAACATCACAAATATGCAATAGACCCTAAAAAGCAATCACTGTTTGCAAGTAGATGACTTCTTGTTATTCAAGATCAATACTGTTTGTTGCTGTCCCTTAACACTTGCTTTCAATCTGGATGTGCAACATATTCAGACAAAATAAGAGTCAGAGCTCAGCACACTTCAGTGGCTCGAGTGGGGAAGACACCTTAATCTGCTGAATTCTGCCATAACTCGGTGACAAGGACAAAAAATATATTCAGGTCTTCAGCAGATACTTACAAGCACTTGGGATTTATGCAGTAAATACACAATATCCTCTAGCACAGCAGTCCCAAAATATAAAAATAATCCAGTCATTATCCCATGCAAATTCTACTCTGTTGCTTGTGTCACATTTCTTTTTTTGGTCCTCAAATGTAACAGAAATCTAATAAAACCCGAGTCAGTAATAACTGTTGGCTCTTTTTTTCCATTTCCAGATCTGGCTTTACAATAATCTATTTCTTCTGCAAAGCAAAGGTAACCAGCAAACACAGAGGGAGACAATAGCGTGAAAGATTCATGGATTTAAAGTATGCTGAGGACAGAAAAATGAATATATATATATATTTCGCCCTTGCCGGTAAATAAAAATGAAAAGATGTGTTTGAGTTTAGCGGTGCTCCTGTCCATTTAAGAAATCAGCGTTGCCTTGAGTCACGTGACTACGCAGAGTTATGTTACGTACAGAGGCAATAATACCCAACCAAAGCCTTTCTAGTTTATTAGAATTTCTCTGACCCAACTGAGGGGGAAGCGCAGCTAACGCAACTACTGTGTAGCTATATCTAGCAAGAGTTTAGACTCGTCTACTGACTGTTTTTCAGAAAAATGCCACCAGCGACACATAAAGTGACTTTTTATGGTGTTATTGGGTACTTCGACTCTAACATGAGCACGTATGTTTGTTACTGCAGCAACGGAGCTGCAGAGCATTTCTAGCTCAACAGCTCTGCGTGTCCAGGTCCTGCGCAGGTGGAGCAGATATTAACCCTGCTGAGTTGTTGCTTGAAGCCGCATGCTAATTCCAACTGTGCTCTGATGTTAAATATTTTTGGTCTAAAATAAACGACTGCACACTAAAATCACATATTTCAATCAGCCCCGTCACTTCTTCACCTCATTGCGTCTGTATGATCACTTCTGAGTCTAAACTGGACCGAACAAATACTGGAGTGGGAATCAAACACTGAATTAAAAGGCTTGTTTGAAGCTGTTCAGTAGCAACAACCCACACACATTTAACACAGTTTGCACATTTTAAAGAACATTATGTAAATGTGGCCACTACCAGACTGTGACTACAGAAAAGGATGGGGTGTGGGGGTTATGTGGTCCTTGTTATTGTCCACTTATCGATATCGAGATGAAATGCTCAATATACCGTGATAATAATTTTAACTCATATCGCCCAGCCCTAAAATATATAGTATATTTATGTGGTTTTACTTTTTCAAGAGAATAAATAAAAAAAACCTTGCAAGTACAATACAGCCACAATTCTGTCAAATGTGAACTGAAGAACTCTTCAAATTATGTAATATCAGTAACACAATCTATAAGAAATTTGCTTAGCTTTCTGACTGTTACGCTCATATGGGCGAGTGTTTCCAAGCGTAGGCTTTGTTAGCTGCCGTCTGACTGTTGCTGCATTAGCTGCCTTCTTTTTATTCTCTGCGATGAGCCTCGAAAACTCACCATGCTCCGTCAAGTGTTTATTCTTTAAATGTCGGATCAAATTAGTTGTGTTGAGGCTTTTATACGCGCTTCTTCCGTGGGGTATTTTTTCGTTGCAAGTTTTGAAAGACTCAAACTTAATATCACTCTCACAGACCGAAAAAAAGTTCCACACGGCAAAAATGTTTGTTATTGTGGGTTTGCCGCCATGTGAATGTGTACTAAGTAGAGTGAAGGGGAAGGGTAAACTACAGCGCCTCTGTCGGCTGGGAAGAGTAAGCGCTTCATTGTCAGTACATAGACTATGAAAATAAAGTCAGTACCAGCACTTGTGATCGGGAATGAAAGGCACCGATCACATCCTTTTCCACGGAAATCGGCCGATCAATCGGAGCACCCCAATATATAATATATATATCTCAAATACATTTAGTCAGAATATACCCCCAACAAAACATGATTACCAATGCCTAAATTCTATCTTTTCAGTGTCAGACTTAAAAATTGTCAGCTATTATATCAAACCGTTGATATCTTTTTAAAATCAACATGAAAGAGACAGTGAAGCAAATCCTTTCTAAATGTTGTAAGTCATTTGAAAAAAGTATGACGGAAACATTGATTTCTCCAATTATAAAATATTTCAATCTCTCACCTGATTCAATTATACACTGACACACTGTTATTACAGAGGTCGTGAGACTGACAAAAATTTGTTTTGTCAGCCTCACAAACCATCATGAAACATCTTCAAAAGGCTCATTCCCAAAGGATTTGGAGTCCTACTTTATTAACATTCACTGTGTGGTCCATCCCCTCTAAGACAATTTTTTGGCTGCATCGCGATCTGGTCAGATTCTCTGGTCTAAGAGAGAATAAGCACATCCCTACTGTAGGCTTCTTGTTTTCAGGGTTACAGTATTTTATATTTATACAAATATAAATTGTATGCCTTTGCTTTCATTCTGTTTCCCCCTTGCAATCCTGCTTCCCTGCCCAGCTGCATTTCGTCTCTTTGTTCTCTCTCACCTGTGTTAGTTTTCTCTCCAACATTCCTTATTCCCTCTTCAGTATTTAAACAGCTCAGATTCAGTCAGCCCTCACCGGTTTCTCAGTCTATTTTCCCCAGAGCCATGTTATATTGTTTTTCCTTACATAATTTCTGCTTCCTGTTAAATAAATTAATTAAATTTACTTTTATCAGGATTTCATTCTCACAATATGACAAAGAAGAAATGTTAGGGTATGAAATAAAAGAATAGAATGAACAGTTTGTGAACGTAATGCTTCTAAGAAATTGGGGAAAAAATCACAAAAGGGCTAAAACACTACCTGGAAGAGTCATCATCCCTCAAATAATCATCTGTATTTAAATCTTCCGTTTAATAGCTCAAAATGGGTGGAACAAAACAACTAAATAAAGAACAAAATATCTAAATATCTTTTGTACTTTTCAATTTCATTAAAAACAATTAATTGTTGAATGTCTAACAAAATATTCATGAAGATAACTTTAGATCATTACAAGAAAGTTAGGCTCCTTCGAACAAACAGTAAAAATATGGAGTATTGTCCATCCTTTTATCTCCATGGTGTACCCATCTTCTTAGAGCATCTGCTGCCAGCATGATCTCACACTCATTTAAATAAAAGTTCCCAGTGACTGAGAGTGTATTTTATAAGTCCCACTCACCTGTTGTTTTCACTTTGAGATACTTTTAAAGCTTGCAACAGAGTGATGACATTGAGTGCTGAGATAATGCTGGTCCCTACAAAAGGAGGCATGATGATGGGCGAGCAGTAGGACTAAAACATATGGAATTGAAAAACTGTGGAGAGCAGTAAGTGTAATCCCCACAGGGTAATTGTTTGTTCGCCTGTTAAAATATTCTACCTGAATATCACCTGGATACTGAACACTAGGTCCAAAAAACAAGTCAAGTTTCAAAGCCAAAACATATTTCATCAGAGCCCAGAAGATCATCATCATTGAGCTTTAAGAATATAAATACTGACAACCTTGAACACTCACTTCATTGCGTCTACTGCAATCATTTTTATGCATCTCTGATCGGTGGAATCAATTAAAAATCATGTATTTGCCGACATAGGACTGCATAAGTTTCCAGTGATGAGTTATTTTATCATGGATTACTTTTGTCCAGTACATATATTATTCAAAATAGACCAATGATTGCTTTTTTTCTACATTTTGATTTTATTTTTGCACTCGTTGTGAATAGCTTTGCATAATTTAAAGCTTTAAAACCCTTTTATTTGTTCCACTTTGCTTCTTATATAACCCCTCTTCTGACACTATGTAATTAACCAAAAGGATCCATGTGCAGCCAGCCGGACTTCAAATTACACTTTAAATTACGTCATTTTTAGATTGCATCATCTCCTCTGGATGGCATTAAAACTGCCATTGATTTTTTCCCCCTCCAGTTTAACTAGACTCATACTACAAGTAGGAAGAACATATAAAACTAATTTTGAATACCAAAATATATTTAGGCAGCCTAAAATCTGCAATGTTTGCATCATGAGTGAAGAATATATGTCCTCCTTATACATTCTGATAATTTTTTACTTACGTGAAAAACAACCTTTAAATGGTAATCATTGAGAAAACTTGTGATATCTGTTCATATTGGGTTAGTTGAACTTAGGTTTAATAATGCCATTATGATTTTTTACTTAATCCATTACTTGGAAAAAGGGTTGGGGTTTATAGACATAGGAATCGTGAACTTTTGATTTGATTCAGTTGGCCTCTTAAAGAGCCCAACCGTTCTGGCCGTGGACCCAGATCTGAACATTTTTGACGGTCTTTAGGAAATCTCACAGTTAAAGATCTATACACAAGTTCTGCTGCTGGTAATGCTATCAGCATAATCCATGCCAGCACGAGCTAATTTACTACTACTACTATTCAGTTACTAGTGCTGATCATGGTAAACACTGAAAAATAATTGATGTTATTTTACAATAGGCAATTATTGTTAAGGGATGTTGTAATTATTTAAAAAGTGGAAAAATCCTTTTTTCATAGTTCTAAAAGAAAAAAGAACTTGGTAAAATTAATTCAGGATTAAATCAATACTATGTTAATGTCTTTTTAAAGTAAAGACACTAAATAAAACAATGTGGAAAAGCGTGGTGGAGCAGAATATGAGAAGGGGATTTTATTATCACAAAACAAAACATGTTGTCTGTGTACATAAAAAAACATGGAGGTGACTCACTTCAGTGTCAGAAAAAACTTAATTAATTATTCTTCCCACTTTTCACTCTTTCCTCCTTCCCTTATTTTCCTTTGGGCAATGCAGAGTGGATCATATTATAAATTAGCTCATCATGTTTAATGGATTAGCTCTGAGGCTGTGGATTGCTCGCCAGATTCAAATCGCTTTTCCCCCATTGTGTCCAATGGTCCATTGACTGCACTCACTGAAGACCATTCGTAGGGACACTACGAGCCGTAGGAAAAGTGCTCTTGTTGCCTCAAAGGATGTCTACGTGCTTACTTGACAAAGAAACCCTCTTTACAATAGTGCCATATAAAATTCATTCTCTCGTGTTTCCTCTTCATTTAGTCACAAGTCGGCATTTAAATATTTAAGGTCCATTCATTTTAATTTAGGAGTAATTCTTACATTTCTAACAGAAGAGGGTTTAGCATGTGGTGTCACTGCCAAAATCTCAATCTGCGATACCATCCGATCTATCATAAACTTAAGTAACGGTGACATACAGTAAACTAATATAAGCTAGAAAATCTACAATGATTTGGCACTGCCTATTGAAATAAAGCTATATGAACGTTCCTGATTCATTAAAACATCTTCAATATAAGTTCAGAAATGTTAATTCGAGGTTAGTTTAGTTCTTAGCTGTGTTTATGAAGTGACTGTTTTACTCATCCTTGAGCTTTTCTATTATTATTCTGTTCAGTTATTTCTCCTGTCTTATTCAGACTTAGAGTCCACAAATGTCCTATCATATTCACTTTTAAGTAGACCCGCCTTAGAATGAGTCACTTCAACCATATTTTATTCACTTTACATGCAAATGAACAATAAGTAGGCTGTTAGCTGGACGATCAAAAGACATACTGATGTTTCTATATAACATCACAGATGTAATTAAATTATCCAACTTCTATAACTGGCTTCATCACAATATTAACTGCCTCCTGTCTGCATTTTAGTCATCCATAACTACAAATCTTAACAATAAACATAAATAACATGTCTGCAAATCAGGAACGGAAATCTTTTGTAACAGCTACTTATAGTCCGTGTAACAGCAAAGCTTAGCTACATTTCTGTTAGGAAGAGGTCATCTTGAAGGTCTTCTAGTCTGCACTGTGTGCTTGTCACCCTCACCATAACATTAACAGCTGCATTCTGGGACTTAAATCCATACAGATAGTAAATCGGCATTAAGGATTGCTCCTAAACATAAAATCTTGGCTTGCACTACACTTTAATTCTCTAAAAACTTTCTTTTCTATTATTATATAGATTGTAAAGTGGATTATGGGATATGGTATATGTATGTACAAACTGAAAGAATTGGGTTGAAGAAGAATTGAAGAAAGTGAGTTCATTACTTGATATTTTGATAGCAAATCCCACTTTTAAGCATACGAGATCTACCACACACAAGTCTCAGGAGATGCGCTACAGCTGTTGCATCCCTTATGTGACGCCACTCCTTAATCTATGAGGCATATTGCCTGGGCAAAGCATTCTTCTCAGAGAAAGGTACAGAAAAAGGGTACTTTTTATTTCATATAAAAAAATCATAGCATTAACCTACTTATTCCAAATTTAAAAAAAAAAACTTAATTTTAAATTCTCATTAGATATAAATCAAAAGTGCACATGAGTAATTATAACGAATAAAATGTTTGAAATATCTAACCCAGTGTATAATCTATCCATAAAACATACAAGTTTTACCTTTAGAACTGAATTACAGAAATAAATTAGTCTTCCAATTATATTAATTAATTAAATATACTAAAATGCAATTTAATGGAAAGTGCAGCAGCTGAGATGCTGATTAATGAATGATTTACACAAACTAGGTTAGGAAAACGTAATTATCTTTAAAAACAAAAGCAATGTTCAATCTCACAATTTTAAATGTCCTGGAAAATGCTGATCTAGGGAAACATTGAGGATTACCTAATTCCTTTTCTTTAACAGTCAGCCTTGAATATGATTAAATTTAGGATTAAATTTAACTTTCATTATTTTCTCTGGTGACCAGTATCTCTCTTCACCACTATGGTATCTCTTTGAGACTTCTTTTTTTTCTGTGCCCACATTCTCTTTACGCTTGAAATATTATCATATTACATCCTTTCACATATCATTTGTTTTAAAGCACATAGTGAACAGTAATCTAGACAAATATCCCAAAAGACTACTTTCTCCCAATTTGAAACTTCAATTTGTAAGGCCAAATTAAAGTTAAGACCAAAACTTCGAAACAAAATTGGCCCATGATATTTAGAAATATAGGAAAAAATGAATACTCACTCTCACACTCACATACATACAGTGAACTGCGTGAACTGGGCAGAGGACGGAGAAGTTCAATTTTATGCTCCAAAGATGAGACGGAGAAATGTGAGGAGTTTAGGACTGAGGTAATTTGAGAGCAGGCCTTGCAAGATGAGTGGGTGGGTGTAGTAGAAGATGGAGAGATGGCTAATGGGGGGTAAGGAGATAATACAATAGAAAGGAAAAAGATCAAGACATACAGCATAGAAATAAAGGGGGAGACAAGAAGGGGTTTTTAACCTCTATTATGAGTGGGCAGGGTGAGATAAAATGATCACTCAGGAAGTGTTAACTAGCAGGAGAAATGACGCAAGTACATAATGAGAGTGATTGGCCAATTTAGGTCTTTCAAGTTCGCTGTCAGTCAAAAAAACTCAGTTCTTAAAAAAATTAATCATCTGCAACAGTTCCTGGTGGGTTGATAGGCTGGTCACCACAAACCAATGTCATAAAGTCTAGATAACAAGAATGGAGCATTGACAATGTGATGAACTTAAAGATAGTTTCTATTCTAACATCTTTAAAATGATAACATTTTTCATGACCGAACTTTCAATGGGACAGTGTTAATGTATTTAGCATTAGATTTCCCTAACAAAGTACAGTATATAAAAAACTACATGAAATCACTCTGAATTACTAATTTTATAGATCAGAAGTTAAGCTAATAATACGATTTAAGTTTTTGCCGCTGAAGAAAAAGAGTTTATGTGAGTAAGTAAGTTCTGTTGTTAATATGATCTTAAATCAGGTTTATTTTTTGTTAGTTCCTAAATGGCAAACACTTATTCTAAGTAAGTTTGGCTCTAATAAAAAATAAAAATGTTCAAATCACAGAAGCAGTACTACATGTGTTTGAACACAGGCTGCGTCAGCTAACAGTCTCTGCTTGTGTTGATTAAATAAAGAACTATTTCGATATCTTAATAGAGCAGATCTTTTTAGCACGGATGCATAAAAATTACACTTAAACAAGATCCAGCTCTAAACATTTAAAATTATCTGTTTTGTTTCCAGGGACATAATCCTTGTTGAGGAGACAGAGCCAAAGGACAGCTACTGATGAGAGGCATTTGTAAGGATTTTAATGACAAGTTTAACTCAGCAACAGGAAAAAAAAATGTGAAAAGGAAGAAACAAGAGGGATGAAAACAGGACATGAAAAAGAATCTGGCGATTAACAGTGACAAACTAAGGATTTACCAGATTAGATGGAACACATGGTGATGATGAGAAAGCGCAAGGCCTAATGAATGATTTCAAAAAGAAACACAATCAAGACAAAGTCATCAACATCTCTCAGTCTGGACTGGAAATAGTTACAATGCTGAAGTGTTTTGGGTTTCAGCAAATATAAGACACGTAATCCGCAAATGTACAAAACATGGAACAGTTGTGAAGCTTAAAGTAAAACTTGTAGGAAGTAGCAAAAGACATGATGACATCTAAAGCACCGAACATCTAAGCTTTGCTTACCACAGTATGGGAGTTCATTAAAAGATGGACGGGGCATAAATGGCATCTGTGGGAGAATTTTAAGGTGAAAACTACCGTTGGTCAAAAATAGTTTTGGATACTCAGGTGAATAGAGGGGGAAAGAAAAAATAGAGTAAAAAATAAAATAACATATATATGTATATATATATATATATATATATATATATATATATATATATATATATATATATATATATATATATATATAGATGTGTATAAATTATTTTTGTGTGTATATAAATTGTTATACAAAGGGACATATATGTGCATAAGATTTTTATGCATAGCCTTTAGAGATATATCTGAATATGTCTCTATCAAGCAGGGGTCGCATTACCCGAATATTTTCCGCATTTTTACCATTGTTTTTTTAATAGTATTGGAATTTTTTTTCAATAAATGAATTTAGTCTGTTGATGCAGTTACAAACATACGTGGTCCATGTTAGAGTCTAAGTATCCAATAACCTCATAAAAAGTCACTTTATTTGTCGCTAGTTTCATTTTTCTGAAAAACAGTCAGTAGATGAGTCCAAACTTTTGTACAAAGTCACGTGACCCAAGGCAATGCTTATTTCTTAAAGGGGCAGGAGCCCCGCTAAACTAAAACACATATTTTCTTCTTTTTTTTTTTTTACATACCAAATTTACCGGCACGGGCAAAATGACGTCGATAAAAGTCAAAAATGTAGGTACTGGTAAATGTTCGGTATACCGCCCAACCCTAGATGTTAATCCATCGTCAGTTTTCATTGCTTGCATTAAAATGAAAAATAATAGTGCGTGCAGCAAAAAACTTTTTGGATATTTTTCCCCAGATGAATTATAGCTTAAAAATTGTAAATTTACTTGATATGATACCAAAATATATCAAAACAAAAGAAATCTGTAAAGGGGAAATACTTTTTTCACGGCACTGTACATTGTTATAATTGTACAGGATTTCAGCAAACGGGAACATTAACAAGGAATCCCCGTCATCCAGGAGCATATTTACTGTATTTGCATGGGGATGTGCAAAAGACAGACAATCCCATGAGGCTCTTTTTTATTTTCTCTATAATTCAACCAACACCTATAAATAAATAACAAGCATATCAAATGCAAGAGGTCCCAAAAGAAAATCTACATTAAATATGCATATCTACTTTTAAGTATATGCTCATATTCTTATGGGGATGAGCATGCACTGTTTTACACTAAGGATTTGTGCAAGAAACAGACCCGCTTTGCAAAGACCAAGTTTCTAATTTATTGTCCATAAACATTTATGATATTAGATACATGAATGTTCTTCATTGATTTCTTTGATGCAGGATGATAATAAGGATTTGGTCTGCAGAAGCTGACAGCAGAGAAGAGTAAAGGTCTACTCAGGCTCCTTTTGTACTGGATGTTTGAATAAAGAACTTGGAGATATACATTTTTATGTAAGACTTTCATTCATTAATTAAACAGCTATCAAGTGGCTTTTTTCTGCTGGGTTAACAAAAACACACAGAAGGGATCAGTGAAAAATCGCTGCTCAACTAAGCGTTTACTACTTGGTTTAGAAGCACAGACATTAACTGTTTGCACTGAGTACAAGTAACGAAATCAATCATAGAAAGATTCCATATTAGAGTATCTGAGCATCATCTCAAACCTGAACATCGAACTCAATATAACAGTGAGTTAAAATTCTTAATTACCTTAATTAGAGAAATGTTCCCTGTTTCCAAAACTTTGGCTCAACTACATTTATGAATCCAGTCTCTAGTGTGGGGAATTTCACCTCCAGGGTACCCGAACCCACCTGGAAAATAAGATTCCATTTGACATTTGATTAGGCACTAATGTGAGACTGTGTTTTCAGACTACAGCAGGTTTTCCTTTTTAATAAGTGTAATATTCTACTTTATCTGTGATAGCATGAAGTGGTTCTCTGTTCAGTTTGTTTCAGTTGAATATAAACTAAAAAGATTAGTTATTAAGTACTACTGAACATGTCATTGTCATTTACAAAATTGACAGATAAAAAAAGTTTAGGAGCACATTTTCTTTAAACCTGTCAGTCAAAATGACGGACAACGAAAAAGTGTAGCTCAACTTCTGCTCTGCTCATGTTTTTTTTATTGTTTAACTGCATTTCCCCTGCCTAAATTCCAAGCAGCATGTTTTCCACTTGGACACAAAAAGTGGAAAGTAAATTATGTCTAAATGTATTACATAACCTTGAGCACAAGGAAACTTAATAATCTTGGCAATTAGATCCTGATACCATTCTCAGTATGGCTAGTATTTTTTTTATCTGGGAACCCAAAGAATACAGTTTTTTCTGGACAATTAATATCCCTAGACACACTTCAAATGGTCCGATGTGCGCCAAACACCAGCGGGTGCTGGTGTGTTCCTCCCACCTTCCCTCCAATAGCTTACGGGTCAGGAAACAGTCAGTCCAGGCAGTCTTAGCGACTTCTGATCGCTTCGATAGGATTAACGTTTCCTAATTTTAAAATACTGACCGAAGTAGCGCCTAATTCTATTCTCCAGTGCGGCAGCAGAGCACGGATTCAGCATTCAGGAAAACAACTTAACTCCCACGAGAAGTCATCTGTCTGAAGTAAAAATCCAAAACCTCACGACAATAATCCCAGCAGCAATCCCACTATTTGATTACTGTTTGATTTGATTTATGCATGTGCATTTTAATGTGCGCAGCAGGAATCACAGCAGCTTATCGTATGTTAAGTGCAATCATTTAATTTCATGTTTATATTTAGTTCTCTGATCAACTGGTTAGATTAAATATTACTCAAAAAATAATAATAAAAAAATACTATTGAACAGATGACATGTCTAGAGCGACCCCTGCTCTGAGTCGATGGTACCTAACTGAGTTTCCAAACCCTCATGAGATCAGACGTGACTTCGAAGTAAACATGGCGGGAAAGGAGGAAGACAAGGCATACCGTTGTCTGTAACCTCACTTTTTTATTCTGACATTCATAAGAAGCATGCTCATTTGTGCTCAGAACAGTCACACATTCTGCAATATTGAGCCAAGACAATCCAACATGTTGAATATCCCCGATTTGTAATGAGAGCAGTACCAACATCCGAGCAGATGAGAGCACTCACACACAGCAGCAATATGTGTTGGGATTATTTTAAGAGCCATCACGATAATCACTGTGTCCTTACAATTGTTGGTAGGGGGGAGTCGGGTCCAAAATCATCTTAAAAATCTTGTATTGAGCAGGCCTTAAGAAGACAGATATTTTAAAGTAAAAGAAAAATTATTTATTACATTAATTATTACAGATTGACAGAGATATTCATGGAGAAGGATAGGTCCCAGTACCTCATATACAAGTAAATGCAAGATCATACCACAGTTTTCAATGTTAATCAAAAAGGAACGAAAAAATATTATTACATATCAAATTTTGCCTTAGTATGTTTGACTTCAGTCATATTCATCTCTCTCCAACCAACCCTCTGTCATGACACGTAATGTCCCGCCCCCATAGACACACATCCCCACGTCCGATCAATGTAATTTCCAATTACGAAGAAGAGGCGGTGCATTGTCATAGTGCATCTACCAGTGTCTTTTTAGTGCGTATGTGGCACACGAAGCTAAATGGAATAAGGATAAGAGGACGGGCCGCATGTCGCCACCTAGCTTTACGGAGTCGAAAATACTTCTCTCTGGAATTTAAAGTACTGGAAAAAAATAGATTTAGATGTTGATTTAAACGTACTGATTGCCTCATGAACCTCACTGCAAATCACTGCTTAAAAAATATGATGCAAGTTAATGACACAAAATACTGAGTAGAAAAATTATACCAAATTAAATTGAATAAAACCAAAACAATTCTCTAAAATCTGTTAAGCAGTAAGGTTGCATAAATTAAATGTTAGACAGCTGATTAAGACCTGCCCAACAGCCTCTTGTTTTTTTCCGTCCTTATATTGTCTTGAAATCTTCTAGTGGTATTGCAAAGCCTTTTCAACCAATGAAGCTTTCAATCCAATTGTATTGAAAAAGCATCTCAATACCACAAACACAAACTGCAGTGCGACCCTTTTCAGGACTCTTAAAAGATTTGAACCAATGCCTGAAGCAGTCACGTGGGTGTATTTGTGAAACGGAGCTACGAACCTCACTGGACTATCAGCAGACGAATCAAGCTCCGACACAGTTCTCCACTTTGCAGTGGAGATTTTTTTGTGATACAAGCCTTAAATCTGGGGTGTCACAGGTAACATCACTAAAATCTTCCGCTGAAAACTTGAGCTTTCAAGTCAGTTGGTGGAAATTAATGGGAAAAACGTAATCTCATTTCAACCCCTTACATGTTTGTAGACAAGCCTCTTTGAATCAATATCAATCCTTTTCCGAATGTTCCCTCTGCAGACACTGACCATATAAATAAAATCCTCTGGACCCCATGCTGTTACAAAGAGATGTTCGATATCTGAAGGGAAAACAAATAAAAAGGAAATAAAGGAAATAAGACAGAAACAAGAAGACTTGAAGGGAAGGGAAACAGTTTCAGGAATGCACAAATCTGGGGAAATTTTTGGTGATCAAAGAATTAAATTATTCACAGCTGAAAGACATAACAGATTACTTCTAATTGACATTGGACAAGAACCTTGACAGAGAAAATAAACTCTGAGATGCATAGTCTCAGTAGCAAAAATAAACATGTGCATTGAACAAGCGTGCCCATCATTTCTCCCCTTTACTATTCTGTTTGTTTTCAGTTCTTGTATTATTGTACCTGGATTTTTTCAGAAATTGAGAAATGTGTCATGGAACTTTTCATATGAGCCATGTATTAATTTCTTTCCGCTATGAGACATTTCCTATACACTTTTGACACCCCAGGTTTTTGAAGAAATGTTCCATTATCTCCTCAAAGGTTACTCTTAGAATGGGCATGATGGACGCATGGTATAGGACACGTCCCCTGCATTTCCACTGTCGGTGTCCTCTGCCCCTGCACTTTGTAGTTGTATATGATACAAGGGAACAGTTCGTAGAAGACAGCTATCCTGTTTGCAGAACGTGCAGGAAAAAAAAGTGTCTGCGATAGGCAGTACCACTGCAGACCTCATGACTCATCTGCGTGAATATTAGCCACAACTCTACAGTCAATGCAAGGTACGTTACAGTTAGCATTTTCGCTTAAAAGCTTGATGTGAGTACTTTGAGGGAGAATCCAACGAGTCGCCCTACAGTGCAGCCGCAGTGCCCACTGCCAGCATAAAAGCCATGTTGCGGATACTTCCATATTGAAATTATGCTATACATTACGGGACTCCCAGGGAGCAGATAAGAGTTGTTCGCCAATGCAATAGATTGACTCTCGCCGCATTATTATGAATTTAACAATGATTGCTGACTGAGATGTTCCCAAATTGGCAAAACTCACTGGAAGGACACAAACTGAGGACGATATTTTCCTGATCTACAGGATTTATTTAGTTGTCCGAAAATAATATAACATGTTTCTGGTGCTGTAATTAGTACATGTACAGTGATACCCTCGAAATAATCAACACGACATAGTTATCATGAAATGGTGGAATCAATAGCAAATATAGCTTGACCTTATTATAATATGCCGTGTAAGATAATGAATTTCTAGCCAATCGTTTTCTTTTGATTTAGAAACAAAAAAAGATATAGGCAAACTCATATGTATATTGATACGTATGAATAGCAGAATAGTGATAATAATGATTTTCATGCTCAACCCTTCTTCCTTTACTCTGATTTGAAAAGTTGCACTTTTGATAAGGCTTTGTCTGTATTATATCAAATATAATAAATGCTGTTACACTTTTTCAAAACTATTTCAGTCTCTGTAGTACTATCAATGCTTTCTAAACATATTTAACACCCTTTAAAACAAAACCGTTTTAATACGGAAAACCATGATAATTTTGGTCACAATCACCGTGAGGTTAAATTTTCACACTGTGACAACCCTAATATGCAGTAACATATTTTTCAGAGCCGTCTTTAAATGCACTTTAAGCATGCATGTTGTGCAAGTATTCATTGGGGTGCCGACAGGTGCTGCATAGCAGAGCAGCATGTTCGGCAGACCTGCCCGTGTCAGCAAAAGACTTTCCACCTTTTTTCCCACCATTTATCCAAATAAAATGTAAGTTGTGCTGTGTTATGCTTTTGCATGCAAGTAATTATAGGTAAATGAAGCCTGGTTAATACAATTATGACATGTTAAGGTGATTAACAATTATGTTGCCTATTTTACATCCCTGCTTAGTCCATGCTAGGAATGAACCAAATTATCTCTCATTTTTGTGAAGAATTTTACTGCTTTCCACATATTTGAAATAAATATTCATTGCCTCATTAAACAGAGCATGGTCAGGGAAGTGCTTCGAAGATAAAAAAAAAAGGGAGAATATGGGTGGCTGAGAAAAAAATATCTATGCCATAAGAGGAACTTTTAGGTTATTTTCCACACTAATATCACTGAATTTTTATTTTGTGTCGTAACAACCAGAGTCAGGGAGGAGACATAAGACCAGAGGCAAACAGCATGGACGATAATGCAGGGTCTTTACAGGTAAGGAGAATTTACAACTTGCTGAGAAAAACAGATACATTGCTGGGAGAAACCAGGCAGGTATCAGGACAGGGACTTCAAAGATATTTTAGAATTGTTGTCATTCTCTCTCTAAAATATATTTTGTCTATATTTTATTTGGTACCCCACTTGTATAAGTCATCCTTAACCCTCTTTTTTTTCGTAGTCTTTAGAACCTTTAGCCGTCTCCCTTCACACCAGATATTTTTTAGATAGTGAATCTAGAAAACAAGCTATAATGTCTGTTCTGGTCAGTGATTTTGATGACCTGTAAAAAAAAAAAATACTGTATTCTGACAACCTGGAATAAAACTGACCCATATCAGATTTTAGTAAAATCTATTTAACCTCCACAGATTTTTTTTCCCTTTTGGTTGGAATTTGTATCCTAAAGATTGCAAACAGATTAGAAAAAAAAAAAATCAGAGAATCTTTGATGAAAAGCCTTAATTTCTTATTGAATGTAGACTAGCAAAAAAAGACTTACAAGGGGACATTTATCATTTGTTTTATTGTTGGTGGCTGCTGCTGTACTTTGAGGACCTGAAGGTAGCTACACAGCAGATTCTGTTCACAGCTGCCAGCACAACTCTTCCCTGCACGGTTCAGCTGAGAAAAGAAGTATAGCAGAGATCGCCTGCCTTCATAGATGACAGAGTTATAGGTCACAAGACATTACGTCTGGAAAGTGGAAGGAATCAGTGTTTACTGAAAATTGACAAATAGATTTTGAAGCCTGCTGAAAACATACACATGCACACAAATGCACACACACACACATGAATGCTATAAGCTCATTTTAAGCAAGTAAGTCCTGCGGGAAAAAATATAGAAGCAGCAAATGTGTTGATAGATTTAATCGAACAGACTGAAACAGCAATGGACTCGTTAAAAGTCGAACATTTGTTCTCGTATCTAACAAAACCACTCAGTAGAAACACGCACAGTTGATCCGCAACACTAAGGCTCACCGATATGTAATGAAGATCAATTGAAAACAAAAAAACTTTCGGATATTAATGACGATATATAACTAATGATTGAGGGACCAACTTAGGCGTTTGACGCGCGATCAAAAAAGCATGAAGTCTTCCATTGTGGGGAAAGACTCGCAATATTTGCACATATGATTAATAGAATCATAGTTGAATGTAGATGAAATCATTGACTACTGTATTTTAAAGCACTGCAAAGGAGTTCAGCATCTTCCCCCGTGATTATACAAGGAACAAAATCATCATTTAAAGAAGACAATGTTGTGTTTTGTTTTCGTTTACGCACACCTACACTCAGAGGAATGAATGAAGAGCTTTTAAAAATGTTTCGTTTTGTTTTTTACCTTTGGGTTCAAGACCTCTTCATGCGCACCTGGCAACCTCACCAAGTCCACTGTTTAAGTCCCGGGTCAGTCCATCACAGAAGGCAGAGTCCGCAGAACTAGAGCGCACAACAAGAGCGCATCCAACAGCGTCCAAGAAGAAAGAAGAGATAGGAAGAAAGGAAGAAAAGAAAGAAAGAAAGAAAGAAAGAAAGAAAGAAAGAAAGAAAGAAAGAAAGAAAGAAAGAAAGCCTATAGATTCCCTTTGATCCAATCAGATAAAGTCCAACATTACTTATTTTTTCTTTTTTGCAGTTTTGTCGCTCTAGTTATGCTAAATATTAGTTTTTTTCTAAACGAATATTCACTCCCGTTGCCTACACGGAGAGTGAGGTGATTCGGACCTAAAGCGTCTGAACACTGAGGTGTCGCTCCCTCTGCGTCCACCATCTGCTCAAAGGCACTGACAATATACAGACGAATTTCCGGTGTGGCCTTTCAAAATAATATCCTTAAGAGCCAAGAGGAACAAAAATAGCATACACAATTCAGAATATATCAATTATTTTTCGCTGCTGTTGGTTTATTTTTTTTTCTTTATGAGCAGACTATTAGTACATTACAGTACCGCAGGTTATTCTTAAGTTTTGTTCTTTATGCATTCAGATTTATATGTAGATTTGTTAGGCTTTTCCCTTTTGTCTCCTGTTTGCTCTCTTACATATTTGTCATGTGCCCCTAGTTATTCATTGTTGCTGGATTCTTACACTGCAGACGTGCCATGTCCTGTCTACCTTGTTCCATTTAAGTAATTTTCTGTTTTGTTTGTGTGTGTGTTTTTTGTTAATCTTCTACCATTCTTGTTCCAAGTTCCTGTCTGCAATTTGGCACTGCTCTAAACAAACAAAACATGACATATGCCAGAGATTTCATAATGAAATTAAAAGGCAGTCAGTCATTAAGAAATGCAAAAAACCAAAAAGATTGAATTGCTCCGAAGGCCTCTACATGAATAGAATATAAAAAATGAATGATTTAAAGTTGGTTCCACTTAGATGACAGTAGCCTATGTAATATGTTTTCACATGTTATCAATCAATATTTTAGTATGACGTGGGGACATTAGAGTGTGTTTAAACTCAGTATCAAAGCCTTAAATGTAAATAATGTTCACATGATAATAGTGCATATAAAAATGTACACTGCTTAAATTAAGTGTCTCTCAGATAAAATATAACATAGGTATACTCTTTAACTATTTAAATAAGAGCACAAGCTTTGAAAGAAAAAAAAACAAGATTATTAATTACAACTGATCAGAAACAATAACAAAATGGCTGCCTAATACATTATAACTCCAAATAACATACTAACAAGTAAAAGTTACAGGAACAGCTCACACAGATTTAAAACTAAGCGTTGATTTACGTGATGAATAAGTTCTTCCTGAATGTGTTCTTTCCTTCCTGTTTCTTTCTGCAAAATGATCTGAAATCTTGAAAAAAGTGACTTCTTGTCAGGGTACGTTTGTCCCTTTGATCTCTACATTGTGAAATGTTATATTTGGGCTTCCTGTTAGGTTCGTAAAAGCCTTAAGCTTCACAAAACTCTGAGCTTGATCCCAACTGAATATAATGTTATGTTTTTTCCCCCCCTTTCTGACTGATGAGAGGTAGTGCTGTGCTTCCAAAAGTCAAAAAGTATTTTAGAGCAAGCAACCACTATGAAAGCTTGTATTTCATATGTTTCCTTGAATAAAACGATTTAAAACAGATAGTTTGAAAATGAGACATTTATTTAAAGTGAAAACAGACTGTAGAGTCTGTAAGAGAAAATGCAATGAAATATAGAGAAGGTAATGTGGGTGGGGGGCGTCTTTGAAATGCTTTTTCCCAGGTGGGTGTTTGCTGCAGTCATCAGTAGGCAGAATCAGAAAACTGCAAGAAGAAGCAACAGCATGATAGGCATAAACTCCCACAAGCTTAATACAGTGCGGTGCGATGTTATCTGAAAAAGACTCCTCGCTGTATTAGGCTCACAGCAGTTTGTGCAATCATTTAGGTGCAAGTTGGAACAGATGTTAGCCATATGGAGGAGCAGGAGAGTCACCTTTCAAAGGCTCTGATCATACCGCTGATCATACAGGCAGCTCGGTATTTCCATCTAGATGTTTTTGAGAGGGTACAAAAACAGAAAGACGGGATTGCTGCTTGTTTGGTTCATGAATATGAAGTCAGGTGAAAGAAAAAGTACACTATGGTACAAAGACTTGCTGCATAAAATAAAAAGTTTAAACTGTAATATTGCACACAACTGATACTTATTACTACACTCTCAGAAAATAAAGTACAGAATTGTACCTTTACAATGGCTTGTCACTGGGGCAGTACCCTCGGAAGGTACAGTTTTGTACCCTTGACATAGGGTACTTATTTGTACCCTTATGGTTTGTACCTTACAAAGGCCAATCTTGTACCTATGGTGGCAATTTTGTACCCCTATTTTAGGGTACAAAAACTGACCTTTAAAAAGCTTACAAAATTGCCCTTTATAGGGTACAGTATAGTACCTTTATTTATTTCATACATTTTTTGTGTGTCTACATTATACAAAAGACAAAAAAATTTAATTTTAGGATTTTTATTTTCTCATTTCAATTTCATTTAACTTTAAACAATGTAAAATTGTCCATTGCAGGCCAACCTTAAAACTGCATACATTAAAAATAACACTGACAGAACAGTGACAGAAGATCTAACATTTTCACATGTTAATTTTGTCTCTTTAAATACTATGTCTAAGTGTGACATACAAACTATTATCCACAGAATAAGTGTCAAATACTTGGAAGTCCATTTCATCGCCTGGTTTTAGTAACCTCCATTCTCCATCAACCTTTACACTGTATGCATGAAAGTGACTGTCATATGACAGAGGAACCAACATTTTACCACAAAGGAGCCACAAGGTATCGATGTTCAGAATGTACTTGATTTGCCAAAACAGTGGAATTATCTCTGAATGCAGTAAATCTATGACAAACACATCTTTGACAGCATACTTGACATTGTTCACTCTAACATCAGACACACGTTGGATATCTTAGTCTGTAAAATCTACATTACAGAGGTTGTGATTGACTGTCAGCGCTTTCTGGAGTTCCACAGGTAAATGTATAAATGGAGTGGTCACACTTTTCCCACGCACCTTTTCAAATTCACCCAGCAAACTCTGTGAGGACAACTCCCAGCATTGTCTGAACTGGTGTCTGTTGCTCAGAGTTGTAGCTATGTTAACAAAATTTCTGCAGTTGTGGGCAACCATTTTGAAATATTGGTGCTTTCCCTCGAATCTCATGCACCATAATAAACGCAGAGGCCCATACATTTCTATGAGTCTTGCATAATGTATTAAGTAATGACACTTAGGTGTAATAACATCCCCAAATACATCTGTCATTTCTGTCAGAAACTCTTGAACAAGTAAATTTAACAACATAAGATTTTCTCTTCTCACCTCTGGAGCCATAACAATCTCAGTAATCTTTCGACATAACAGAAAAACATGCCAATATTTACAATTAGGTGGCACACGGTGTGCCATTAGAAAAGGCAGCAGCCTGAAGAGGCACCACTTTTGTGAAGCCGATCCAGTCACACCAACATTCTGGAGTCTCTCTGATAACTGTACTGGCTTGTTTGCTTTGTCGTTTTGACCAATGTTTTTTTTTGCAGTTCCTCATTTATCTCTTGTATCGTTATTCGTTTTTTGAATGAGCTTTTCAAATAACTAGTTTCATAAATAGAGGAATTACACCCTCTAATAAATCATGCATTATATCTGGTGGTAAAGCTGTTGTTACATCAAAATAATGCAATTCGTTGAAAGGTGAAAGACCATTTACTCCATAAATTACTTTATCATCAGGGACTTGTTGGATGCGGGCAAGATGAAACCGATGAACTTTAGATGTTCTTAAAACAAAGCTGTCTTCCGTGAACAAATGTTTCTTATCTTGATGAGTAGCCATGCAATAGCGACAAACTCTACCAGAGTTAAAAGACATGGTAAATCCACCAATCATGTGAGCTGACAAGTTATCACCAGATAAAGTGGTAAGAGCTGCTTTTTTAAGATCATCAAGCAAAGGATTTAAGATGACATTAAAACCACACTGTTTTACATATGAATAACGTACCAATAATGCTTAATGAATGTGTCTCTGCTGAGATCTATATTTTTTTTCCAAATTGCCTACTGTGTAATAAAATGCACACAGCTTGTGTTTTGTTCTTTTGGACCCCAAAGGATTTACTACTTCAAACTCATCCTCATAAAAATGCAGCCGCAGTGCATTTGGGTGGTCTTTAAAAAATTTGTGTTGTTTGAAAATTTGTCCATCACAGTAGTCTGCTAAAAAATCATTGTCTGTCTCGGGCTTAGCCTTAGACAGAATTTGATCCCGAATGTCTGCATCAGAACAGTATTTTTTAAGCACCTTATCAGTTGGTACATATGAATAGGAGCCCACTGTGTGTCCTAGAGAAGTCCTTAACTTATAATGGACAGGTTCTATCATATTGAACTTGGATTTACAATGTTCTTTTATCATATATGGGGATCGGATAGCCTTTGATGCCTCATGAAAAAAATCATGTGACTGTAGAACCCTTTTTAGCTCTGGACTTTTCGATATATCAAAACCACTTTTCTGTAAGTGGTAAGCTATGAAAGTATCATAGTTCTCCTTGAAAAAAACAAAATAAGAAATTTACATCATCAACAATTTATTTTTGAACAGAGACTGGAAGGTGATTTTTCTCTCTACATTTCAGAATGAATGAGAAAAGATTTTCTCTGAAATTGAGTAACAGTTCATCCATAGAGGGAGGATTTTCAATGACGGAATCTGTCCCAGGCTCATTAGAATCCTCAGAGGCCACCTCATCTTCATCTCCATCTCCATCACAGTCATTGTATTGACATAAAACTCGGTCTCTGTGTCTCCTATACACGTGTCGTCTAAAGGACTCATATTTTGTAAATGTTGACTTGCAGTTATTAAGTCCACATGTAATAGTGAAATTTGCTTCATTGGCATGAATAAGTCCTATGTGCTGAATTAGTTTCATCAAGGTGAATGTTCTCCTTGAGCATTTGGAGCACTGGTATAGAGAAGGCATGGTCGAGTCAATAGAGGAGGTTTACTTGGCTGGTGACAGTTATTGGCAGAGGCTTATCACCATCCACAACTATTTTGGTGATGTACCTCTGGAGAAACATCAGTGTGTTCTTCAGGTGTCGTGGAAATGCTAGATTGAACACGAAGTAAGCACAGAAAGCAGAGATGATTCCCTTGTCAATTGCTGAGGTGTGACACAACTCTACGCCTTCCACTTTCAGAATGTTCGGAGCTCTCCTGGTGAAGGCCATTTTCCAGTCTCGATCCGTCAATTGGATAGTTGGATATGGAGTGGCAGGATCAGTCTATTCAAAACCAAAAGCATAAAAGACAAGCAAATCAGATTGACATGACAGCCTTTCTACTATAAAATGTAATTTTACACCACATGGAATGATAAGCACATTTATTATCTACCTTGGTTAATTTTTATTAAACATTCTGTCTTTCATTACACATTGTATTGCTGAAATAGGTGGTTATGATTAGATTGTGACTGCTCTGATGTGAAGTTCAGGCCCGACAATCTAAGTGTAACATTTTAAATATTACTGTGCATAAAAGCACTTGATAAAAAAAAACAAAAAAAACTACTTATCCTACAAGAACATTTAAAAATATATCGTTTTCAAAATGAGTTTATGTTAATATTGAAGAAGTGATTTACTGGGAAATTGAATAATGGTTGAAGGCTAACAGTTATATTTGACCATCCAGACCGTATTCAGAACAGCATCATTTTATGCTATAACCTTACTTACCACTTACAGTATGTATGGAGACATTATAGCAGCAAAACAGCTGCATAAGTGGATCTCAATCGGTGTGAGCGTAATCACATTTGTAAATGTGTGACAAAATTCATAAATGAGCAATTAAATTTGTGAATTTGTAAATTCGTACAAGAATCTGCAAATGTGTATTTAGAATCTCTATGTGTAATGAAATTTTATTTGTAAAAAATAATCTACAAATCTGTATTCATATTTTCAAGTGTACTCTGACCTATAAATGTATATACAGATATGTAAAACTTATAAAACATCTGCAAATACGTACCCAGATCTTTATGTGCCTATGTCTTCAGTTACAACTGAGGCAGGTGTCTCAATTGGCCTTCTTTTCAAAAACATTTTTGCTACAGATCTGCAAGAGTGTGAGGATTTTTCTGTAACCCGTCACTGTAATTATGGTCTATGGGTTGTATTGTTTTTGAGGCAGACCATACAACACAAGCCTGTGAGTCTAATCAGAGCAAAATATTCTGAATAAAAATGTATTATTTGTATAAATTTTCCGACCTGTGTATGCATTTACAGATCGCGATACACTTGCAAAAGTGAATACAGATTTGTTTATATGTTCTTACACATTTTCAAATTTGATTACAGATTCTAAACACATTTGCAGATACTTGCACAGATTCACAAATGTTGACCTCATTGGTATACCAATGAGGTCAAAAATCATTTGAAAAGTCCCAAGCTTTTTCTGTATCAATCCTTAGATGTTTGTGTAACAACAGAAAAACAACAGCACTTTAAACAAAGACATGTTTAACTGACCGTCCTTTTTCGCGGGCCTTAATATATTAAACGCATTTTTCATAAATATTTTTACAGATTTTTGTTTTATAAAACTGTTCCCTTAAATGAGGCTTTGGAGTGTTTGTTTTTCTTATGTGCATATTGTTCACATTCTCCATCAGCATGAAGGCAGTGTTTATCCATAAATGTGCTCTAAGTTTCTAGGCAAAACATTGGATATTATGAGGTTGTAGAATAATGGTAGAATGTTATGGCACTGGAACGAAAGGAAAATCATCAAAACTGGGGACCAGACTCAAGACACTCTTAGATAACTGGATCACTGGTATGCAACGTCTGATAAGGAGGTGAAAAGCTATCTCACTGTCAGGTTATCAATACGTCAATCTTTTTTTTTTCAGCATCAAAAAGAAAACCCAGCAAAGATTGTGAAATCAACACCATATGTCTCCTATTCTGAAAAAAAAACCTATCCAAAGAACTCTAGTATGAGGTTCTAAAGTGTTTTTTTTTACTGTGGAAGGAAAACTGCATTGGATGTAGATAAGAAGGATAACACATAAAAGACAATAACCAAAGTATTTAAAATCTAGGATTTATAGCAAAGAAGTTGGGATTTTATGTAAATTATGTAGATGTAACAAAAATAGGGGTGAAAAGCGGGAAAACATAAAAAAGTCCATTGGTGAAGTATAGATGTTTTACACTCCTTTTATTTTTATCCCCTGATAATGTAAACTATCTTGAATTGCCATGTTGTTTAAAGTATGCTATACAAATAAAGTTACCTTGACTTGCCTTTCATTATCAGTCATAATCAAAACCATAAACAGGCCCTTGAGGCCATGAGATGGATGACAAGAAAAAAAAGATACAAACCTGTACTATAACATTTAGCTTACAGAGAGATTTAAGCCTTTCTGACACTTTTGTTTTGTTGGGAATATGAAAAATCCGATGAGTATGATTGCATCCCAGAATGACCTGCTGGCTGAAGGTTTAAGACTGTGCGTGATGAAGAAGAGTCGACAGTGACATGGGTTACAGAGTAATATAAAGGAGATTTTAAAAGCAGGGAAATGCAAAGTGTTGGAAGAAGAACAACTGGTGTAGATGAGCATAGTCAGGTCAGCTTGTTAATAACACTTGCAGATTTTCACACTTCTTGTGGAGTTTAAGAAAAAAAAAAATTAGATTCTTATATAAGAAAGCATAGTGGTGGTTTTTTTTGGCAGCCCAACCAACATCGCTCCAGGGTTTGGAGATGGTGGTCCCGCTAAAAAAATTTAATCTAAAAAAATCAATGCATTTCCTGCTGTGAGAAATTAAAATATTTGTAAAATAAAGTTGCATGTTGGCTACTAGCATTAAAGCAAACAACATTCATATTTTCCAGACAGCTTTACTCCATGAAAACTTACTCCTAACAATAGGGACATTTTCTAAACAAATTCCTCATGTAGTGCAACAGTGTCAGGTGGAGCAATAAGACTGTTTTATTAATGAGGCAGAGAATCAACTGAAGCATGACAGCAAAGTAAGGGCAATGTAACAAGAAACCCACATGCTGATAAAGCAGAGAACCTCATGAGGGAGCTGATACACCTTGACTACTATCATCTGACACTATTCAACTCTCTGTTAATTGGCTCTGTGCCAGATTTATCTTAGAATTTCAGCCAACAGATAAAGTATAAACTGATTGAAAATTAAATATGCGTTTTTGTTTTATTTGTTTGCTTCTGTCAGATGTATTTAAAGATCTAACAACCAGAAATCTAGTCACACCGATGCACTTTCAACACAGCACTAATTTGTTTTACCTGCATTGCATCAGATTTACTGACGAAACCAACTTGTGCTTTTTTTCTGCACTTTTTAATAAAAAAATCATTTTGAAGTAATGCTCAAGTTCAGATATTATAACAAGTAAGTTTGAGAAGAGAGCACCTCAAGTTCTCATAAAGAACCCCGTTAGTTCTGCAATGTAACCAAAGTAAGTTCAGGTACATTTTCTTGAAGGTATCTAATAGGTTCCATAAAATATATGTTTTGTGAAATTATCCTGCAAGTTACTGAAAAATAATCTGTAAATACCAGTAAAGTAGCCAGTACTCTTTAGGAAAGCTTAGAGGAAATCCTCTAAAAGTTTTGAAAAGTAACCAGGTATTTCAAGGAAAGTTCCCTGTAAATTCCATGTATTTTACAGACCCAATGGATTTTTAGAACAGTGTCCTCAAAGTTCTTGGAATTAGGGTAATCCAATTTCACTTTGACAAGATGAAAAAAAACAATATATGAATCTGATAAATCCTAGTTTGTATTATTTTTGCACTGATCTGGATTCTTTAAAAAAAGTTGGATTTTGTAAAACCTATTTGTGAAAACAAAAATAATAAGAATCACACATTTCCCAAAACTGTATTTCATCTCTCGATCTTGTCAGGAATGTTACATTAAGATACAAAAAGTACCCAGTAAGGATGAGTAAAAGTAAAAGAAAGTAACCTGTAGATCCCAGGAAAGCACCAAATAAATTCAGGGAAATCCAGAAATCCAGGGTGGGGGAAAAAACCCTAAAATTTGAGATTATTTAAATATTTTTGGTAAAGTTCCAGAAAGCACAGTGGAACATTTTAGAAAATGTCTTGTAAGGTTAGGAGAGAAACAAATACATTCAGGAAAGTTATTCCTAAATTACAATAAGATTCCAGGAAGGGTATAAATTAATGAACGTACAATAGCATTAAAGTAGTAGAAAGTAAACTCTAAGTCTTGAAAAGTAACCACTAAGTTCCAAGAATGCACAGGCTGTATCATTTTCATTTCTATGCTTATATTATGTATAATTTAAAAATTTCAGTCTGCTTTTAGTCATCTAATCCCTTTAGAAGTTTCACTTCTCTATATGATTATCGTTTCTCACGCTGAATACGTCACTGGTGCCAATATTAGCCTGTTCTCTCTATAAAAAATGAACGTTCTCATCCGGGGAATTATGAAAATATCTTTAGAGATGTGTATGTGTATACGACTTGTTTAAAAAATTTGGTATGTACACATATGCAATCCTTTAATCGTGAACTCCCACAGGGCCAGAATGTTTCTGCTTGTCTGAGAACAGGATGAAAATGATGTTGGAGGAACATCATTCCTCACCAATATTAAAACAGAGATGCGGGCAAACATGAATCAAGATAGGAAGCATGGGAGCACAAGAATATACAATGAAACATCACAGGGGAAAGAGACTGAAGCAGTCTTTGTGGAACAACATTTTGAGCAAAATATGTAAAAACGTGGAAACGTGAGGCGCCAGCTTTGAGGATTGTCTGTCAGATTTTTATTTTCCCATTCGTTTTCTTGAAATGCAGCTATTAAAAACAGAAAATATGTGTAGGGCTAACCCTAAAACCCACACTTTTACAGATTTATTCATAATTTATCTGTACAGAAGCATTTGTACAGTTGACTTTGATTGTGTTTGGTGTTCATTCACATATTTGAAAAAGTAATTAAAATCTATAAATATTGATATTTTAATAGATATGAAAAGTAAAAACAAAGCTTATTCCCTGCTGTAACATCAACATAAATGTTTGATCAGCACTCTGATCATCTTTCTGGAAAGAGATTGGCAAAACGTTGAGCTGGAGATGAGTGTATGAGACTGTTACGATTGCTACTGTTCTTGAATACAAATGGCAAACGCTTTTAACGTGGAATGCTATTAGATTCTCTGGTCCTTTTTCAGTTTTAACTTGGAGATGTACTGAGGAAGACAATGATCTGATGTCTGGCTCAGCATTCTCGGATTAAATCTGATCTCCAGAAAGATAGCGACTGGTTTCAGTTCTTGACATTATTGTTTTTCTACATTTGGTATGCCTCTGCTTTCTCGTGTTGCGGATCTTTATAAAATATGCAGTGTGATACACGCATGAACTCTAAACTTGCACAGCTTCAGCTGCATCTGTGCTTAGAACCTTATTTGTGTTTGTCTGTGTTTAAATCCATATTTATAAATGTTTACAGGTTGTACGTGTTTCTTGGAGTGTTTTAATAAAGACAGTGGGAAACGCTTTCAGACTTATTTACCAGAAATTACCTGTGGGTGTATAGTTTAACTGATATATGGTGACTGAAGCCACAGAAAATGATTCACGTCATTTTCAAACTCACTCTCCTCTGAGGCGACAAGGGGAGCCAACCCATTAAAGAAAAATCCCCTCCACACCGTAAGCCAATGGATAATTTAAACCACCGTGGAGGTCAAATATTCATATAGGAGCTCCTTCTATTAGTGTAAATCACATTTACACTCAGGCTGTGGCTGAAAAAATGACGAAGGATCTGACCATCTTATACTGTTTCTGAACCAACAAACGTTTTGTAGTTTTTGTTTAGTTTAAACTAACAGTAACAATGTTTAAATAAGATAAAATGGAATTGCATGAGATTAAAAGCCACTGGACACACACTATGTAGTCAAAGGTATTGGTACAACCTTCCAAAAAATTTAATTAAGGTTTTTCTAACCATTTCCACGGTTATATACTATAAAATACAACACCTATACATACGAGCTGCTTCTACAGACGTTTATGAAAAATTTAATGATTTCAGGACTTAAGTAAAAACCCACATGATAAAGACACCACCTGTGGATTAAGGCCAGTTGTAAAATGTCCTCAAAACTAAATATTTCATATCCAACTGTTATTCAACAATAATATAACCACAAAATGGTAGGTTGTGTGTAATCACTTAATGTGGCCCTCAGATTAGCTCCAAAACAGTTTGGCATTTTTCAGAACAACCCAGTTCCTTTATGTCAAGAGAAAAGTTGGTGCAGAAGGGATTAAGGTATAGGGTTGTTTTTAAGAGTTGAATTTAGTGCTTTTTTTTTTTGTTCCAGTGAAAGAAACTAATAGTGCTGCATACCAATGCATTTTGAGAATTGTATGCTCTTGAATTTATGGAAACAGTTTTGAGTCGGCCTCCTCCTGACACAAATGAGAGAGTTTAATGATGGGAAACTTGATTGATCTAAACTCAACAGAGCACCTTTGGAATGAATTGACATTTGGCTCAGTCCCACAAAGCCCTGCCTTCATGTGTTACTGTTGCTAACTTGGACAAACTGTTGCAGCTTACTGCTGGTTTACAATGAGAGTGGAGAGTGCCAAAGTGGTTCTTGACAACTAATGGAGGTTACTTTCTTCAGGGAGCCTTCAGAAAAGTCAGCATTATGCCATGGATGGTTGTGTACAAAATTTTAAACCAGAATTACATGAAACGAAAAAATAAAATCCCTGAAATTAGATGCACAAATCTTCAGATTACAAAGGAAGCGGGAGAAACCTCATGGAGTGTCACTCATCTTTTACAAGGGAAGCCACGATGGAGACCAGCATTGTTCTTGTACAGCGGGGTAATGTGTTAAACTCACCATCAGTTAATTCAACAATAGCCTGCTATGTGGATAGTTGAAGAATGGTTTATGTGACCGATATAAATGTAACTTATCGTATTGCTATGATTATATAAGAACACTGTTTTACCTTCAAACAAACAAAGACATCCATGTTTATAGCTGTCACGTTGAGTTTTCTGTTTGGTCCTGTGAACAGCTTCACTAAACTGAGACATTTATCCATGTTTTGTTTGTGTTTGGGAAATGGGAATAAAGAATCTCTGTTGATTATCGTCTAAGGACATTGTGTATCGCTTTTGCAAGTGCCCCTGGTACATCTTTTAGCCATTTTTATGCCTAAAAACACAAACAAAACCCAGAAAACCACAAAAGTGTAATAGGTCCTAATGCTTCTCCGTGGAGCTGTGTCTTCTTGTATACAGTTGCCATAATGGCAGAGAGTGGTCAAGAAGAAGTTGGAGAAATCTTATGAAAAAATAAATGTTAACAAGGGCTACATCAACTTCAGAGAGAAAAATAAAGAGAAGTCCAGCTGCTAAAGTCTTCGAAAAGCAACTTAGAGACCAGAGTAGGCTTTACATCAGAGATTGGTTCCTTTGAATCTTAAAAGGCTTCAAAACCAAAGCATCTTTGGTGACATTTCTTTTGAACAGTCAAATATTCAATAAATCAAATCAATACAAAGTGTTATTGATGAAGAATTCTGTGAAATCACAGGTGATGTGTGTGTGCCTAAATGTAGAGGTGGGGCTAGAGGGAGCTGGAGAGGGCAGAATGGATATTTTGGTAGAGCCCTTGTACATTGGATTTTTTTGTTAAATCTATATAGCTCAAATACTCCAGACTGCAGTTTAATCAGGCATAAACAAGAAAACACTCACGACATCACTGTAAGCATTCGGTAAATTACTAAATAGAGGATAGCTAAAATATGTAAACATTACGTCGTTACATACAGTACACGGAGCTCGTTTTCCTCCTTGCATCTGAAATTATCTGGGGTTTTTTACCATTTATCCTAGCAGTACAGAATCACAAAATTGTTTATGACAGTTAAAAACTTCGCAGTTAAAAAAAGCTTTTTAGAAGTAGGCTAGACAACATGATCTTACAATTCTCCTGTTATTTTGTGATCTTGCAGTTCAAGTTTGGTGGACTGCGCCACAGTCTGAAATGCTGAAAAGAGTTTACCTTTAGAAAGAAGCATGAGGAGATGATGAGGAAGGGAGAAGCAAGGAGGAATACTAGGAGACACAGAGGTCTTGGATTAACACTCAGATTAACACTCAGGCAGCCAGCTCCTCATATCCTCCTGCTGATGACAAGATGAGTAACAGGTGTGCGGGACCACCCCTTCCGGGCTCCACCCTCCAGTGATGACCTGCAGCTCCAAACCAGGAGAAAAAAACAGCATACAAACACAAAAAAACTTTGATTAGCCCTTATTAGACAGAGGTTTCTAGTTTAGAAGCATAAGAGTGAGCAATTAATTCAACGTATAAACATTAAGCTGATAGCAACAGCAGATCAGCATAACAGTATGACTAAGACCGATTTATTTGCTTTGAACATACCCCAGCCAGTTAAGCCTTTTAAAATCCTGTCACTAGAGGGTAATGCATTTATTCATAAATATGCTAAAATACTTTAAGTGTGTTGTATATTGTCAAGTGTCCTTCAGAACTATTTGCAAACAGTGATTTAATGAGTCCCAAAAGCACAATGAGAGCAAATATCAAAGAGCAGTTGAAACAGCATTGCACATGATAAATTACAATAGAATAGCTCGTTAACGATCAGATAACACAAACCGCTGCAGACGGTGTGATCATTTATTAGACTTTATTTCACAGTGTTTAAAATAATATCCAGCTCAACACTAAATATTTTTTTCTTGAGACCAGATCATTTGTTAAAATCAACCAACAAAAATAAAACCTGATGAACAAATCAACTGATCCCTATGACACTATAAAATTAAGACACTTTTATAACTTCCCACTGTTGTTGCTCAAACTTTTAATATACTTTCAGTTAATATAATATACTGTTAGTATTTATTCTATGTGCTGTAGTGCAACATGGCCTTTAATTGTGAGTTAAAGGGTGTGACAATGAGACATTGTCTCTTTATATTGTCAGTTTTTTTTGGAGATAAATCAATCAGAACATAATGAGACAAAAAAAAGGAAAAACAACAAGGCTTAAATAATTTATTCATGGTTGATGCTAGGGTTGCTGTATTTTCCTGTAGAATAATTAACAACAAAGAAGTTAGTGATAGGATTGAAATACTAAGAATGCTTTTACTTACCTGAACCATCTATCTCCACAGGAGGGCACAGCCAAAAGGATCTCTCTTCTTCTTCTTCTTCTTTTTTGTTTTATTGGCGGGTGGCAACCGACTTTTAGGAGCATTACCGCCACCTACTGTATGTGGAGGTGTGAGACTGAGTAACATCTCATCCAATATTTTTCTAATTATATTTATCTATTTAATAATCCACTATTCTTTAAGAATTCAATTACTAATCTATATATATCTGTCTCTCCCTTTAACAAATTCTTTAGACTAATTTCTCCATATTTCTTGGCTTTTAATTTTTCTTCTAATGTTTTCCTATTACATATATAATTTCTACAATAAATTAATACATGTTCTATTGTTTCTCTATTATTCCCACAATCACACAATCCTGTACTATGCTTACCTATTATATAAAGTGTGTTATTTAAAGCTGTATGTCCCAATCTCATCCTTGAAATTATAACTTGATTTCTGTTATTCATTTGAATATTTTCCATTCTACCCACCTTTCCCTTTATGTTATATAAATGCCTTCCTTTCTCTTCCCTTACCCATTGTTCTTGCCATTCTTCCATTATCTGTTTCTTAATAACTGCTTTAATTTCTGCTACACTATAAGGTACCTCTATAGTAGTTCTTAATTTTGTTGCCTGCTTAGCATAATAATCAGCTACTTCATTACCCTCTACTCCTCTATGTGCTGGAACCCACATAAATCTAATTTCTAACTCTCTCATAATTATTCTAAATAAGCATTCATATATTTCAAATAGTATATCTGGTCTTTTATCTGATGATATTGTTTTTATTGATAATAATGCTGACATTGAATCTGAACATATGATACTTTTTTTAATTCCATTTTGTTCTATCCACTGTAAGCTAAATGAAATAGCCAACATTTCCACTGTGTATATAGATAGGTTATTAGATGCTCTACTTTTATTATATTTACCTAATTTTGGAATCCAAAAAGCAAATCCTGTTGTCTCTTTACCCAATTCTTTTGATCCATCCGTATAAATAGGCATAAATGTTTTATGAGTTTCACTTAACCTTTTTTCAACAATATTATCCCAGTTTCCATTTCCTTTCCTCCTCCCCATTTCATTTTGAATATAAAAATCTATATATATTTTTGGCAATAACCAAATTGGGGTAGGTGAATATATAAATTTTTTAACAAATATTTTATCTTTTAAATTAAGTTCTTCTGCTAGTTTACATGATTTCCAGATCATACTCTCATATTTCCTATTATTATATTCCCCTCCCATTTTCATCCCTTCCTTAACCACATGTTCATCCTCTTCACTTCCCTGTACATTAGCCCAATAATTTAGTGTATTTAATTTGTATCTTAGATTCAAAGGCATCTCTCCCATTTCTACTTGCAAAGAAACTATTGGAGTGGATTTCATTGCTCCACAACATATTCTTAAAGCCTGACTTTGTATTACTTCTATCTTTTTTAATAATGTATTACATGCTGAACTATATACTATACTCCCATAATCAATAACAGACCTGATCATTGCTATATAAATTTGTTTTAAAGCTTTAGTGCTAGCTCCCCATTCATTTCCCCTTAAACATCTCATTATATTTATTACCTTTTTACATCTTTCTTCTATTTTGTTAATATTTTCCTTCCAAATTAATTTTTCATCAAATATAACCCCCAGATATCTAAAACTATGCACTTGCTCCAGTTTCTCCCTATATAAATTAAGTTCAATTTTTACATTCTTTTTCCTAGTAAACACCATACTTTTTGTTTTTTCCACTGAAAATTTAAACCCCCATTCATATGACCAATTTTCTACTTTTATTATTGTTTCTTGAATTTTTTTCTGCAAATATTTTATGTTTCTTCCCCTTTTCCATATTATTCCATCATCTGCAAACAATGCTTTCCCAATATCATGTCCTATATCATTAAAAACATCATTGATCATGATAGAGAAAAGAACTGGACTGATCACACTTCCTTGTGGAGTCCCGTTATCAACCTTATATCTCTTTGATGTTTTATCTCGTATTTTTACTTGAATATATCTATTAAGCAAAAAATCCTTTATCCAATTATATATTTTTCCTTCAAACCCTAATCTTTTTAATTTAATCAATAAACCCTCCTTCCACACCATGTCATATGCTTTCTCTATATCAAAATAAACTATAACTAAACTTTCTTTATTGTTTTGTGCTTTCCTGATTTCATTTTCCAAACTTACTATTGAATCCATAGTTCCTCTGCCTTTCCTAAATCCATTTTGGTACTTTATTATCATTTTTTTACTTTCTAAATAATAATTTAATCTATCTGTAATCATTCTTTCCATTAATTTCCCTAAATGAGATGTCAGTGCTATTGGCCTATAGTACTCTGGATTACTTGGATCTTTCCCAGGTTTAATTATTGGAATTATTATTGCCTCTTTCCAATTTTTTGGTAAGTGACCTCTTTCCCAAACGTTATTATATATTCCTAATAATTTTGCCTTCATTTTATCCCCTAAATGCTTAAGCATCTCATAATTAATATTATCTTTGCCTGGTGATGTTATTTTAGTTCTCCCCATTGCACGCTCTAATTCAAATAAAGTAAATGGAATTTCTATTGTTGTTATTCTTTTTCCTCCATCTAATTCCTCATAATTTTTCTTTTTAGACTCTTCTCTCCTTCTCCATCTATCTTCTGATAAATTAGCATTACTATTTATTTTAATAAATGTTTGAGCTAACATTTCTGCTTTCTCTTCATTTTTAATAGCTACATCTTCTCCTATTTTAATTACTGGATATTTAAACTCTCTATACACTCCTTTCATTTTTCTAATCATTCCCCAAACCTCACTTATTGATGTTGATCTTCCTATTTTACCACAAAAACCCTCCAATTTTCCCGTTTAGCCCATTTAATAACTCTCCTTGCTTCAGCTTGTAACCTTTTATATTTTAATAAACTATCAAAATTATGTCTCTTTTTTAATTCTTTCATGCTTTTATTTCTTTCTTTAATTGCTTTTTCACAATGCTCATTCCACCAAGGAACATTCTTCTTTTTCATGGTTCCTTTACTTTTAGGAATAGTTAATTCTGCTGCTTCTATTATTACTTTCCTAAATGTTTGTTCCACTGTTTCTATATCTTCCTCCAAATTTATCTTACCCTGTTCTTTTTCACATATATTTCTAAATTTATACCAATTAGCTTTTTTAAATACCCATCTTCCTTCTCTTTTTTCCACAAGTAATTCTTTATCCTCATAAATTTTTGTGAAAATTATATAATGATCACTCCCTAAATTTTTTTCCTGAATGTCCCAATTACATTTTCCTGATATTTGATTTGATACCAGAGTGAGATCTAAAGCAGAACTTTTACCTGTATGTACATTAATCCTTGTCCCTCTACCATCATTTAAACATACTAAATTCATAATATCTATGAATTCCTCAATGATCTCACCATTCTTATCTATTTTATTTCCTCCCCACAATGTGTTATGGGAATTGAAATCTCCACATAATACCACATGCTTATAATTACCTTCTAAAATTAATTTAAGATTATTAATATCTAATTTCTTGCATGGATTATAATAATTAACTATATATAACTTCATCTTATTTATATAAACTTCTATTCCTATATATTCTTCTTCTTTTCCTATTTTAATTATTCTATAATTCAGATTATTATTAATAAAAGTAGCACATCCTCCTCCAATACCATTTTCTCTATCACATCTAATTATTGTATATGGAAATAATTTAAATTCTAATTTCTTATTTAACCATGTTTCTTGAATACATATAATATCTGGTTTATCTACTAATTCATCTATATATCTTTTAAACTCTTGACCATTAGCTATCAAACTCCTAGCATTCCATTGTAAAATTAGTACCATTCACTAACCCACACCCCCCTCTTGGCTTGTATGAGCACTTAGATTATTCCTGATCTCCTCCCAAGACAACTCATTAATGTCCAAATGATTTACAGCTGCTTTTACTATAATTTGAATCCTTTCCGTTTTTGACTTTGTTTCCATTGTCGCATTTATTACTCCTGCTATGAATGTAACTAGTTTTTTCATATCTATCCACATTTTTCCTTCTCTCCCCATCCCTTGAGGAGACACTTGCGTTCTAGTTTCAGTTCGTTTCTCTGGAATCTTCCCCACCATTTTAGCTGCATCAGCATATGAGACTTTATTTTGGACTTTAGTTTGTTGTATTTCCATTTCTCTCCTCATCACTTGACAGCCTGCATAAGCTGCACTGTGATCCCCCCCACAATTACAACACTTTGGTTTTGTCCTATTTTTGCATTCTTCAAAACTATGTTGTTCTCCACACCTTGGGCATCTAATTTTTCCTTTACAAAAATTTGCTGTATGACCAAATCTCTGACATTTAAAGCATCGGACTGGTTTTGGAATGTACTCCCTTACAATGTATGACATGCATCCCAAAAATATTCTATATGGTAGAATATTTCCTTCAAATTCTATCAACACTGATTCAGTTTCTTTTTTTATTCCATTTCGGAATTCTGTAAATCTTTTTGCGTCTTTTACTTTTGCACCTTTTAAATGACTTTTTAATTCCTCAATTGTTACTTCAACAGGTATTCCCCAAATCACTCCTTTCGGTCCCTGTCCACTCATTCCCACCTTACTCATACTGATTACTTTATGTTTTCCCACATCTCTTAATTTACAAGCCTTCTCTCTCTGTTCCTCAGTCTTACACACTATTAACAGATTTCCATCTCTTAGGACTTTAGCTAACTTTATGTCACCAACCTGATTTTTTAAGATAGAAGTTAGCTTCACCGGATTCACTGTATTCACTCCATTTCCCTCACTGAATCTCAAAATGATTTTAAACTCTCTTTCCTCTTCATCTGTGCTTTCAATTAATGCAATCCTTCTCTGTTTCCTAGTTGTATCTTCATCTGAATTGTTTCCCCTCTTTCCTTTCATCGACTCCTGTCCAAAACTCATTTCCATACTGCTATCCTCACTCTCATAATCCCCCACTTCTCCCCACTCCTTCTCATTCACCACACAGCTGTGCCTACCCGCCGTTGTTTGTCCCTCTTTCCTTATTGCCATTTCTTCCAAAGATAATCTTTTTCTTCTGACCATCAGAAAATTCCCAAGACTTTTATCTTTTCCATTCGTTTTCTGCTTATTTCCCGATGAATAACCTTTAACCATTCGCCAAAATCGACCTCTGTAAGCTTCTGTTACCCGCCGTCAAGTTTGAAAGCTAGTTTCCGCTCACGTGTCCGCTCCACACTCCAAAAGGATCTCTAGAATTCTGTGTACCTTATCAATGGTTGGGTTGAACCATTGTGGGAAATAGGATGGGGGAAAAAGGGAATGTGTCAGTACTGTGGTTTTGCTGTTTAGTTTTGGAAGATTTATGGTTGTGAATACTTAATGCAGCATTGTTTGTAAATGGGTTAATGTAAATATGTGTTTTGTTTTCACTGTAAAGTACCTTGTATGTTACCCCACGTAATGGTTTATCCCAATTAGAGCACCTGTGTATATATTAGCTGTCTTCCCAATTGTATGTGTGTGTGTGTGTGTGTGTGGTTGGTGATACAAAGTGCCACAAGAAAAATAAAAAGAGAAAGAAAGAAGCTTCTATCGTGGTCTTGACCATTTTTGTCACAAACTGTCTGGGGTACCCACCTCCATGGGCCTTCCAGTACCGTTGAAAGGCCACAAATGGTGTCAGAAGTTACAGCAACAAGCAGTGTGACAAATGGTTCTAGCAGTGGCAAGTTGAGAGACAACGGCGAACAGGTGGCACGGCAAGTTGCACTCTGAAGCGACACAGGAAGATGACGCGTGGTGGGAAAAAGTTAGAACACCAGGAAGAACCAGATGGTGGTGAGCCAGTTCCTGCAACTGACCGGCAAGGAGCATCAGCGATGGCAGCAGAAGCCAGTAACCCGGATAAGCTGGAAGAACTAACCACCATGGTGAAGTCGTTGATTCGCTCCCAAGCTTCCAGAGACCAACTGGTGGAGAAGGAGTCAACCCGACAAGAGCAGAGGTGGAAAAGTCTCCAGCACCAGTTTCAGCAAATTCAAGCTCAGGTGAGAGAGCTGAAAGATGACTTGGAAAGCAGAGCTGATCATGAAGAGGAGGGTGAAGATAATGATGATGATGATGATGATGATGATCATGAAAATGACCAACAAACAGTACCAACCGTACACAAGGCGAAACAAATAAAACCGCCAAAGATCTTACAATTGGCAACGGATGATGATATTGAACATTATCTTATGACGTTCGAGCGGATAGCCACAGTTTGCGGATGGCCTAAAGAAGACTGGACACTCCAGCTCATTCCTCTGCTCACCGGTAAAGCACGCAGTGCATATGTGCTGATGGATTTTGCTGATTCAACTGACTATGAAAAAGTCAAGGAGGTGATTTTGGCCAAGTATGAGATCACACGTGACACGTACAGGAGAAGGTTTCGGGCATTGGACATTCATCCGGGTGAAACACCACGAGAACTGTACGTAAGACTAAAAGATTTGTTTAACAAATGGGTGAAACCAGAGACGTCGAGGCCGAAGGACATCGCAGAGCTTCTCATCCTGGAGCAGTTCCTGAGGATGATGGACTCAGATATGGAAGTGTGGATCCGGGAAAGGGACCCCAAGTCAGCTGAGGAGGCGGCTCGTTTTGCAGAAGTATTCCTGTCAGCGAGGAGTGGAAGCAAGAGACCTGGATTCCCCCAGGACATTCGTTTCAACGGACGCAGTAAGCCCTATGGGGATGATGGGAGTGGACAAAAGCAAGGTAAAGCTCAGGGGAAATTTAGACCGTTTGTCCATAAACACAGTACCACTGGAACTCATGACAATAAACCATCGGTTACTAAATCTAGACCAGACATTCGTTGTTATCTTTGTAATGGATTAGGTCATACTCAGTATTCATGTCCTTCTAATAGACAATCTACACCCTCTCTTCTGTGTACGGTTCCCAGATCAGCTAATCCAGCAATCCATCAGAAAGAGGTTTTGACAGTCCCGGTACTAATAAATGGCCAGCGTGAGGATGCTTTGTTAGACTCTGGTTGCTTTAAAACTGTAATACGGTCTGACGTGGTATCGCGAGAACTTTGGACTGATGTTTCTGCTAATATATGCTGTGTCCATGGAGATGAGAAGGTGTGTCCCACAGCTGAAATTTAAACTTATTTGATTCCAGTTGCCTTGGTACCAAATCTACCTTACTCAGTAATTTTGGGCAGGGACATCCCAGTTCTTTTTGATCTCATCACACAAGCACAAGCTGAACTGCAGCCAAAGGGCAGGGATAGTATGACGTTACCGGTTCATAATCGGGCAGATAGGTTTCAGACTTCCTGTAATATGGTCACTACCAGATCTCACAAAGAGCATAATATTCTGGAAGAACTACCTTTCTATCATGTTGAGTTGGATCAGGGTTCAATAAAGCAACGCAAAACAAGGTTACAAAAGAGGAGAGAAAAATTATTTGGGGCAGGCTTGAAGACATGTAATAAAACGGCTGAACGAGTAAAAGAACCAAGTACACCAGTAGATTTTGAAGTTCCCTCAGATGTTGCTACACTTCAAAAGGCTGATCCTAAATTAAAATGTTGGTTTGACAAAGTTTCAGAAATAGAGGGCATCAAGCGGGAAAAAGGGGACTGCTTGGCAGATGCTAGCTATATAATGAAGAATGACATTTTATATCAAAGACAAGGTATGTTAGAAACCTTCGCATTGCCACAATGTTTGACTAAGAAAGTCATGGAACTTGGACATTCAGTTCCATGGGCAGGCCATTTGGCATTTCAGAAAACACTCAATAGAATCAGCAATAGATTTGTTTGGCCAGGGATGTACACAGACTTGAAAGAATTTTGTGCAACATGTGAGATCTGCCAGCTGACGTCATCTCGGGGAGTACCGAGAGCACAGCTTCAGCCGCTACCCCTTATTTCTACACCATTTGACAGGATAGGTATGGACATTGTAGGACCCCTCGAGAGGAGCGTATCTGGTTACAAATACATCCTGGTTATTTGTGATTATGCAACACGCTATCCGGAGGCTTTTCCTCTGAAATCGATCACCGCTAGAAACGTGGCCACTTCTCTCATCCAGTTGTTTTCCAGAGTAGGAATCCCCAAAGAAATTCTGACTGACTGTGGAACAAATTTCCTGTCTAAATTACTCCAGCAAGTCTACAAGTTGTTAGGGATTAAAGGTATAAAGTCCACTCCTTATCATCCTCGGACAGACGGGCTGGTGGAGAGATTTAACCAGACATTAAAGAACATGTTGAGGAAGTTTGTTTCCCTGACAGGTAACGATTGGGATCAATGGCTACCGTATTTACTGTTTGCCTACAGAGAGGTCCCACAGGCATCGACAGGCTTCTCTCCATTCGAGCTGCTTTATGGTCGTCAGATTCGAGGACCGTTGGATCTGCTTAAGGAACACTGGGAGTTCCAAAGGGATTCCAAATTTAATTTTAAAAAATCAATTGTGAAACTGTAAAAATGTAGTGGCTTGATTTTAAATCTCAAAAGTGTACCAAATTAAATTTGCTTTTAAAGTGTACAGTGTTTCTGACTCTCTGATAAATCTACGTAGCCTAGAAATCCAGACAAACCTGAGCAATAGCAACAGATTTTGCTTTGAAGGTTTATCTAGCCCCTCTCCATTGTAGTGTGCCTATATAGAGAGAGTGGCGACAACTTGAAACATGGACGCCATATTCGCTACCATCTTTCAACGCGTTACTATGGGGATTATGTCTCAGACTGAAATAAATCGCAGATCTTACCTTCAACTTTCACGTAACTGCCGAAATTATCGTTTGTCAATATTTAAAAGGCATCAACAATGCATGACCAAGAACTAAATATTCGGAAAAAGGCTGGTAAAAGTGACGAAACGTCCCCTTTTGCCCGGAAATGTTTTTTGGCTGAGGGGATTTTTTAACATATCATAAAATGTCCTGGTTAACCTCATATTGTTTCAATGACCGTCATTCATCACTTTTAAAGCATCCACAGTTTCTACATCCTTTCCCTCATACATGTTTCACAACAAGTAAACACATTTGGACATGTCACAAATTGATGATTTGACATGAACTGAACTGAAATCAACCTAGCAAAATCGCATAGTCACCAAATAGCTATTGAAATTATTTCTTATACATCGAAAGTGATATATTTCTCATCAGTGGTCTATTTTCCGCCTAAAACGCAAACAGATCTTACCTCACACAACAAAGAATAATTACTGGCCTTCCACTTCTCTCGTCGGACTTTGTACTCCCACAATTTCCTGTTTTCTGCATCCTGAGGAAATAAATGTTACCGTTTGACACTTCCAGGTCTCGTACTGCACCCGAACGCTGCACAGCATGGCATTTTTAGATAATCATAGATCAATCTCAAGATGCACTACTCATATGTTTCTGTATTTGTTTCTGTGTGATACTGGCCAAGTTGGTATCGAATATGGCGCCCATGAAGCAGGTGACCGCCTCTGAGCCAATCAGATCGACGAATTGTCCTAAACGTAATCTATATATGCACACTACTCCATTGTAGCCTCAGCAGGTCAGCCATCGATTTGGCTAAGACCGGGTCACTCACAGCGCTTAATGTTTCTGCAGAGACATTGCACAGGCTTAGGACTATTGCAGCAAAGCTTTTTTTTCTTTTTCTTTTATAAAGAGATTTTGTGACCGCAGAAGTTTTTATTCAACAGAGGATTGTTAAGAAAGGGGGAGCAAAGTGGGGGAGAGACATCAGCAAAGGTGTAACGGACTGGAGGCCTCTGAAGATGGGGCGCCCGTTTTAATCACTGCGCTACATGATGCCCCTGTAAACTCATATCTATGAATACATCACGTTGGTCACTACTCTAAACTGTTCCTAGCCCTATCCAATTGCAAGCAGAGACAGTCTGAAAGAAAAACGTAAAGTCCATTAATAGGAGTGAGCATTGTCTATGGGTCGTGGCCAGACTATATATCACTATTTCGAACAACTTTTCAGACCCCCCTCATAGACTTTTTTTTCCAAAACCTTTTAAAATTTCTGACCACCTTTAGCTACTTTCAGTGAAACGTTCTCGCTGATATTTCATTCAAATTAAAGACCCGGCCGGTTCTGCATCTGGACCGTCCATCCAGGTGCTCAAAAATATATGTTTTACACCAGTTTCCTTCTGTTATCAGTGTGTTTTATATACTTAATATAATATGTTCCAGTCTCTTCTTGAAAACAAAAGTCATATATATATAATTTTTTTTTCTGGTTCTGTGTAGAAAACAACTAGTTATATAGCTAAGGGTGATTAGCCGTGGTGTTCAGTATATTTTTCCTACATGTCATGCAAATGCTGTGACTCCATGTAGGTCACAGCATCACTGATAACACGTTACCAGGCTCCTGATTGGTTGACGCGACGTGGATTGACGGCAAAGGTAATATTTTTCAACTTCAGCAGCAGATGTAAAAACACTTGCGACATGCAAATACATAAAATGCACCACATAAAATGATTTTCTGCATCGTATTTTCTGATGCACTCAGTCGGGCTAATCTGAGGCGCGAATGAGGCAGAAAAAAGCTTTTTTGCAACGCAGATCTGCTTCTGACGCGATGCTGCATCATCAGCACGCTTTTCCATTGGCTTTACATGTAAACCTGATGCCTATGATGCTTCAAACATCTTTGTTGTGAATGCACCATAAAACTTGTAATGCTGTTTTTTCCCTCCACCTACTTCACAGACAAATTTCAACCATCTGAAATAGGAGCACAGTTTTTTGACGGAAAAGAACTCACAGGACATAAAATATAGTAGACAGCAGAAAATGTATTAAAAACCAAGTGAATGTGAGTTATAAGTCAATTTTACAAATGAAGTAGCAAGTTCAATGAAAGCCAAATTGTTTCATATACCTATGGCACCTTTAATATACCATCCATCCATCCATCCAACAACTTATCACACTTTCAGTTTTGCAAAAAACTTTTTAAATTAAAAACCATGTCGACCCTTCTCCCATTATTCTGAAATAAATAGTCCTGTACTATTGGCAAATGTTGTGGAGAACACAGTAATGTTTTGTGGAGGAGAAAGCAAGACAGGGAAACACCATCAGTAGGTTACGGATCTACAGACACAGACCATTTCACTATCAGCTAAGGTTCGTAACCATTCGACTGCAACGTTTCTAAACAGCCTTTTGACCAACTAAATGTCCGCAAACAAACCATTAAGTCCACCCACAATGAAATGCATTTGCAGTTTTTTTGTCTTCTCCATCACTTTGAACCATCCTCACCCACTCTCCCAAACCTCCATCACACTAACAACTATGCAGGCACACGTTCAGATGCCAAACAGATCATTCTTGTCTCAATGCACTTGTCAGTGGTTTTTGATGGGGACAAAGCACAGATCATTAAGACTCAGGGATAGCAGGAGTTTCATCAGAGGTCGGAGATCACAAATAATATTATTCCTCCTCAAAATCTCTAATTAGGAGCGAATCTGTTGCTATCTGCACTCCTCCTTTGCCAAACCAAACTAATGGCTGATACAAAGTCATACAAAGAGAGGTGAAGTGTAAAAATCCTCCAGTTCCAACTGTGGTTGTTTCTGCTAACAATATGTTTGATTTTTTTTTTTTACATACCACTCTTTCTGATGGTCACTCTCTTGTAGTTGAAGCCATGGTTTTCCACTAGACGTGTCAGCAGCACGTTACAGGAGCAGCACGTTTTACTCGCGCATTCTGCTGCTTGGCCCTTTCCACTGGTGGTGTCAGCAGCACGTCGCAGCAGAGAAGCAGCTGTCACCGAGAGTGCCCGAAATCATGCGAGATCAGCAAAATCACGTGTGGATTTGTCAGTAAATGCAACAACAAGCAGAAAAAAAGACTACAACATGGTTCCAAAAGGTCTGTGTTTTATGTTCTGTCCGTTTTTCACAAAAAATGAGTGGCATAAACTCACCATCTTGCCCCAAAAGGATTATATTGAAAAGAAAGGATTATATTGATTTCAGCGGTGGCTAACAGCCGCGTATGACATGCTGCTGCTGTAACATGCTGCTGACGCGTCCCGTGGAAAGGAAGGGTAAGCGTCCAACATGTAACATTAATGCATCTCAGCATTTAGTAAGTACAATTTTTCTGGGTTTTCCCCGTCACAGGAGCGTCATGTTGCAGCACTTTTCTAAATATACGCGGGAGTCCTATTTTCTACGCGCTACGCCTGTGAAACGAGTAAATTTCGACATTTTGGATAGGGAAAGACAGGAAATCAGATGGCTCAGCATTCGGAAATTTTCAAAATAAAACAAAGGTGCTTCTTTCCGGTAGTTTTACTTTACTACCTGTCAGGCCGGTGAGAAGCCAGTAGATCACGGTAGGGTCTACACTACCTCGGATCGCCACTAACAAGGATTTTGTATATTCCCTGACATAACATAAACTTATTGGCAAATGTAAAACGGACAGAACATAAAACACAGACCTTTTGGAGCCATGTTGTAGTGTTTTTACTGCTTGTGGTCACGTTTACTGACGAATCCACGCGTGATTTGGCTGATCTCGCATGATTTCGGGCTCTCTCGGTAACAGCTGCTTCACTGCTGCTATGTGCTGCTGACGCCCCCCATGGAAAGCGCCAAGCAGCAGAATACGCGAGTAAAACGTGCTGCTGAAACATCCAGTGGAAAGCCCGGGTTGTTGCTTGTTGTTTTACACCGTATGTACCTTTTTTCTTCTTCGTCTCCTCCACAGCTGTAATGCACATATTTGTAAAGAGACTGTAAGTATTTGCAAAAAGTAGGAAATTGTAGGATGATGACTATGAGGTGAAATATAAAGTATTGACATTTTTTGACAAAATCTTTAAGACATGCATGTGAGGATTCATTTTCTACAATCATTTCAGCGATTATTCAGTATGGTCAGTTATTTTTGTGAATCCTTCTCAGAATTAAACCAAGTGGTTTTTAGAAGCTTTGACCCAAATTATCATTAAATTCAACTGTAGCTTCGGAAAAAAAAATTTGTGTGTGAAAGTTGTTGCTAGTTAAATTTATTAAAATTACTTCAAACACAACATGTTATAGATAGATAGATAGATAGATAGATAGATAGATAGATAGATAGATAGATAGATAGATAGATAGATAGATAGATAGATAGATAGATAGATAGATAGATAGATAGATAGATTGCCCCTTTGTGACACACCTTAAGCTAACATTATAGGATCTGTCTAAAGTTGTCCACTTGAAACTGAATCTGTCAGAAGGCATCTTAATGCTACCTCCAAAGAGAGCATAAAGGGATAACTAATGACCCGGGTTTATTGACTCGCCTGTTTCCAGTTCAGCAAAAGGGGGGGGAAATTGTGTTTAAACTGACTCTACATTTAGCACTCTCAAGCATTGATTAACAGGTTCAGTGAATGATATAAACAATTAATTTTAGGTTTACAAAAATAAAAAAGCAATTATAATATATTTTACTCCCGGTGTAGCTTGTATGAATGTGGGCTTCTGTGGAACTATAAAGCAGAAAAATGGCGGTTTCGGTCCGCATGTCAAGGTGTCCTCCAGCAAGATGCAGAGAAATTGTGCACTTGTGTGTGTGTGGGTGTGAATAATGGAGAATATCAAGAGAAAAAAAAAACAATGAGGGAATGTGTGTGGGAGAAGCTGAATTTGTAGGAAACCCTATAATAGCTTTTTTTTTAAATAAAAATTCAGCTATTCCCACACACAAGTATTCCCAATAAAAATACAAATTTAAAAAGAAAGCTGAGATAAATTTAATTTCTTTAAACCAATATGTGAAATGTCCACAAGCATATGGCTCCAAATAGCAATTTTCGTGGAGTCAGATTCCAACAAAGCTGAAATGTTTTGTCCTTTCTGTACCCAACATTCTCGTCTTTTAAAACGTGTTTCCTGGGAAACTGGTTCTAAGATCATTTTCTAAAAGCTGACGTGGTTAGATGAAGGAGACTCACTTTGCAGATGGAGGTGTCACTCAATCATCTAGCCTTCAGTTGTTTAGATCTTTTCTTAACCAAGGAGGATTTAAAAATTAGATTATTAAAAAATGCACAGGTAAAGGTTGAGGGTTAAGAAATTGCTATATAAAAGGAAAGGAAAAAAATCTCATCTTGAGTATAGAACAAGAGTAAGGGGAAAACTGACAAATGCATGAACTAAACCCAGTGTCCCCCCCAATCCCTCTCACAATGAAGGTCACTAGTTCTTTTCACAAGACTGATAGAGAAGGGTCTATTGGATTTGTGAGGGGAAAAAAATCAAAAGGATAATTTTTCGCATCAAAATACCGTATGACTCATAAAGCCACAATGAACAACAATATTGTTCTTAAGATTTTCTGCAAAAACTGTGCATGTCCTCTGTGACATGCGACACAGTTTTACTCTCAGGGTTATTGTCAAGCAATGCAAATACAAAGAGACGTCATTTCTAAAATACTTTTTTGAGGTTGAGCTTAGGCAACATACTTCTAGGTTAGCCTAGAAGGTGACTGTCACATTGCAAGGCCATTTTCTTTAGTTCCTTCATGACACATTAGACAATTTGATCATCCATCCATCCATGCATTTTCTAAACCGCTTATTCCTCAAGGTGTCGCGGGGGGGCTGCTGCCTATTTCCAGCTGTCGACAAGCAAGAGGCGGGGTACACCCTGGACAGGTCGTCAGTCCATCACAGACAATTTGATCATTTTTGATTATATTTCAAGTTTTTTTTCTATTTAAAAGACAGCTAATATGGGTCTCTCCTGCAACCATTAGAGGTTACAGATTTCTCAATTTCTTGCTTTTATTTGCAACATCCTGGCAGAGCAAACAAAACAAAAAACGATCATGATTATCCTAGAAAAACAGATTCAGACACTGAACGCAGACTATCTTCATAATTTGATAGACTACAGGGTTGGAGACTGCAGTCTGATTTATTTTTTTTTAAAAGCAACAAATGGTCAGTTTTTTCTGTCTGCATAATCTTGAAAAAGTATTCAAACCTCGTAAACTTGTTCACATTATATCTTACGACTAACCTCAGTGTATTTTATGATGGTGAGACAGAGCATTACATTAAAGTGATTAACTGTGAAGCCAAAATGTCACAAATTTCAGTAACATACCGAAGAACGAGGTTTTCAGGATAACCCATCTGAACTTGACAATTAATCTCCTTACTCAGTGAATTTTCAGTAGGGCTCGGTGATGTGACCTAAAAATAAAATCTTTGGTTTTATTTTTTCAAATTCGAACACAAACACACAACTTGTACAAAGGATTTGGTTACAGTTAGCTAGCTAAGGTATGTTGGTCACTGTGGTTTTGTTATGGTGAATTCACACAGCACAGTTGGTCTGCGTCAGGGAACGCATTCAATGGATGAAGTTTGACGTATGTACTTCTTGGCTTCCATAGCCTGCTTCTGAGGAAAAAAACAACGCATGGGCGGGGCTTCCTCTGTTGCCGTATACGTTCTGAACAATGGTGGATCGTAACGAGAGAGTTGATTGGCTTTATTTGCTAGATAAAGCTAGACAACATTGACATAGGGTGCATCAGCGCTCATTCTTCAGATGTGTTCTGAGTTTGGGGAGATTAACCATTTGCTCCAGGAGCTACTTATGGATGAGATTCGCTTTCAGTGCTACTTCCGTCTGTCTTGCGCACCTAATTTTACGACCTCCTCGGCCGCATCGGAGCTTAAATCTCCTACCAGGACACCAACTACAGGTGCTCTGTTCCTCCTTAGGAGCGCCTGTCCATCTGTCTTCGGTAAGTGTTATTTCTGATTTTTGAAATCTGCGTTAGTTGAAAATGTTTTCACTGGACCCGCGCTTCATTCAAGATACGTGTGACATAACTACAGTGAGACGCTCTGATTGGTTGTCGCACTGCGTTAACTGTGTTGGGTCCGTCAAAAGTTAAACTAGCTGATCTTCTGCGTTGCTTGCGTTGGTACGTTGCCGTATGTAACGCAAGTGAAGTTGACGGAGCCAACGTACACAACGCACCGCAGAGACTTTGACAGACCTCTGACGTACTCGACCATAGACTTTACATGTAATCGTGCCGCAACAGACGCTGATGCATGGGGTTGGTGTGAATGCACCATAAGTCTCAGAGAGACTGGCCTTTTTAATATTCTCCTGGATGCCTCTGTTTCAGATATTGTAATAGGCTTGTAGTGCTGCCTTTGACTGCGATGGGCTATAGGTAAATGTCACAGCAACCCATACCAATTCCACGACGGAAGCTCTGGGGAGCCAAAAATGTGTCGTTACACAAAAACTCAGTTTACTTTTTTGTCTGCAGCAACAAAAAAAATTTAATTCATTCGTTTCAATCGATTTTTTTTACCCAGGCCTAATTTCCTCTAAGCAATCAGATGATCCACAACTTAAACTTATTTGATTTAGTTTTTTTCCCCCAATCATCCTTTTTAAGAGAAAACCCAGCAACATATAAACCCCATCTTCTCACCCTGCACATGCTTTTTCTGCATTTATTCCTGTAGTCATTTACTACTGTAGAGAGGTCTCCTGCCTATGTGTTTCCCAAATGAAAATAAATTTAGTCTTTATTTCCAGGATATTTATTATATAGGGTTTTATTTGAGCTCCAATGGAGTGTGTTGGCAGAGTGGACCGATGTGTACAAAGCAGCTCCTCTATGTAGCATTTCCTGAAAAAAACAAAACAAAAACAGCAGCAAAACATAATGCACTTTTACTAAAAGCAAAGGACATAAACCAAGTAAAATGAAGCCATATCTTTACTCATTTCTAATTTTGTATCTCTGAAAACTTCGCCATCTTGCTGGAGCACATCTGACTGCTTCAGGAGGATAGAAAAGCAGCAGTTTTTTTTCTCCTCTACTTCTAAAGACAAAGAATTGTAATCTTTTTTTTTTCTTTTCGTTTTTGCAATATGTAAAGATATGCATAGTCGAGTACACTCTAAAGCAGGGATCTCTAACCTGGCTCATCGAGAGCTGGTGACCTGCAGGTTTTAGGTGCATCCCTGCACAAACACAGCTGAATCAAATGGATGGGTTGTTAGCAGGCCTTTGCCTAATTTTCTGGCATGCTGCAGAGGTAATTCGATATTTTTGATTCAGCTGTGTTGGAGCAGGGTTGTATTTAAGATCTTGTGGTCGGTAGCTTTGGAGGACCAGGGTTGGAGACCCCTGAGCTTTTATTGCTATTTCCTCAAGATGTTACTTTCTTTCTGATTATTTGCACCTTTATCGGAGTTTCACCAGCAAAAGGAACACATGCTACCAGAGTTTCTCAAATGTGCAGATCAGTGAAAGGCTGACTACGCCGTAATGGCTAATGTCACAGGAAATGCACTTTGGAATGATCAACAACACAGATGGTTTAAGTAAGATTTGCCCACGGGCCAATGGTGTGCCGGAACAGACATATGAAAAATGATTTGTGAACCAGGGATGGCATATAAATGTAATAAAACTGTAAAACTACAAATAACAGAAAGGCATGTATAAGTCCCTAAAGTGATGCTTTAGCAGATTAATAAAAAGGTATCATAAATTAATTTAGATTGCATGTTTAAATTTTGTTGCTCATTCATTCATAAAGCATTTAACTGCTATTTTCATATTCCAAAAATTTCAAGATGTTTTTCCAAAAGGTTTTAATTAACTGAAATTATGATTGCTACTCCGTCAGGTTTTCATAGAATAATATATTCTGTATCTAAAGGAAGTCTGCAGAAAATTACGGAAGCACATGAATAGCTCCCTGTAAAATATAGTCTCTCCAAATGTTCTCACCAGGTTTCGGTTTCATATTTGACTCACACTCTGAGCTAAGGCTCACTCCAGTGTTTTGATGTTATGAAGCGGATGTTGTTCTATGGGCAATGCCATTTATTCAGAAGTCCACCCACTGTTCATGTTTCTCCCTCAGGTTTTCCCCTCTTTTTAGGTGATGGATGAAAAGCTAAGGAGAATCATTGTAAGTAAAATGTCAGAAAACACAGCAATGATAAAATGTTTGATTTAAAGTTATGCAAGACATATCAGCTACAAAAAAAACCTAAGCAAATGTATTCATGACATTAAGAAATAATATATTTCTGATGTTTCCTTCAGGCTTTGAATGAAATGCATTTATCTGTAAATGACATCTCTGTTGGACAAAACATGGAGCCCCGTTTGAGTTTGTATGATCGAATTTGGATTTTCGTATTATCTTTATGGTTATATTAGATCCAGAGTTTAGAGGATAACTGATACAAATGAGCAAAATATTGAAATGTTAAACTGCATGTCAGTAACCAGAACAATACAAAACAATATATTGTTTTGTTCTTACAGGAAGCAAACAATTAGAAACCATGTACAACTGTCCATTATTGCTACCATCAGTGAAGTTACATAAAACCCCCAAAATAAATGCATCTTTAATGAGGCAGCTGACTCTTCCACTTGAGCTTAAAAGCAAACATTGTTTCAGTACAGATTTCACATACTTCTTTTCTTAACATTAAAAACAAATCCAAAACGTTGATTTTACGAAGTACTTGGTCTGTTTCAAAAGAATATATATTTTTTATATTTGTGTGTCTAAGAACAGAGCAACAACAACCAGCTCGGACATTTTTCATCTTAGCTTATATACAGACGTGGACAAAATTGTTGGTACCCTTCATTAAATCAAAGAAAAACTCATAATGGTCACAGAAATAACTTTAATCTGACAAAATTAATAATAAATAAAAATTATATAAATGTTGACCAATGAAAGTCAGACAATGCTTTTCATCCATGCTTCAACGGAATTATTTAAAAAATAAATGCGTGAAACAGGCCTGGACAAAAATTATGGTACCCCTAGAAAAGAATAAAAATAATGTGACCAAAGGGACATGTTAATCCAAGGTATGTCCAATAATCAGCATCCTAGGTGTCTACAATCCTGTAATCACTCAGTGGGCCTATATATAGGACTCCAGGTAGTCACTGTGTTATTTGGTGACGTGGTGTGTACCACACTCAATATAAACCAGAGGAAGCAAAGGAAAGGCTTGTCTCAGGAGATGAGAAAGAAAATCATAGACAAGCATGTTAACTGTAAAGGCTATAAGACCATCTCCAAGCAGCTAGATGTTTCTGTGACTACAGCTGCACAGGTCATTCAGTAATGTACGATCCATGGGACTGTAGCCAACCTCCCTGGACGTGGCTGCAGGAGGAAAATTGATGACAGATCAAATAGACAGATAATCCAAATGGTAACAAAAGAGCCTAGAAAGACTTCAAAATAGATCCAAGCTGAACTTTATGCTCAAGGAACATCAGTGTCTGATCGGAACATCCTTCGCTGTTTGAGCCAGAGGACAAATCATTAAAAAAAACAGACTGGAGTATGCCAAACTACATGCTGACGAGCCACAAAGCTTCTGGGAGAATGTCCTGTGGACAGATGAGACAAAAATTTAACTTTTTGCCAAGGCACATCAGCTCTATGTTCACAGACGGAAAAATGAAGCATATCTAGAAAAGAACACGGTCCCTACTGTGAAACATGGGGGAGGCTCGGTTATGTTCTGGGGCTGATTTGCTGCATCTGACACAGGGTGTCTTGAATCTGTGCAGGGTACAATGAAATCTCAAGACTATCAGGGGATTCTAGAGAGAAATGTGCTGGCCAGTGTCAGAAAGCATGGTCTCAGTCGCAGGTCACGGGTCTTACAACAGGAAAATGACCCAAAACACACAGCTAAAAACACCCAAGAAGGGCTAAGAGGAAAACATTGGCCTTCTATGAGCCCTGATCTCAATCCTATTGAGCATCTTTGGAAGGAGCTGAAATGTGCCGTCTGGAAAAGGCGCCCTTAAAACCGGAAACAACTAGAACAGTTTGCTCATGAGGAATGGGCCAATATACCTGCTGAGAGGTGCAGAAGTCTCATTGACAGTTACAGGAATCATTTGATTGCAGTGATTGCCTCAAAAGGTTGTGCAACCAAATATTAAGTTGTGGGTACCATCATTTTTGTCCAGGCCTGTTTCATGTATTTATTTTTTAAATAATTCCGTTGAAGCATGGATGAAAAGCAATGTCTGACTTTCATTGGTCAACATTTATATAATTTTTATTTATTATTACTTTTGTCAGATTAAAGTTATTTCTGTGACCATTATGAGTTTTTCTTTGATTTAATGAAGGGTACCAACAATTTTGGCCACGTCTGTACCTGACTGTTATGCTCTTCGTCAGAGCTTCAGGTTTTGTGTTACAACCAATTGTGCAGTTAGCAGTTTTGAGACTGACAGGTGGTGGTGCCTATCTCCAGCTGTCAACGGGCGAGAGGCAGGGTACAACCCCCATTCAACTTTGAGCATAGCAGCAACACAGCTAACTCAACATAATGACAAAGGAGCATATCACAACAGAACAAGTATCTGGCAAAAACATTATGTATACTGGGTTCAAATATTTGCAATTTTATTATTGCACTATTTTTTCAAGATTAACTTCATTCATTTTATTCCTCTATTGATTGAAAGATATTTTAATTTTTAAGGACTATTAAAGTTCAGTTTAGTCAGTTAAAAAACAATGTCTTAGATTTAGTAATGGAGTAATGCTAAGTTAAGATGAGTTAACTAAATGACTTGTGAATCATTATTTAAACTAAGCATTTTCCGTTATTACAACTTTTTTTTAGTACATTCAACTTAAGTCTTTAATTCAAATGCATTAGGGCCTCAAGTACATTGAAGATACTCCACTGCACTTAGTCAACTAATGCTTCATTAATTAAAACATTTAAGGCAACGAGTTACCTTCATTTTTTAAAAGTACATAGACCTTATCCAGGTTTACAGTGTGATTGTCTTCTATCAGATTTAACTAATGGACTTGGTTGCAAATGATGCACAACTTGCTGAGGAATGGTAGCAGTAGCAGTCATGGGTGTTTCCGCATCCATAGTGAATGAATGGCTAATGGATGCTTGCTTGGTGTCAAAAAAAGTCACTTATCTGATCTCCATCCATTCATCTTCCTCCAATTATCCGGGGTTGGGTTGCGGAGGCAGTAGCTTAAGCAGAGAGATCCAGACTTCCCTGTCCCCAGCCACTTGGGCCAGCTCCTCAGAAGGAATCCCAAGGTGTTCCCAGGCAAGCTGGGAGACATAGTCCCTCTAGCGAATCCTGGGTCTTCCTCATGGTCTTCTCCTGCTGGGACGTGCCCAGAGCACCTCACCAGGGAGGCGTCCAGAAGGCATGCTGACCAGATGCCCGAGCCACCTCAACTGGCTCCTCTCAATGTGGAGGAGCAGCGGCTCTACTCTACCCTTGGGATGACCGAGCTTCTCACCCCATCTCTAAGGGAGAACCCAGAAACCCTGTGGAGAAAACTCATTTTAGCCACCTGTATCCGTGATCTCTTCTTTTCAGTCACCACCCAGAGCTTGTGACCATAGATGAAGGTAGGAACATAGGGGGTCCCGGTTGCGGCCCGGCTCGGTCCTGGTGCATGTCGGGCGGGTCCTGGGTGGTCTGGTGTGTCGGGCGGCCGCCGTTTTGGGCCGACGTCCTCCTTGGATTGACTGGGGCACCTCTTATGGGGGTGCCGGGGTTGTAGAGTAGGTTGGTGCCGTCCGGTGGATCGGTGGGGACCGTGCCTGGCGCCCAGGCCTCCTGCCGGTTCCAGGACTTCTGCTGGCTGGTCTGTTCACCTGGGGGGGCTGTCCGGCATTGGCTGGGCCCCTGATCTTGGCGCCCTGCGTGGGGCGGGATCTGGACCCAGGAGCTGGAAGATCTGGATGTCCAGGTGCCGGCTGGGCGCGGCCTGGGGAGGGCGTACATCCGCTGTGGCTCTTGCTGTGGCTCCCTGGCGTGTGGGTGTGTGGGGGCGGGCCGGGTTGTTGGCGATGGGTATTGGTCCGGGTGGCGGCGGCGTGTGTTGTCCGTCGGTTGGCTGCGGATCCCCCTTGCCTGCGGCGGCGGCGGGGGGCCCTTGTCGGCTGGTCCCTGGTTGGGGCCCCGCTGGGGGGCGGGGTGCCCCTGGTCCCCGTGGCCTCCGGATCCTGATCCGGGCCCGCCCTGGCGTAGCCGGTTTCCGGCGGAGCCCGTGGGCTCGTCACTGCGATCTCTCGGGCCCCAGCATTGCGGCTGATGGGTGTTCCCCTGGGGCTTCCATCTGTTCCTCTCTTGGTGGGTGATCGACCCTGCGCTGATCCGCCTGTGGCCTCTGTACTCTGTGGGACCCTGGATGCATACATCTCCTGCCTCTTCCATGTCTGTGTCGATTCCTGTAGGACGGATTGACGGTTCCTTACACCAGCTATCAATCACTTGCATGGGGAAACCTTATTCCGACCTGCATGCTCGCACACACACATAGGTGTGGGGACATTGGTGTGGACGGACATATCTTAAGCTGAGGTTATCATCATTAGTTAGTTGTTCACAGGAGCTTACCAGAAACATTTGTATTATGTTCATTAATCCATGCTTGTGTGTAGTGAATGTGTAATTCTTAGTTTATTCTACTAGATCCGAACTATTGGTTTGGTTCTGTACAGTTTGTTGTTTTTGTTTTTTATTACTGTTTCTCTGCCGTCCGGCAGAGGTGGAGGACTGGGATGTTTTCTTGTGTTCTTTGTTTGCCTCCCTGTCTTGTGTCGTCGGTTCGCGCCTCTGTTGGTCCGGTTTCTTTTCTTCACCTTCTTCCTTTCTCCCTTCTTGTCTCGGTTTAGTGTCCATGACTGTTGGAGTACTTGGTACTCAGACACCAATTCTGAGTAGCATACTGCTAGACAGGACACGTTAAAAGAAAGAAAAAAAAAAGAAAAGGAAAAAAAAGGTAGGAACATAGATCGACCGGTAAATCAAGAGCTTTGCCTTTCAGCTCAGCTCTCTCTTCAGTACGACAGACCGGTACATCACCCGCATAACTGCAGACGCCTTACCAAACTGTCTATCGATCACCGCTCCATTTTTCCCTCATTTGTGAACAAGTCCCCCAGAAACTTGAACTCCTCCACTTGAGGAAGGACCCCATCCCCGACCAGAAGAAGGTACCCTACTCTTTTCCGACTCAAGACCATGGTCTCGGATTTGGAGGTGCTGATCCTCATCCCAGCTTCTTCACAATCAGCTGCAAACAGTTCCAGCGAAAGCTGGAGCCCACGTTCAGATGAAGCCAACAGGACCACATCATCTGTGAAAAGCAGAGACCCGATCCTGAGGTCACCAAAACCAATCCCCTCAAACACCTTGGCTCTGCATTTCTAGGCATTTATCTGATCTCTCCAAGAAAATACATTAAAGTAATTCTGCAGAACTAAACCATTAACTAAACAATTTAAGTCTACAACTTTAAATTAAAAAAAATACGCTTAAACCAACTGCTTTCTTTCCATCTTGGACTGTAATTTTAATCCACCATGTTCTATTTATTTGTTGTGCTGACAGTTCAGTGTGATCAAATTAGACAGTCCAAAACATTATTTCTTTTTATGGACAACACTTCCAACATTTAAAAGATGGGCATAGGAAACCCCAGAATGAAAACTGAGCAGCAAACAGCACCAACTAGGGGCAGGCGGATTGATCTAAAATATCAATAGTATCAATACTAGGCAAGGCAAGGCAGAACAATTTTATTTGTATAGCACACTTTCAACACAAGGCAATTCAAGGTGCTTTACATGATTAAGACAGGTTCACAGCATAAATCAGTTTGATGATTAGAATACAAATGAGCAGTTAAATAAAGAAAATAATCAAAAAAATACAACAATGTAGGGACGAGTAAAAATCAGTTTTAGTTCATTAACTGATCTTGCTGAAGAAAACTCATTTTTTAACACAAGAAAGCATTTACAGTAATTAAGACAATAAATCATGTGACAATTAAAAACAAGCAAGTAAAAACAGTTACTTACCTATTTAGTTACTCAAGAGAGTCTAAATAGGTAAGTTTTTATTTTAGATTTAAAAAAAGTGTTCAGTGTCTCTGCCGCTTTGCATTCTCCCAGTAGTTTGTTACAGATATGAGGAGCATAGAAACTAAAAGCTGCCTCTCCATGTTTGGTTCATGTTCTAGGGACGATCAGTAAACTAGAGCTGGAGGACCTGATGTACTCTGGTGCTAACCCATTTAAATGATTTATAAACTAATAAAAGCACTTTGAAGCCTATTCTCTGAGCTACAGGGAGCCAGTGTAAAGACTTTAGAACTGGGGTGATGTGTTCGACTTTCCTGGTTCTAGTGAAAACAAGAGCAGCAGCGTTCTGGATCAGCTGCATCTGTCTGATTTTTTTAGGTAGACCCGTGAAGATACTGTTACAGTAATCAAGGCAGCTAGAGATAAACGCTTGGATGAGTTTTTCTAGATCTCCTTGCTTCATCATTCCTTTAATCCTAGAAATGTTCCTCAGGTAATAAAAAGCTGACCTTGTAATTACCTTTATGTGACCCTGGAGGTTCAGGTCTGAGTCCATTATTACACCTAGATTTCTGGCCTGGTTGGTAGTTCCTGGTTGGACCAACTGAAGCTGTGCACTGATATTTAATCTATCTTTTTTGGGTCTGAAGAGAAGCACTTCAGTTTTGTTTTTGTTCAGTTGGAGGAAATTATGGGACATTCAGCTGTTAATTTGCTCAATGCATTTATTAAGGATTTGGATAGGTTCAACATCAAATGGGGATATTGAGACATAAAGCTGAGTGTCATCAGCATAGTTGTGTTAGTTAACATCGTTGGTGCTTATAATCTGGCTTAGTGGGAGCATGTACATGCTAAATAGGAGGGGCCCTAGGATGGAGCCCTGGGGGACCCCACATGTGATTTATGTGTTTTGTGATGAGAACTGGCTAATCGACACAAAGAAGTTCCTGTTCTTAAGGTAGGATTTGAACCAGTCAAGTACTGTACCAGAGAGATCGAACCAGCTCTATGGACGTTCTTTGACGAGGGCAGTCTCTGTACCAGAGTAATAAATATCAAAGCGGTTGTTCGTTCAACCAAGAAAACATGTTTTTCAATTACACCCTTGATCTTGATGGGTTAGGAAGTCATTAAAGAAAATAACTGACTTGTAAAGTGCCTCCAGATGACATCTGTTGTGAATTGGCGCTATATAAACTGGATTGAACTACACTTAAAAATTATTTTTAGTTCAACATGGAATTTAACTCATAGGAAATGAGATACGCATTCAGGATAGCAAAATATCAATTTAGAAAAAAAGATAATCACTTTTTCATTTAATAAATGTTGAAACTTAAGACCTTTCTCAGTGATTAGAGGAAAATCCTTGGAGTTACAGAAAACTGTCTATTAAATAATTGTCAGCCAACTGTTTTCCAACGATATTCTGATTATTTGTGTTTGGTGATAAGCTAAAAGTCTTTGAGATTTAAATGAATCCTTGTCAACAAATTATTTAGGACCTTCAAAAAATTATATCAGATTAGTCGGGACCCTGACTGCACCACTCCTTAAAATTATTCCTTCTGGTCAAAAGAAATGATGAAACTGAAACATGACTTCACACCTATATCTGCCAGAGAGAGATACAGTACGACTGTTTAAACAAATAAATCTATAAGCCGTTATGAACATGTTTGACTTAATTTATGGGGGACATCAAGACTGCAGACTGATTGGTCTTGACCGTGCACACAAACCTTCAGCAAACATAAATATTTCAGCTAGGATGACTGAGAACAGGATGCATACAGAGGCAAGCCGTCACAGCTGTATAGAAGATGGAGGTGAAGAATCACAGTCACAAGCATGTTGTATTACAAAGTTAACAAATTGGATGTTGCGATCAGAATCCCCCAGCTTCCATTGAATTATTACTCCTGAGTTCCACCATTTAGCCGCATCATAACCACAGAGAGCCAACAGGCCTGAGAAGTAAGATCTCATCTCCAGATGGTAGATGTGATATTAACCTGTGTCCTTGCTCTGATGAGAGCAGATCCCTGAAGGTGATGGCTGATTCACAATCGTAAAGATGAATAACATACCGGCCCAAAAGGTAATCAGCCAACTTATTACCATACTAGATTTATTAAGATTGAAAAAAAAACCCCAAAAAACAAAAAAACAATTAGATTCAAAACACTTAAAAACTCAAACCACAAACGATTATAGAAAAAGTCTTGAGAACAGTTTTAATTAGTACTTTAATTTTCAAAAATTATTATTAGTGAAAGATCTACAATAAAACTTACTGACCCATAACTGTCCCAACTGTTTCATTCCAGTGAATGCAAATAAAGTAGATGATACGATTTCATCCTGAATTGACGCTTGAAATAGTGCATATAACAGGATAATTCACATGTAACAACACTGCCCCCAGCAGGACAGATACTATAAGGCAACAAGATGTGAGCAGCTAAAGAAGAAAGCTATTCTTTACATCTGACTAAAACCTTATTACAGGAAAAAAAGAAGGAAAGAAGCAGGAAAACGTTTTCAACCAGATTCATCCATAGTTTCAGTTTAAAAATGTAAAACTTAAATGCCATCTCAAATCAAGTTTGCTTGTTAAGTTAATAAAGTGCCTTTTAAATCAGAGTTCAGGATCACAAAGCCAGGTGTGCATTCACCAATATCGCAGGCTGAAATAGAGACGTCCTTTTAAACAGCACGTTCGTCTCTACGATCTAAGACACAAACTAACTTATTTATTAGCAGAACATCAATAATCAGCTTTACGCATCAGTTTTCTTTCTCACTGTGTAAAAAGAATGATGCTAACAAAGTTGGTCCTCTCCTTTTCTAGAAGTGATGTGAAATGATGATGGTGGAATGAATTAAAGCAGCATCAGAAATAAATTAATTACATTTCAACGAGTGAATGTTTGATCTTGAGTTGTAAAATACTAATTAGGAGGAAACAAAAGTAAAGGATAATTTATATTGAATACTGTGATATACTTTGTCAGCGATGCTGTTAAAGGTTGCTGGGTGATCATAAAAGCGCTCAGAGTCTCTTTAGATTTATGGCTTTGTAAATCCATGTCAGATCACTCATCTGAGAAAAGATAAATCCATATTCTGGATCCTACCATGCTCTGCTACTAAATAACCTGCTGATAAGCTAAGAATTGTTTCGGGAGGGTTAAGGTATGTTTTTTTCAACTATTATTTTCAACCGTTTGCAATTATTTCTCACTTTTTGTGACTTCTGAATGCATCACAAATAACTAATGAAATAAGTTTTAGGTCAGAATAAAAAAAATATTAGGAATAAGCTGAAGTTAAAATGTTGCCTGCTCCCAACTTGGCATGTTAAATACATAAAGTCTGAACTCAAGATTAGAAGTTAATCCAAACAATTAAACAAAAATTAAACTAGTGATAAGTAACCGCTGACATATTATTATTCTATCGATGTTATTATTATCATTCCAGCATGTTTAAATCAGTTGTATTTTTTCCTTCCATTCCTACAGTAAAATTGGCAAAATAACGACAAAAACTGGTGGTTTTGGATGAAAGTTGAGTAAATCCCTTTGTGGGATGGAAGTAGATGGAAAAAACGAGAGCGAAAGCACCCAAAAGACCACCACGAGCTGTTCAGGCCCCCCTTTCCTTCTTTTCTTGTGACCAATGACGATGATGGAGAACGTGACTGGCAGTGACGGAGCCGAGGAGCGGATCAGGAGATGATGCGAATGCCAAAGTACTTCTTGAGTTGCTCCAGGAAAACAAAGGTGAGAACTGTGTGGGGAATCAAGCGGATCCCCGCTGGAACAAGACCCTACAACAAAGTAAAGGGTTTTAATTGATATTAAATATCAATTGGCATCTGCACTTCGATCTGACTGTGGTAAGAATTAATAATACTGAAAAACCATTAAATATGAACTGACAGCAGTTAAAGAAAACATAAAACAAATGTTTATTTGTAGCGAATAAATACAACTGAATGCATTCAAAATTCCTTTTTTTAGCCATTTAAATTTCGTTAAGGAGTGAAGCTCATGTAGATTAATTACACAAAGAGCTGTCCATGAAATATATTTACAACTGTGCGGCTGCTTGGATTGGATGTAATTTTAATTGGATGTAATTTGAGCAAAATTCAAGCAAGAGTCCCAACCAACTACTGAGTGTATTTAGAGCAGTGTTTTGCAACCCTGCTCCTCAAGAAACACTAACTTTTATGTTCTCAATTAAGGATGTAGGATATCGATACACCAATACGTCATAATACTGTATTGATATTCATGAGCAAAGTATCGATTTTAATTTTTTTGAATTTGAATGGAACCAATGATGACAGTCATTCTTGCACTAAAATGAAAAGTAAGACTGGTGACTGTTTTCACCTTCATTCAATTGGCTCAACTAGATCTAGTAATAAAACTGGATCTGTTAAGTATAATAGTTTGGAATGTATAGAATGAGGTAGGGCTGGGCGGTATGGCAAAATGTTCATACCACGGTACTTTTAAAAAACATATCGGTATTACGGTATTTTTTTTTTCCATACAAGACTGTTCATATCCACATTATCTTATAGGAATAAAGAATATAAAAATGTGCTTTAAATAGCCCATTTTACTGCCATATGGACTGCATCATATATTGTTTTTTTCCAGACACAGGTGAATGATTAAAATGATTATGATTCTAGTAGATATTCTTGATGTTCTAAGGCTGAAAGTATATATTTTTTTAAACCTCACGTTGGTGCAAGCAACAAATTGCATCTTCTAATTGCTTTGCACGTAGTACTGAACGATCCCGCTAGGGGGCAGAGTATAGACTCAGATCGGATTTTGCCAAAGAAGAAGTAAAATAAACATGGCGACTGTAGGAGATTATTAACTGGTTAATATTCAGATAACAGAAAAAAAGACGGCAGAAGTATCGTAGATGGTATGTAAAACATATTTACCGCCATTATTGATTTTTCAGCTGGTTTCGCCGCCGTTGACCTCGTTTAACCACAGAGGGTCAAATAGCGCTCAACACTTCCCCTACTGGTTACTCTCAATTGCGTTTGTAAAAGGTATGCCGTTCGGTCCTCGTCTTACATTTTAAAGCCAATAAACTTTTTAAACTATAGACGAGGCTCCTCTTTTTTGAAATTACTTCATCAGAATTGTGTGCTTCGCTCCTGCCAGCAGCTGTACTAAGTTAAAAACGTTATTTTCTACACTGTGGTGAAGAGTGTGTAGCAGTGAAATCGGTCCTGGCTGAAACACTTCCCCTCATTATACGTTCCAGAAGTTGTCCGAGCTATTCACCGGTATAGGGGTATATTAAAAATTCATATCATAACGAAAATAAACACCAGTTTTCGGTATGAACCAGTTTACCGCCCAGGCCTACAATGAGTTTAGAAATCACAATATATAGTCTTACTGCAATACATCGTATCCTTCCCCTATATCGTGATATTTATTGCATCGCAAGATTCTTGCCAAAACACATCCCTATTTTACATATTTTTCTGCTTCAGCACACCTGCTTTTAAATTATGGTTGATTAACAGGTTTTTTAGTAACCTCCAAACTCCTCAACCAGGTGTGTTAAAGCAGGCGAGCATGTAAAACATGCAGGGCAGTGTGCCTTGAGGAGTAGAGCTTGGAAACACTGCTGAGAAGAACATGCATTTACTTTCAGTAGGCCAACATTTTTTAAGTCAAATGCTCTATTTTATAATAAAATGTAATTTTTTAATAACTTTTTTAAAAATATATTTAAATTAATTTAGATGTTCACATTTTGCAGTTTTGCAGATTCTGAAAATCGCAAAAACCACAATCAACACAAAAAAATGCTAATTATGCAACAGTGTGGAGAAGCAAACTTTCATTGCAGAGTTCAAATTTTACTATACAAATTGAATCTTGTTTAATGGATTGATTTATAAAAATACAATAAATGGAATCCAAGACTACACCCTAAAGCTTTTTTTATGCATCAAAGCTGCTAAAAAAAAAAAAACAGGCGACGGCTTCATAACTATGAACTCAATAGTTATCCCTGACATCAGGAAATCTTTGCGTTTCTGATTTCAGAGCTTTCCTTTGAGACATAATAAGAATTTAATATATCATAGTCTAAATTAATTAAAAAGGTCAATTTAAGCATATATAATTGATAGAAGGGTTAATTCTATACATGCATGGTTGGAGTTGGTAAGATTAAATACATTACAATACAAAAAACATTACACGATATGATCCTACAGGATAGTTTCCTAGTATCGTTTATCATACGTTGTTTATCAGGGAAGGTGTTTCTAGGCCAGTTTTTTAATTGCGATGTGAAATGTGCCAGATTGGAATCGATTCATAAGTGTTCAAAAATCGATTAAATTAATAAAATGAGAAAAACAACAGTCTGGTGTGCTGCACAGACATTTTTGGGGGACGGGCAGAAACAATATGGCCGCTGCTAGTGTTTTAGACTGCCGCACAGTAGTTACATACAATGCAAATATGTTGCACTTAAGTTGTGTATTATGTTAGCATCGGCGTCCTCCCTTTCCAGCAAAGCTCCACTTTCACCCTGCTGTCCGCCGTCCGGAGCGTCGTACGGGGCTGCAGCACAGCACATGCAGCAGAAGCACGGGGCAGCTCAGCTCATGGTTAACAGATGTAAGAGCAAGTGTGGCTTTGCGGAGGAACTGCAAAGGAAATTTGCCATACAGTCCTGTCCGCGATTAAACTAATGTGTGGCGGAGTGCAGCGAGCTCATAGCTGCCGATTAGTTTCTGCGTCTAACAGGACAACATAGAACAGGAATACTTAAATATGTTAAAAAAAATATCTAAAAATCTTCTTTAAGTAGTAAACAGCCTAAAAACTTAAGTGTTTAAGGATTGGATCAAGTGTGCTCTTTTAAGGAAATAAAATAGTCACAGTCCCAAGGCACATTTCCTTAAGCCTTCAATAGAAAACCTGACCTTGATATAATTATGAAACCCATTTTGAGCATGTGTTGGTGTTATTTGTGGTTTTACAAAAATAAAAGCCAGTGAATAAATTTGTTTGGAAACTTCAATTAAGGGAAACTGAATAGATTTAAAATGAGAAAGTAAGTAGGGGAGGGAAAGAAATGTTAAAGAAATAATAATTTTAAAATTAAATTGTAGCACCCAAATCAAAATCGTTAGGTACACAAGATGGCGCACCCCTTTTAAATATAGGGAATAAAGACACTTATGCTGGGACTCATAATGTATTTATATGACAGCTTTTGCTGACTAAATGGTGACTAAATTTGACTACATGGAACAGGGATATAAAAAAAAAAAAAAAAAAATGTACCTTGTAAAATGCCAGCGGACCCAGCTTGGCTGTTTCTCGTAAGCAATGCAGCACGCCCTGCAGACATGTGGGAAATATTAAAAGAGTGTTTCAACTGAAACCTGAACAAGCAGACAACAGAATAAATGAGGGATCACTTACTGTGTACTCTCCTTTTGAGTTCATCAACCTCGTTTTAAGGACATCTAGAGGCTGACACAAGAACGTAGCGCAGCCTCCCTGCAGTCAGAACATTGACAAAAAACATGGGATTAAGAAGACGCTCAGCAGACTACATTTAATCAGGGCGAGAACTAAATTCTTACAGCTATGAAGCTCGAAAGAAAATGTGTGAGTATATTGTCTCCCATCACACCCGTTCCCAAGACGAGCTGCTTGGCCTGGTCATAACACGCCAACTGCAAAAAACAAAAAAAGAACAACTGTAAACACTTTAACAAAAAAAAAAAAAAAAAAAGGTTTTTCACCACTACTTCATTTTTTCCCTACATCGAGGCTCAATAAAGTTAAAATGTTCATTTATTTTTTCTAAATCCCTTTAAGCAATACATAAAAGGTAATGCAAATCTGCCAATTTACATTCATTTTGTTATTTGGCGCCCTCTTGTGCAAGCACTGAAGAATATTTTAGCACTGAACTGAACTCTAATAAGCATTTTTTTACCAAAAAAAAGCCCCTCAAATCACTTGATATTTATTTCAGTTAATTTTGGTTTTGCGATTGGAGGACAATCTAAAACATTTAGGCTCTGCTCCATAAATGGAACGTAGGAAGCAATCAATAGCACCAGGAAGATGAATTATCACCAAACATCAGATTTTTTTGTAACTTGCCTGCCCCACAGTGACCATTGCTCCCCTGCCAGATGCCATGGAGGCTCCAGAGAATAGTCTCCTTACACCTTCTGCATGAAAGGATAAAGATCAGACGTTGATGGTGATGCCAGGAGGTGTTAAACACAAAGTGACGACCTGATTGATCATTTACCTTCTCTAAAGACTCTGTAGAGTCCATCAATGGCATGTTTGTAGCTGCAAGCAAAGCAGAGATACACTGATTAATTACAAAGACTAAAACCTCAATCTAGACGAAGGATTTTCAACCCCAGCACTCACTTTCTCCTCTGTTCTGGTGGGAGTTTCATGTCATTTTGCATTCTGGGGGGGGACAAAACTTGTCAGATCCCATTTAATCTTCCTAATTACACTCAAAAGTTTTAGTTTAAAGTGAACCTTGTCAAGTAGGATTACCTGACATTCACCATGTCTGCTGGTGTCCCCACAAACCCACCAGTGAATCCTGTTGGCAGATAAAATGAGTTGCTAAACAAACTTTCACTCGAAGTGTGCATTTGAGTCTGTAACCTGTTTTAAAAGACACACCGTCGCGGCATATCTATAGAACGCCAAAGTGTTCAAAATGAAATAAATAAATACATTTAGAAATAAATATTAGCATGAATAAATATTGAATAAAAATATAATGCGACAATTATTAAAAACTGAAATCATTTCAAATGCAACGCCCATTTTTTGAAATAATTTTCATAATTTTTTTATTTTAGATTATACATTTGTATATATATATATATATATATATATATCATTAAATATTTATTTCACTGCAATTTACTTCATAATAATATAAATTATTTCAAGACATTTTTATTTAATTCCATCAGTTTTTATTCCAATCTCTGTTTTTCCCAAAGTCAGGTTTTATTTCATAAGGTTTTTCATAATTGTGTATTTATTTCAAATAGCCATTTAAGAACTGAAGTCTTCTGTCAGCCAATCAGAATCAGCGGTTGAGACCTGGATGCTGATTGGGTGGAACTAAGATTAGTTTTCCTGGATAACCGTTGTTGTGGCTCTGTGAGCAGCTAGCAGCATGCTAAGTAAAGGGTCGGAGCTGCAGGAACTTTATTCAGCTCTGGTTGCTCTAACAGGTCATATTGAGAGAAATAACTTATCATGAACCGTTTCAGAGACCCATCTTGATTCATCTGGATGATATAATCTGAAATGTTTCCAGGTTCAGCTCTCAGCTGTCTGACAGTAGCACTGGAGTTCTGCTGTTATCTTTTCTGTTTTGTCCAGCACAACTAGGAGGAGACAGGAGAGGAAGCCCTGGTTGGTCATTAGCTACAGTCAGTTAAAGGGAGATTATTTAAACGTGTTCTGTGTTATTTCTGAAATGTTTTAATGATCGTACCAAACAGCTGACCTGAGTCTCTTTCCCCAGTCTAATCACGGGCCCTGAGCAGCTTTACACTTCGAACACTGGAGCGGCACCGGCTGTTTGGATCAGACATCCCCATTACAAAAGTGATCAAATATTCTACCAGTATTATAAAAATTATAAAGCCATTAATAAAATCCTAAAGGCTTTAAATTCAATAACAGTAATAAATGACTTTAGCCGGTCCTCGCCATTTTCCTCCTGCAGGAACATCATGTTTAATTCAATTCAATTCAATTCAGTTTATTTATATAGCGCCATTTCACAACAGATGTCATCTCAAGGCACTTTACAAAAAGAGTTATTACAATACAATGTTAAGTGTAGAAATTACAGAACAACAGAAGATTGCGTCGTGGAATTCTCAGCAATCCCTCATACTGAGCAAGCATGCAGCGACAGTGGGAAGGAAAAACTCCCTTTTAACAGGAAGAAACCTCCGGCAGAACCAGGCTCAGCACAAAGCGGTTATCTGCCGCGACCGTCCTGTCTGGAGAATACATAACAGAGACACAGAAAGAGCAATAGAACTGATGCAGAAGTTTGTTGCAGGACGTGGAGAATTTTCCGTCACTGCAATGCCATCTTAGTCAGGGTCGTCAAGCAGGGCTAATCCGGAGCACCTACTATAATAGAAAACAGGTTAGTGCTTGAATTGACAGCACATCATGCAGTTGGGGAGAAGTAGGAGAGAAAGTAGGAACAGACCCTAATAATGTCCTCCAACAGCCTAGCCTAAAGCAGCATAGCTACTAACATTAACCTGTCTCCTAGCTACTAGGAGACCTGGCTACCAACACTCTGTCTGAGTCCTCCTGACCCGTGGACGGTGTAGGGCCGGTAACGGCCCCCGTCATGCCGGGGTCTTCTCGGAGTCGGGTTGTTTGAGAATGCAGCCCAAAGTGGGTGGTAAACTCCATCTAAGGCTAAATACCGGCACGAGACCGATAGTCGACAACTATCTTAAGGAAAAATAGACAGAACTGAGAGGACAGAGTTGAAGAGGGCGAGAAACGTTTAAGAGATAAACGGGTGGGGTCCGCACAGTCTGCCCGGGGGATTCAACCCGGCAGGTAATGGGCGGCCGCACTGTGCGGGAGGATCCCCTTGAGGGACCTCTCTCCGGCGCTGGCTGGCCCCTGTGGGGCACATTTCTTCCGCGGCGGTAAGCCGCGACCGGCTCCGGATCTTTACCTGGCTTACATTAATCTATCTCTACCTAGCTACTCTACCTCTTCCTATCTCTTCCTAACTTTTGACACTCTGCCTGACTACTAACATTAACCTGTCTCTTCCTATCTACCTGTCTGACCTGACTCTAACTACCTATAAACATATCTCTAACTGTAAGCTTTGTCAAAGAGGAAAGTTTTTAGCCTAGTTTTAAAGATAGACAAATTGTCTGCTTCACGAACCAACCCTGGGAGCCGGTTCCATAGGAGGGGAGCCTGATAGCTGAAAGATCTGCCACCCATTCTACTTTTAGAAATCCTAGGAACTACCAGTAAACCTGCAGTCTGAGAGCGAAGGTCTCTGTTAGGAACATATGGAACAATCAGGTCTCTTATGTATGATGGAGCTAGATTATTAAGGGCTTTATATGTCAGAAGGAGGATCTTGAATTCTATTCTAGATTTTACTGGGAGCCAGTGAAGAGAAGCTAAAACAGGGGAAATGTGATCTCTTCTTTTAATATTCATCAGAATCCTAGCAGCAGCATTTTGAACTAACTGTAGACTTTTAATTGTATTCTGTGGACTACCTGATAATAGACAGTTACAGTAATCCAGCCTTGAAGTAACAAAGGCATGGACTAGTTTTTCAGCATCAGTCCTGGACAGGATGGTTCTAATTTTTGCAATATTCCTAAGGTGAAAAAAGGAAATCCTACAGACTTCTTTAATGTGAGTTCTAAATGACATATCTTGGTCAAAAATGACACCGAGGTTTTTTGCTTTATTACTGGAGGCTAATTTAATGCCGTCCAGGTGAAGGGGCTGACTAAGTAGTTTCTTTTTCAGAGCTTCTGGTCCAAAGACGACAACTTCTGTTTTATCAGAATTTAGAAGCAAGAAGTTTAGAGTCATCCAAGTTTTTATGTCTTCCAGACATGCCTGTAGTCTACCTAACTGATTGGATTCATCAGGATTTATGGATAGATATAGCTGTGTATCATCTGCGTAACTATGGAATTTTATCCCATGCTGCCTAATTATTTTACCAATAGGAAGCATATATATAGTAAAGAGAATCGGCCCAAGCACTGAACCCTGTGGTACTCCGCAAGTAACTATTGAGGTTGAGGAAGATCTATTGTTTACCTGAACAAACTGAAATCTGTTAGACAAATAAGATTTAAACCAACCTAGTGCTGTTCCTATTATACCGACACTTTGAAGCCTTTCTATGAGAATATTGTGGTCAACAGTGTCAAAGGCAGCACTGAGATCTAACAGGACCAGAATGGTCACCAGTCCATTGTCTGAGGCTATGAGAATATCATTAGTAACCTTCACCAGAGCTGTTTCAGTGCTGTGATGAGCTCTAAAGCCTGACTGAAACTTCTCAAACAGCTCATTATTGTTTAAATGCTCACATATCTGGTGTGCAACTATTTTCTCAAGAATTTTAGATAAGAAGGGAAGATTAGATATCGGTCTATAGTTAATTAAGTCGTTTTGATCAAGAGAGGGTTTCTTAAGTAGAGGTTTAATTACAGCAATCTTAAACTCCTGTGGTACATATCCATTGACTAAGGATAGATTCATTATATTTAAAATTGGAGCAGCGATCAGAGGGAAAACTTCTTTTAAGAGTTTAGTTGGGATTGGGTCTAAAACGCAAGTTGAAGGTTTAGATGAAGCTAATAATTTTAGTACATCACAAAGTTCGGCTGCATTAAAGCAGTTTAAGCATATATTAGGTTCCACCATTTTTGAGGCTGCCTCATTAACTAAGGAGGAAGCAAGCATATTGGGAAGGTTCCCAATTATCTTATTCTTTATGGAGTCTATTTTATTTATAAAGAATTGCATGAAGTCGTCACTGCTTAGAGCTTGGGGAATGGTTGGCTCGATAGAGCTATGATCCTGTGTGAGTTTGGCAACTGTATTAAAAAGAAACCTAGGATTATTTTTATTCTCCTCGATTAAAGATGAATAATATGCTGTTCTAGCTGTGTGAAGGCTCTTTTTATATAGCAATAAACTATTTTTCCATATTAAAAAGGAATCATGTAAATGCGTGGAGCGCCATTTTCTCTCTAGTTTTCTAACATTCTGCTTTAGGGTACGTAGCTCTAAATTAAACCAGGGAGTTAATCTTCTATGGCTAGCCACCTTCCTTTTCAAGGGGGCAACTTTGTCTATTGCCCGACGCAGGGAGGAATTAACGCTATGAACTAAAATGTCAAGTTGTGAGGGGTCACGAGTTAAATCACTGTTTTCTGTTCTGCATTTATAAACTGAGGAAATTAAAGTTGGAAGAGCTTCTTTAAAATTTGCTACAGCGTTGTCTGATAACGTTCTGGTATAATGAAGTTTTCTTTCAGGTTTGATATGATCCATTAGAGTAAGTTTAAAAGTGATAAGGAAATGATCAGACAGGATAGGGTTATGTGGAAAGACTGTTATTTCTTCACAGTCAATGCCATAAGTCAGCACAAGATCTAAAGTGTGGTGACAAGAATGTGTTGGTCCCTGCACATTTTGAGTAAAGCCTATTGAGTCTAGGATAGTGTGAAAAGCTGTATTTAGACTATCACTTTCATTATCAACATGAATATTGAAGTCTCCGACTATAATGACTTTATCAGTGTTTAAAACTAAGTCAGATAGAAAATCTGAAATCTGATCTAAAAATTGAGAATAAGGTCCTGGTGGACGATATAAGACCACAAACAAAAGTGGCTTTACTGCTTTGTTATGTGTATGAGGAAAGCTAAAAACTAGATGCTCAAAGGAACTGTAACTATTATTTTTTTGGAGATTAATTAGTAAATCGGAATGAAAGATAGTTGCTACTCCACCTCCTCGACCAGTACTTCGAGGGACACTAAAGTTTAAGTAGCTAGGGGGAGTTGACTCATTTATTGTGACATGGTCCTCTTCCTGCAACCATGTCTCTGCAAGACAAAACAAATCAATATTATTTTCACAAATTAAGTCATTTACCAAGAGTGTTTTTGAGGGGAGAGATCTTATGTTTAGTAAACCACATTTAATTGATTTGTTTTTATGTTCAGTCCGAGTTTTATTTATCTTTATGAGATTTTTATACTTTGCTCTAGTAGCATTAACTTTTAATTCATTAGTTTTGGGTAGTGGACGGGAAACTATCTCTATAGGGTAGTGGGTGGGTGGCAGTCCCTGTTCCTTGACCTGGACTCTGGGTTCCCTGAGCTGGACTCTGGGTTGTCACGGCTTTGGGGAACTAGAGATAACCCTATCAATGTTCCTGGAAAGAAGCGAAGCTCCGTCCTCGGTGGGATGGATGCCGTCTCTACGTAACAGTCCAGGTTTTCCCCAGAAGGCCCCCCAGTTATCAATGTAGCCCACATCGTTTTCTGGACACCACCTTGACAACCAAAGGTGGAACGAAAGCATACGGCTGTACATGTCATCGCTAGTACGATCAGGCAGGGGACCAGAAAAAATTACAATTACCAATTACTTAAATTGGTTTAAGCACCAACCAATCAGCATCGAGGTCCCAACAGCTAATTCTGATTGGCTGGCTAAGACATTATGTTAAATGGCCTTTTTGAAATAAATACACCATTATGAAAAAAAACCTATTATGAAATAAAAGCTAACTTTGTAAAAAAAAAGAAAAAATGAGCTTTTTGAATAAAAACTGATTATATTAAATAAAAAACCTCAAAATAAATTATAGTATGAAAAAAAGGGCAGTGGAATTAATATTTAATTAAATATATATCAAACAATACTAATATATAGTCTAAAATTTAAATATATTATATAAATATTGGGCATTGCATTTGAACAGAATTCCTTTTTTGACTATTTCATTGTCACATTAAATATTTACTTAATATTAATTCATGCTGATATTTATTTCATAATGTTTTATTTATTTATTTAATTTTGAACACTTTGGCGTTCCATATATCAGGGTCAAACCGCCACGATGGTGTGTCTGAATGCGGCCTTGTGGCATGGTGAGAAAACTGCATATTATGCCACCAAGCTTGATAGTAATATCACCGCAACACCGGATTTGAAAACTTGTAAATGACCAAAAGCTTCCCGAGGCTGCCTCCACTTTGCAGTAAAGTGGTGCCCTTGTTTTGTGACACAGGCTAGAGTAAAGAGGGAGGAAATAATAACGTGTGTGTGTGTGTGTGTGTACCTCCGAACGCTCCCAGCAGGACCTTCTGGTAGAAAGGCATCGGTCCTTTGCCGGCGTTACCCATCATGTCTCTGACTGTTTCATAGATGGCAAATCTGGTGAGGGAGTAGGTAATCTGAGGAGAGACACGTTTACTTCATGTAATATTCAGTTGCTTTTGTTGAACCAAAATGAAAAAACCTGGGTTAGCAACTGAGAATAACTATCAATAGGTTTAATAAAACTTTAATTATATTAAAATAAAATTTTCATTTTTGTGACCTACTGCCAAACATTCATAACTTTAAAAAAAAGCACTAGATCTACCTTTCAATGCCTGCATTGCAGAAAGATATGAAATAAATACAAGAAACTCATCAAAAGTCCGTGTTTTTGATGTTTCAGACTATATAATGGCTTGCAGTTGCTTTCGTCAAGGAAAACAAAGATCCAGCTCTCCTAAACAGCACAAGAATAAACATGAAAGCTAACAAACTGCTGCCTTTATCAGTCTTATCTACTAAACCTGTTATATTGGGTTATTAACACAGATAAACCTAGGTAATCTAACAGATGTGCATGTTCCCTTTGAGGCAAGGCAGTCTTTGCAACATCTACAGTGGGGCAAAAAAATATTTGTCAGCCACCGTATTTGCAAATTGTTGAACTTAAAAAGATGTGAGACATCTGTAATTTTCATCATAGGTACAACTCAACTATGAGAGATAAAATGTTTTTAAAAAATGACAAAGGACATCACATTTTATACAATTTATTTTTGCCTAAAAACTCAACAGTTTTCACAGTATCGGTCAATGAAATCAATAACATCATATAGTTCTTATACAGGCAAAGAGAAACTACCACCTGCAGTCATGATCAATATGAGGGGGTTAATCAAGCTACACCCTGCTGAGGAAAAAAACAAAACATAGCAAAAACCAAAGAACCTTTAGGACCACTAATTAAAAAACCTTAGCAATATATAAGTATAATTAATAACTTCTCTGGTTTAGAGAAAAATCATTACAAACCCTTAATCCGCATGACAATATGTAAACAACGTGTGTATAATATGCCAGGTCATCTGCCACAGCCTCCGAATCCTTTCAGCTAATATATTGGCCTGGAATGCTGTTGAGGTGTTTAGTACCCCATTTTTTAATTGCTTTGCTGAGAATGAAAAACAACATGTAGGCTACATAGAATGCTATTGAATCGCATTTATACAGCACTATTCAAGACACCAAAAGTGCTTTACAATTCCCCTAGTCATTCATTCTCACATTCACACACTAGTGAACGCAAACTACGATTGACACACTCAACGACTGAGACAGATGGATCTGGGGCTCGAACTGGCAACCCTCTGATTACAAGGCAAACTCCGAATCTCCGAGCCATAGTTACCCCAATAAGAAATGTGAATTTTATGAAATAAGAAAACTGTTCAACACCAAAGTCAAGGCTGATCCACAAAATGTTATAAATTATTAAAAAAAAGAAAATAAAAAACATTCGAAACCTACCTGTCGACACAGGGAGGCAGAGAGGCCACTGTAGAGAGCCAACACCCCATCATTCTTCACCACATGTATGGCCATCCCCATCATCCTTTTCTTCACTTCCTGCTGTGTCTGCAGGTGGACCTAAAAAATAGTGCGCAATGTGTTAGTAATATGAATAAAACCACATGCATGCACATCCATGTCTTAGAGCAAAGACAGAATGCATCGAGCCATAAAAAAGGTATCACAAAGCTTAATCTTGCTCAAGTCAAAATCAGATGACGTTTCCTGAATTCCTTTTTTTTTTCTTTTGATGGTAAAACAAGAACAGTCACACATGGTTCTTCATTAGAGCCTCAGGAGAAAAAAAAAGGAAATGTGTTAAAGGCAGTCATTATGCTACGCACGAATCCTCTACATGTAACAATGTCTGCTTGTTGTTTGAGGGCCTCAGCAGTTTCAAAATGTGACCTTTGTTCCAATAGAGGACCTCAGCTTGAAAGGCACTGACCACTAAAAACTTGTTTCCCCCCCTCTCCCATTGCTGATATCTGTCAAGTAGTAAAGTGTGTTTCAGTTCAATGTTTAAACCACTGCAGCAGGTTTTGCCGTTTAATCTGTCCCAACTTAAATCATATGAGCCTAACTAATAGCACTGTCCAAAAGTTTTAGACAAATGTGAAAAAATGCTGTAAACAAAAAATGCTTTAAGAAATATAAATAATGATCGTTTTTTTTATTGTTTTTTAATCGATTTCCAAAATGCAAAGTGAGCAATAAAAGGATAAATCTAAATGAAATCAATATTTGCTGTTGCTACCTTTTGCCTTCATATTAGTATGAATTCTTATAGGTACACTTGCACGAAATAAAGGGTTTTATACGATTCTAGTTTGGTATATGATCAACCAATAATACCAAAAAGGTGCTAAAGATCATCAATATAACACATAGGTTTAAACACATTGAATGAAACAGAAACAACTGTGTAGTAGACTCAAAATTAGGGGTGCACCGATCCGACTTTTTCAGTACCGATACAGATGCCTGGATTTTGTGTATCTGTCAGCCGATCCGATACTATTGTTTAATTACATAACCAAGACAAAATAACAGATGTAAGATATAAAATTACCACAAAAAGAAAATGGTTTCTTTTTGTGAATTTATTGCAGATTTTCCACATTTTGAGCATCGGTTCATGATATTGTTTAAGTTTAACCGATACATGTACATTACACGGCATCGGGGCTGATACCCAATACTAGTATCGGTGCATCTCTACTTAAAATTTAGTGAGGAACAGCCAAACTCTACAACTGAGGTGAAGTTGTGGAAGATAGTACATGAAATGGCAAGATTAAGCACAGCAAGAAGATACAAGGTAGTTACACAGCATCAGTAAGGTCTCACCCAGACAAAGATTTCAAAGCAGACTCGGGTTTAAAGATGTGCCGTTTAACTCTTTTGAAGAAGCTCAAAGAAAAGGGCAACGTTGAAGATCGTAGACACGGTGTCGGCCAAGGAAACTTCAAGCCACATCAAGCTTTTTGCCCTTCAAAAATCAGAAAATGTCCAGCAGTACAATCAGTTCAAAATTAAAAGAAGCCAGTGGGATCCAGGTGCACCATCTACTGTCCACAGTCTGGCCAGAAGTGGTGTTTATGGAAGAGTTGCAGCCAAAAAGCTAAACATCTGATGTGGAAACCAGCTGTCCACTCTTGACACAGCACTTTTATTTTACCTACCAGCATGGGCCTCCTGCTTCTCAGTGCCGCATGTTTTTTTTGCGAATTGACTGGCCAGTTAGCTTGACAACATGGTGGTGCTTCGACTGGATTGGGTCGTTGGCACAACGACTAAAACACACCACACGATTATAGCGATCGTGCTTTTTAAAATCACGATTTGAATTAAAATCCCATTATTTGCCCAGCCAACTTTCTTTACAGAATTTTTTCACACCCGTCTAAAACTTTAGCACAGTACTGTACATTCTGGTTTCACCTAAAAAAGTTGAGACAAAATAAAACAAGGTGTTCAGAGTGTTCTTTAAAAGCTCAATATTTACCCAGTTCCACTCAATAAAAGGTATGAAGTATTAGCTTCTCCCTAACCTCTACAACATGTACTACAAAAGTATGCAATGTACTTTTGATTTTTATACATTTATTCTAATATTGAATCAATTAGACGAGGGCTGCACTCTTACTTTTTTTACATACTTTTAATTGGGGCGGTGTGAACGCACCTTAAGAGCTACTATGCAGCAACTGTTACATGAATCCCTTCTGCTATGCATGTGGATCAAATGTAATGGATGGTAGGCAGTCCTCTGAGTGGGGTGGCTGAACGACGATGAGTGAATTCAGGTGTGTTGGAGAAGGGAGAGTAGCGCTCGAAGACTGGAGTTGGGCAACGGTGGGTTAAGCCCTTATTTTGTATTTGAACATTTCCAAGTCCAAGTTATAAACTTTAACTAGAACAAAATCTTTAAGTCCTATTTCTAACGTAGAAAGTTTACGGATTCTCAATAATCCCACCTTCAAAACGTAACGTAGCTCAGCCATGATTGCTCCTGATTAATTTACATCTATTTAACATGTTGCAACTGAGTTTTTTTAATCTACAAAATAAAGGAGCAAAGCATTGATCACGAAGTCTAACAACGAGAAAATCTAACCTGTTTTTGAGACCCAGTAAAGATGGGCGTGGCAAAAATCTGAAATGAAACATGACTTCTGGCATGAAGGCACAGGCATTTATGAATCACCCATCAGTGGATTTGCAACAAAAGAAACAGGAAATTGTAGTTAGTTTTCCAGCCTTTGGATACAACATATTACCACACTGTTGCAAAACATATTGGAAAATGCTAGCTGAACGTGGTTATGCACTAAAATGCATTGTCCTCTGCCTTTGTTATGTAAAAAAAAGAGTTTCATAGAAGTGAGTTGAAATCACCTAAATTGTTAAAACTAAGTGACCAGACTGAAAACAAGCAATGGGGGAAAAAAGGCAAGCAAAGCTGAAAAGTATGGAATGATTGAGCAATACCTTAACTTTTGTTTTAGCTTCATTTTTATTTTAGTATAAAGAGAATCTGATTTGAAGGAGGGAACCCAGCTTACGGGATTTTTGTTTTGGTGAATATAAATCACATGGAGGTGATTTTTTTTTTTTTTACCTTTTCACTAGTTAATCTTGGCCTATTTTATATGTATACATTGTTGCTGAACAAAATAACCTTTTTTTATTCCCAAAGGAAAATTATTATTATAATGATAGAAATCTACTCAATAAAATTCCCATATGGATCTAACCAAGCTCTAAATGTATACATTTTCATGGGGACAATGGACTGGATTTGGCAGTTCTTTAATAAAATTGATAAACTACTTGTTTTATAATGATTTCATATAAATAATGAAGCAGATCGAGATCCAGTTTAAAGCAACTGACCTTTTAACTGGTCCCATCTTTAATTCATTTATCTATGTCAATGTTTGTGCTGTCGGCAAACATCTATGTAACTTTTAAAAACTTTTTTAAGTTGAACACAAGACATATGAATACTTTTAAAAGTCTTTTTCTATGATGGCATGAAAATAGACAACTCTGCAGTCTTTTCACTGCAATAACTGGACTGAACAGCAGCCTCTTCAGCAATGTGGAAAGTTTACACGACACTGTAACTCATTTTAAAGCTACAAAGTCCCAATCTGCCTTGTTGACAGGTTACAAAGAACAGATCAGGGAGTACTTTTCTCTGTTATGGGACCTCATTATGTTTTTACTGCAACAATTCTTTAAATTAGGTAGATGTCAGAATAATTGTAGCGACCAAATGTTATTCAGTTGCTGGAAATTGAGCCAATAAAATAGGTGTAATACCATGAACCTATACTTAAAAAGTGGAAACTCTGCAATAATTTCACAGAAAATGTTTATTTTTCACTTTAAATGTTAGTTCTATGGTCATTGCTAATAATATTTTGTGTTTTATCTAATTCACCATCATTTGTTGTAACAATCAGAGAAGAAAATAAAACCTGTCTTCCAATTCATTGAATGTTTTTTGTGTGCGATAGAAGCATCAGTATTGGTACACAGCGTTGGCAAATACTCAAATCCAGGTATCGGTATCGTATCAGTTTGAAAAAAGTTGTATCGTTGCATTCCTAATTCAAACATCCGTAGTGCTGCAAACAAGGACTCTTAATTACCACAAATCAGCATAGGATATTAAATTTTAATATGGGTAAACTTCAACTAATATTCTTAATCATACTTTATATAATAAAAAGGCATAGAAACTCACTTTCTGGCATTTATACGCAACAATAAACAGAAGAAAAAGAAAAAAGACAGAGACCGCATCACACCTGTGGTGCATTCAAAGAGCATCAAAAATCTATGCTAAATTAAGGAGAATATGATATTTCAGCTTATAGTGAAAACACCAATAATAATACAGCAATTTACAACACTGTGGGCTTTTCCAACACGGATATTTACTCAAAAATATAAGGTGAAGGGACGCATTGCCCAATCTATGCCTACTCTCAAATAAATTGACATTTACTTTTCTGAAGCATGAACTGTGTGTAAAAGGCAGATTTCCAGCTTCTCAACATGCAATAATGCATTTGAGAGACTAGTTCAACTGGAGCCTGGTGATTACCTTTCTCCACAGTATAATTACATACCACATGATTTCCTGAGAGGCACTTAGTTTATTTGAGTCATGTGCTTAAAGTCTCAAAAGAAATCAAAAACAATTTAGACATTTTGGTATAGATTAACAGAGCTACCGTGTCTGGGAAACTTTGGGCTGACCTTTGCTCTAGATCAGGGGTCAACAACCTTTACCATGGAAAAGAGATGGTAAAGGTTGCGTCTTGCCAAATTATATTTGTCCAGATGCACAAAGATACCATGATTAAATCAAGAATCAGCATTTCCGTACATTTCAAGCTTTAGATAAAGCAGAAGAATTCAACTCTTACAAATAGTTTAGCTCTGTTGTAGAAACACTATGCAGAGTTCGCCCAGAAACCCTGCCAAAACAAGTAATTTCCATTACATTTGTCAAAAGAAATATTGCTCAGTCTGTTATCATTTTTAAGCAAAGTTATAAGAAGCCACTGAGACGCCTGGGAGCTGCAGGTTGCAGAACCCTGTCCTAGATTCAACTGTGCAAATCCGTATTGCAGAGAAACTCTATGAACGCCAATTCCCACCAAGTTTATACTGATATATACGTTATAAGTGAAGTATGGTGATAAATGCTGGATTCTGCAGCATTTGCTGAAACCAGCAGTGTCCTGGTGCTCAGGCCTGCACTCTTCTACAACCCAGCTCTGTGTGAAGATTGCAGAGCCCCTCACCTTGAGGAGATCCAGAGGATGCGTGCAGCACGCGGCTCCGCAGGAGGCCAGCCCCCCAAAATACCACCGCGACATCCGTTTCTCGGTCATGGTTACACCGGTTCTCCCGTCTTCCTTCCGCCACGCTGGGTTCCCTCCTGCCGGCTCGCCAGGGCCCCTCGTGTCGCCCCTGCAGAATGGATCTGCTCAAACAACGAGCTTCCAGCTGCAACCAGCGAGAATAACCTACAACACGAGGACGACCTCGTTAATGTTCAAACATTCCGATAAAGAAGAAGCGCCTGGCTTTGAGCTGGAGGGGTCGCGAGAGTAACATGCACGCGAGAACTCGTTGAAGCTACGGTGCGCGGCGCAGCAGGAAGCAGCTGGCTGTGACAGAGAGGAGAGAGAGAGAGAGAGAAGAGCCCAGCCAATTGACGGTGTCGACGGAGGAGCTGCCTACCCACTACCGCTCGGCGGGGAGGTGAAACCCTGAAGGTCGGGCAACGTAGTATGACAAAGCAGAAATTTCATGTACACAATTCGCTCGTATCCTCTCGTTTCACCAATTTTAACTGTCATGTGCTTTTAAAGTGACACTCATCCTCTCTGATGGCACGGGGGTGATAAAAATGAGCACTGTCTCTTTAAGACGACAACTGTTCCCAGGAGAACAGAAAGTAACCCTGAAAAATGGGGTTAGTGCTGTTTGGTGCTCAGATTTCGTCCTGGGAGCATTTGGTTTCATATGTCCATCTCTTAAATGTTGGAAGTTGTCCATAAATAAATAATCATGTTTTTGACAAATTTTCATTTTTTTTATCACACTGAACTTGGTGATGTCGGCACAGCAAATAAATAAAACAAGGTAGATTAGATAGAAAGCAGTTGGTTTAAGGGTTAAATTATTATTTAGTTTTGCAGAATGTCCTTGATGTCTTTTCCTGAAGAGATCAGAGAAGTGACCTCTTTGCTGCCCTTTTATGACATCAGACAAGCATCCATTTAGCTTTTCATTCACTGTGGATGCAGAAACACCCATGACTGCAGCTGCTACCATTCCAGCAAATTCTGCATCATTTTTAACCAAGTCATTAGTTAAATCCGATCGAAGAGACGATCAAGGCCTAAGGGAACTATTTTTTTTAAGTCTCTTAATATGTCAAGCAAGAAATGTATACTGCAATTATTAGAAGTCAAAGAAAATGCAATAGGCTGACTTAAACATGGGTATTATCAAAAGTAAATATAAAAAACTAGAAAAGCACATGTAGAGCGCAGACCTCTGCAATGGCAGCTCAGTCCCCCCACCCCCCCTTAAATCATTCCTCGACATTATTATTATTATTATTTTTACTTAAGTAGTCATTCCAAAAATCTTTTTTCGATAATGGTGCTTTTCCGATCACACCCAAATTCTAATAATTTGTCCCTGGTCCCATTGCAGACATTTCCTGAAAATGTTATCTAGATCCACCTTGACATTCTTGAGTTTTGTTGCTAACTAACAAACAGACAGACCAGCAAATAGACCATGGTAACAACATGACCTCCTTAGCAGTAACTTTAATAAAACTAATAAACTCCTCTTACCAACAACCCCATTTTTTTAATTTCTTTTTTTTTTCTTTTTTTTTTATGTTCCACAAATGGTTCCCCACTGGTACTGGTACCCCAAACAATGGATCACATCAGTGGCTTGAAAGTGAAATTGAGCAGAGGTTAAAGCAGAGACTTAAATGTCTTGAATTACGAAAAAGTACACTGTTTCATGAAAAGTTGAAGGACACACCGGCTGCAGTGTGAAAAAAATGTCTTTGTTTATGCTTTAAACAGTGCAAGATGAAGGCTTCACAGCCAGAGTCATGATCATGTTGATTCCCAACAAGAGAGATGAGGAAGAAAATAAACTTGAACTTGTTCTCGGTTAAAAGAAAAGGGATACTTCTGGTAATATCCGGAATAGCTTATCGAACACATTATTTGTTGTTTGAGCTTAAAAACAAGTTTTATGTTATATTATGTCATGTAATTGGAAAGCCAGTGAAGCAAACAGAAAACAAAATAAAAACAGACCGAAATTTTGCAAAAGCTGGTTTTGCAGAAATTTCCACACAAAAAAAAATACTTTCACTGCTGTCAGCAAATGATCATAGGGAAAGGAATGTTCATTATAAAATTATAGGATTTTAATGTATTTTTATGTAGGCTTTCTCAGGTGTACTTTACTTTTAGTTTTTTATAAATATTTTCATTTTTGCTTATTTAAAAAAGTAAATTACCCTTTAGTTGAGTATATGTCGGATATTTGCTCACCCAGTGCTGCTGAGCTGAAGGCTTGCCTATGAAATGGAAGCCGTCCATGGGAGAAGATGAGAGCCGAATGCTGCCGGAGAGGACAACAGTAGTATCGATTCAAATTTCAAGATTCGATTCAGATTCAATAGTTAGAATCGATTATCACAATGTGATTCAATCTGATCCAGTTCGATATTGATATGTGTCAGTGCTATTAAATATGATTTTTTTTTAGCTGTTATCTTAATTATATGTCTGTAATTTAATGACTTAAAACTGGGTGAGTAACAGTTCAACTGTATTAACTCTTTCAGGCACAAGACTTAAAATGGACGTCTGAATTTTTCCTTCCTATTGAAGCAATAAAAATAAACTTTTATTAAAATAAAATCAATTTTGTTTTTTTCCTTACGAATCGATTTTTATAAGAGCTGATTCAGAATCAATGTTCCCTTCTTTTTTTTTACAACACAGCACTAAACAGTAGTTTTGAGACCACCCCTTTTAGTATGCCAAAAATATTTAAATTCTATCATTACTGCAGTGAAGGATCCATGAAATAGAATCAGTTCAAAAAGTGATTCAATGAAAAAATGACTTCCTTCGAATAATGTTTTGTCTTCTCTTTTGCTTTGCATTGAATTGGTTTTTTGAACACCAGCCAGAAGGTGCTAATTAGTTATAAACTAATCACAGTTAGTTTAAAACTATCTTAATTTCACTTTCAAAACTCTTCAATAAAAGCCTTGGTTTTTAAGCATACATATTTATATACAACTGTGACATCACAATAAATTTATTTGTTATTGTTTCTATTTCTTTGCATATTTGTCCCATTAACGGTAGTTACTTTCATTATTCATTTTTCATTTACCTAGTTTTCTATTTGTGTGTATTATTAGCTTTGTGAGTTTGTTGATTAAAGTATTTTGAATAAACTATTGTATTTTCGAAATTCGTTTATTTTTCCACATCCAACTCGCTGTTCAAAGACAGTATAAGAACTCCTTCTTTCATCTATTGTTTAATTACCTCAGCCTTATCACAGAAGTAATTATAAACATGAACTGAGACTGAACTATTTTAGCTATTCTTTTTTTTCCTGGATCCCAGGATGCTGCCCCAAACTTGGTAATTTTGACAAAATTATTAATCTTATTGATAATTGCCCTAAGCAGTTATTCATAATTATTCCAAGCCGAAACATACCTATTGTGTAACAACGGTATGGTTGAGATTAGATAGAAATACCATGGTAAAATGTTATAATTTGTTCATGAAACCCAAGAATTGCTCAATGCTGTGTTGTATTGTGGGCTGCACAGTTGGTAGCATGGTTGCCTTGGAGCAGGAAAGTCCTGGGTTCAAACCCTAGTCTGTGGTCTTCCTGCATGGAGTTATATGTTCTCCCTGTGTATGGGTGGGTCCCCTCTGGGTACTCCAGCTTACTCCCACAGTCCAAAACCATGACTGTTAGGTTAGTTGGTTTCTCTAACTTGTCCTTAGGTTGTTTTTCCCGTGTGTCTCTGTGTTGCCCGTCTAGGGTGTGCCCCGCCTCTCACCTGATGACCGCTGGAGATACAGTAGGCACCAGCACCCACTCAACCCTTCAAGGATAATCAGTTTAGATAATGGATGGTATTTCCTTCCATGACTTCATATTCCAGACTTTGTTTGCTTGTTGAAGCTCTGCTGTAACATCATTGGCAAGTACTGACATGTATGGCAAGTGAGTGAGTGAGTGAGTTTGTTAATTTGAGTAAAACAACAAAAGCGGATTTCGAGAAATCGACAAGCCGTAAACGCACAACTGAAGAAGAAAATTAATCAAATTATTTTAGATTGAATCCGAGGACTAAAACACAAAAATAGCCACAAGTTTGTGCAAATTGGTGAACAACAATAACAACATAATAAAGGAAACCTACATGTATCCAGTCTAGGTAAAAATGTAATCATAAGGATCAAATGTGATTCTTATAGAGGGACTGAGCACTCACAATCAGTCAGGGTATGACTACTACTTAGTTTATACTGCCCCCTAGTGGAATATATATGTTATCACTACTTATCCTAGTTCAAAACCTAAAAAAAAAAAAAAGCCCTGAAATTGTGATGATTTAGACCTGCCTATAAATACATGCTTTCATAATGACAATGTAGAAAGTTACAAGTTATTATGTAAATTATGTAAATTTTATTGGTGCATGACACCATTAACACTTCTGTTTTGACTTTGTACTGGAATCTTTGTAGAATTAAGATTATATTCATTTGAACATTTAAAAATAAAAGTGATGTTGGTAAGCTTTTGAATTGCATAATAATGTAAAAGAAGGTATCTTTTACCACAATCTTTACTCATCATGAGCATAAATATCTATTACTTGAGGCTGTGAACAACCTATAAGAACCATCTGCTTTCCAGGCTGTAGTTATGCAGCTTATGTCTTCAGGAAATGTTGAAAATATTTGGATATACAAGCTTGAATTTATTTTGAGTTTGGTCTAATACATACAGGGTAAAAATTATAAATATAGCTCTAATAGGTTTAGGAGCCATTTCTAACCAAATTCAGATTTCAAGATTATCAGTTCAAACTGTTGCAACAAATGTCATGTAAATGCAGCACCTCATTTCTTCTTCATACCCCTCCATTTCAGCCTGTTGCTCTGCTGTTTAACCAGTTTGATTCTGTGTCTCTCACAGATCTAAAGGAGCTTTTTGATCCCATTTCCCCTCGCCCTATTAAAGATTTTTGTTACCGCAAATGTGGTCATCAGGCTTTAAAGCATGCTGTTGTGGAACCTTTGTATAGCAAAAGGGTTTTGATCCATCAATAAAATTTTTATTTCAAATTGTTGACAATATTCCAAAATTTCCTGCCTTTCAAAAATCAAGTTAAAAGTTATTATATACTAAGTTCATTTTTAAGGAGAAATGGTATTCCTGATTTGATTCTGTGTGATTAAAAAACAACTTTGCAGTAAAGAATATAATGTTTCTAATGGTTTTAACTACTTATTTTAGCTACAGATGCTGATAATTATCTTGTCCTTGCACTTTTAAACCTGACTGCACTGTGTTTTTAATTTGGGAGACATTTGCTAAATTAAAGATTATGGCTCATCTAAATCTCAAAATCAGGTAGTTGCTCACAAACATTAAAATCAGGAAATTAGAGAAAAAAAACAAACTTTACTCATAATAATTACCTCAATAAACCAAAGTCAAAGATTACAAAAGCATTATTCCATTTTTTGTTGTCGTTTTGCTATAACACTAACCTACTGTGGGCGACTGTGGCTCAGTGGTAGAGTAGTTGGCTTGCAATCAGAGGGTCGTAGGTTCAATTCCAGCTTCCTCCAGTCACATGTCAATGTGCCCCTGGGCAAGGCACTTAACCCCCAAATTCTACATTGTCCTACCGAGCCATGTTGGGTGTCGGTGTATGAATGAGAGTGTGAATGGGTGAATGTGGCTTCAATGTAAAGCGCTTTGAGTGGTCAGTAAGACTAGAAAAGCACTATATAAGTTCAGTCCATTTACCATTTCCATTTACTGCAAATCTAACTAATGTCGTTTCCCACGAATAATTATTTCAACCCAAAACATGCCGTAAACATGCCATAAAGCTATAGTACGTTACAGAGGAACAGTGATCACTGATGAAAGAACATTGTTTATTAAGGATTAAGCCCACACATTACAAAAAAATGTCTAAGGAAAATGTAAACAGAGTAAACACCCGCACAAATTTTCAGAAAAAATACCAGAGTATACTGATATACAATGCACACAGACCACCCATCCACCCATACACACACACACGCAGGCAGAGGCAGAGGGGAATCTGAGAAATGTGAACCACGTGCATTAGTAACCATCGAAACATTTAAAATCCTCCCACGATTCATTTCAACTCCTACTTCAACACAAAGCTCTTGAGTTAGAAATGTATATTAATATTTCTATAATTTAACATGCCTATTTGGCAAAAATTGTTTGTCAGATTTAGATTTTAAATTCTTTTTATTCACACAAGTAGTTCTTTTTCAATAGGAAACGAGACAGGCATTTCTAAAACAAAAATCGAATAAAACAATGTAAAAACTATCAGTTTTGGTGAAAAACATATTTACATTTGAATAAAAAATGGCATGTTAAAAATTACTTACATCCAGATTTTAGATTTTAAGGTTTTGAGTGGGTCACAACAAAACATTATTGATACTTAAAGTCAAATATCTGCCAGGGTTATGAACAATTTTACTGTAGCTTACATTTTAATCTTACATCTTCATCTTAAGCATTAATGTAAATAAGACATAACTCTAAAGCTTTAGTTCTGCTAAAAAGCCCCATGTAGCACTGCTGGTAGAACGGGGCATGATATCAGCCCATGTTTTTAAGAAATCAAACTTACTGTAAAAAAGAGAATAATACTTCTACAGGTGAAGTTTGTACATGCATGTAATTGTGAGCTGTTTATTTTACATAAGTCCATCAAAGTGATCTCATACAAATGATTTTTCCTGCTGCTTCACCTCTCCTGCTGCCCCTGTGGATGGGCTGGGTTTTGGTGTGACTCCAGACACGGGCAGCGCTCTTCCTCCTGTTGCAGAGGAGCCGACGTGAAGCAGAGCTCCCCCCAGCAGGAGCAGCACGCTGGCCCCCCAACCCAGGTACAACGCGGGCCCCAGTTCTCTCTTTAAAGGCGCTGCAACATTTGGGTCATAAAAGTCCCTGATTGTAGCGTAGGCAGTCCAACAGATGGGCATTAAGTAGGCCAGGCCAGCAACAATGAGGAGCACTCCTGCTATCCTGGCCAGTCGGGCTTTGGAGCTTTGGTTACCGTCGCCCATGCAGTGCGTACACTTGGCCCCAGCCACGCCGAGCATGACGGCCAGAACGCTGAGAAACAGGGAAAGAACGGTCAAGCTTCGGGCTGCCTGGGCAGACTTTGGGAGGGCCAAGGTGGAGTCGTAGGCCTTGCACTGGATGTGGCCTGTGGTCTGAGACAGACAGTTCATCCAAAGACCCTCCCACAACACCTGGGCAATCACCAGCTCTCCCCCGACGAAGGCCGAAATGCGCCATAGCGGAGCAGCACACACCAATGCCCCACACACCCAACCCAGTAGAGCCAACACCAAGCCCAGCACCTGGAGACCCGTTGATGCCATTGATGCTCAGGATAAAAATGACCTCAATGACTGTAGAACCTCCTGGCTCCAAGCCTGAAATCCTCAATAATAATTAATGACTGATAGTAGACTTTTATGCACTTAATTCTTGGTCAGTCGGTAAGATCTTCAGTGTCTGTTCTTCTCTTCAGCACCAATCAACTATAAAGAAGAAATAATAATTTAGGAAGTATAGCTTAACAACACAGCTAAAGGTGATTCTTTAATCAAACTTACTTTATTCAGAGGTCCACGGACGGCTCGACGATCATCTATCTGTTTCCACATCCACGGTCCCTCCACACAATAACAGATGTCAGAAGTGGTGCCTCTGCTGTTTTGACAGGGCAGCTTGTCTAACTACAGCTCACACAGGGTGGTGTGGGAGGGCAGCAGCGTAACACTGCATACTAAATATACTCACACAGAAAACACAACACAGTTAGTTAGTTGGACAAAAAAATGAAAGCCATTCTGTGACAGCAGAAGGACACTACGACACTGTTGTGGGTACAGTTGGCAGCCGTCATGTTGTCATCTCATGAACTTGGAGTGGGCAGCGAAACGATGAAAGATGGAGGTCATTTAGAATCTTTAAGAATGCAGTGATCCCAGTGAGAAGATTCAGTTTATGTGTAGAGCGGCTTTCAGAGACTTCCATATCTTTCTCAGATGGATACAAATGAAAAATGTTCACGGCATCAAAACGTATGCGGAAATGGCAACGTTTCTCATGGAGAAAGGTAAGAAAGCTTGCTAACGGCTAAAGTTAGCTGTCGGTAAAACAGCTTTAAAATACTTGAGTATATGACGTTGTTCCTAGATATGAGAGCATAAACCTCCACGCTAAGTAAACGAAAGAAAAGGAAGCGGTTTACTCCTGTAGTCCCCAGTATAGGAGGCTCGCTTTCACCGCTGCGGTGAGTGATTATAAACACTTTTCTAGCTAGCTTTCTGTATTGACATAGGTATCCGACCATACACCTCAGTCAATAACACACGCTGTGAAATCTGTTGGATGATTATGTAAATTTTAAAGTTTAAATTATGACTTTATAGAGGACATCACAAAGAGGAGTGGAGGATACTACTCAGCTACCAACATAAGATGCAGAGGACAGGTACAAAAAACTTACTATTGCCTTTGACCCATATTTTTTGTTATAATTATTTTTCGTTTAGTACTTTAAACTTACTACGAAATAGACCTTACCCTGTAAGATTTGTCACTGGATATGATGCCGGCTGGTTACGGCGACAGAAATGGCATCCAGACGGCGTTTTGTTATTTTGTTATTGCAACTACAACCTCAACACACTAGATGTAGCTTTGGTGCCCATGTTCCATATTCAACCTTTAATGAACACAATTCACTGTTATGTAATTTAGTTTCTAGTTTTTTTGAGTTTTGTTATAGAACATTAATGAGCAAACACTAATGCAAAGACAAAAACAAAACAGCAAACGGGACAGGATGAGGTTTAAAGCGGTGTTTAAGATGGAAACAATAGTCCAGCAAAGTAGCCAAGCAGCCAATATACTGTAACTCTGAAAAAAAATACTATTTTACTCCATTGAGTCACTTGATGTGTGAAGCATTTAAGTAAAACAACTGCATTTATTTTGCCCCCCTCTTTGTTAGCTGATATGCAGTTTCAGTATTCATTCAGAGTCAAAGTGACAGATTAGGCCTAGATTTGAGTGTTTGCTCTTTTAACATGTCTTAATGAGTGAGTTCTTGAGATAATGTCAAAGCTCAGATGAAAAGGCCATTTTCCTTTCATAAGTCTGGAATTTAATGTTTTTTTCATCAGCTGTTCCCTGTGTTTCATTTTCTCTGAAAGAGGTCGGTCGAGGCACACAGGACAGTTTCATTTCACTGGAAGAGAGTTTAGCTAAGGAGGAAAAAGGGAGGGAAAAATAGACCATGAGACGGAGGAATAGGAATGTAGGAAATCAGACAGCAGCCAGTTAGAGCCAATTGCTGACCTATTTTTGTGTTTTTTGTGATTTGATCCTCATTCCTTTTTCTGGTTTTATATTAATCTTTTATACAATATGGCTTCATCCACATCAAAAGGTTAGTAATTCTTCCTTCCTAAGTGACATTGTGGCTTATTCATGTTTTGTTTGTTTTTGTCAGTTGAGACCTCCTGTTTCAAATTCGAATTTTGACTTTTATTTTCTTAACACATTTTGTTTTGTGCTGTTCTTAAAGACCAGAGATTTTTCCTCCAGGGGAAAACGGGATCCAGAAAAAGTGCAACAGGTATTTCTTAGTTCCTAGGTGACGTTATATCCTACTCATGTTTTTTTTCTTTCTCTCTGTTTTGTCTTTAGTTTAGGACTTTGGTTTTTTAAATCAAAATTTGACTTTAAATTTCTTAAAAGATTTTGTTTTGTGATTTTGTTAAAGACCTTAGAATTGTCCTCCTGGGGAAAACTGGATCCGGTAAAAGTGCAACAGGGAATACCATCCTGAGAAGGGACGCTTTTGAAGCAGAGATGTCTGCCTCTTCTGTGACGAAGGAATGCAAAAAACAAACTGTCCTTTTGAATGACCGAGCAGTGACTGTCATTGATACTCCTGGGATGTTCGACACAACAATTCCTGAGAAAGAGCTGAAAAGGGAAATAGAGAACTGTATCATGCTGTCTCTCCCTGGACCACATATCTTCCTGCTAGTCATCAATCTCTCTGCACGCTTCACAGAGGAGGAGAAGAATACCATCAGCTGGATCACAAAAAACTTTGGTGAGGAAGTCTCAAAGTACACAATCGTTGTTTTCACGAGGGGTGATTATCTTAAAGGCTCCATTGAGAACTATTTGCACAAAAGTGCTGATCTGAAGAAGCTGACCAGTGACTGTAAAGCCGGGTATGCTGTCTTTGATAACACAAACAGAAGAAATCACACTCAGGTGGCTGATCTGTTTGAGAACATAGACCGGGTGGTGGAACTAAATGGGGGTCATTATAGCAGCAACATTTATGAAGCGGCTCAGAATAAACTATGGTGGCGCTCAGTTAGAGGGGCAGCAGCAGAGGGTTTAATATTGGCTGCACCTGTTGTTGGTGGGGTAATGGCAGGGAATGGTAAAGCCTTTTCAGCAATGTTGGCACTTAGTGGAAGTTTGGCTTTTACGAAATGGTGGAATAGACCTAAAACAGATGAAAGTGAAGGTAATTAAAAAAATGACATAGTCATAGACATAGGCATAGTCAAGCATGTAGCAATTTTACTTATGTACAATCTTATTCTTTTCAGACTAGATTTCACCCTTGTTAAAAGCATTTAACAAGGGTGAAATACATGAACAATTTAGGAATATTTAAAAAAATATATTGTAATTATTGATAAATTGTTTAGATATTTTTGTTTTTGTTTTATTTGAAAATAAAAAACTATGTAAATAATGATAATATTATGATTTTTGAAACTTTTTTGTTGTAATAATTTTGTAAAAGGGTCAAATAAACAATTTAAAATGAACATCTGCAGGTTTTCTTTTGTTCTTAAAGCAAAGTTTTTATGAATGGAAGAAATGCTAAACGTTCAAAATGTTATTCAAAACATATTTGTGATTAAAGGAATTGAAAAGTGATTACTTCACATAAACAGAATGCTGCTGCACAGCCCAGGTGCCATTCCTCATTTCAGACAAAATCAGAAGAGTTAATACTGTTACACTTTTACCAAAGACTTAGTTTTGTCCTAAAGGACAGCAAACAGTGCAGACACTGAGACCCTGTTTACACTACAACAAAACAGGCATAGTTTCAAAACCTGCATTTTCCAGTAGTACCTTTGCCGGATCCATTGGTGGTGCTGTGACAATGCCAGAGAAATACAGAAAAAGAACACAGAGCATTGCAGTCAACCTGTTGACAAACATGACAAATCCAGCTTTAAAGAGAGCTTTATTCAAAAGCATATGGTGTCTGTGGTTGTCCTGCTGGGCAGGGTCACCTACTGAAGAGATGGTTTCTCCTGCTCATGAGAGTGTCCTGGCAGACCCTTCAAATCGTCTTCCAGAATCCGCTCAGGTGACCTTCAGGGGAGAGTCATCTGTCCCCCTGGGAGGAATAACCTCTTGCTGGTATAGAGGTGACAGGGTAGTCCACCCCATCACCTCAATTATATAAATATATTTACAATATTGATATATGTTCTGATGTTCCTTTCTCCCCTTAAAAAAACGCAGGGGAGTCACAGTATTGTTGTAATATTACAGTTCTTTTGGTTATTACCAATTATTTCTATTTTCTCTATTGTTGGTTGAACTTACAGATGTTTTCTACTATGGTGCTAAGGCACTGCACTAACTTTCTGCACTAAACTGTATAGACTATCTCTGACTCAAAGGAGGGTAGATGTCATGGGAATGAATCTACTGTGTTTGTGTCTTTAAGATCGTACCGTTTTGAGAAGCATACACCAGAAGGGGGGAGGGGTATCTAAGGGTAATGCTACTGAGCGGAAATCTGCATTTCCATACAGATCCTCAGCAGAAGGAATCATGAAATCTTCTAAAATATTCTGGAAGAAGGTTGCGGTGATCTTGGATTTAAGAAAGCAGAGTTTATCAACACCTGCACCGGATATTTCACCCCAAATAATCACTGACTGTGGATATGTTACACTAGATCTCAAGCAGCTTGGGTTCTGTTCTTCAACTATCTTCCTCCAAACCCTTTGACCTTGATTTTTGAATGAAAGCCACACTTTATTTTCATTGGAAAAGAGGGCCTTGGACCACTGGCCAACAGTCCAGTCCCTCTTCTCCTTGGTTCAGTTGAAACACTTCCTATGTTGGCTCAAGCTCAGAAGGGGTTTGACCCGAGGAACCGACAGTTCAATTCAATTCAGTTTATTTATACAGCGTTAATTCACAACGGATGTCATCTCAAGGCACTTTACGAAAAAAGTCATTTCAATACAACTGTATGAACCGGTTGCCGTGAGGCTTTGCCCTGTACGTGAAGACTCCAACCACAGCAATCCCTCTGTTATCCCTCATACTGAGCTAGCATATAGCGACAATAGAGAGAAGAAACTCACCTTTAACAGGAAAGAACCTCCAGCAGAACCTGGCTACTGAGCTACGAGTAGTCATCTGCCATGACTGTCTGGGGGTTTGAGTAGGCAGAGTAGAGAGACAGAAAGAACAAAAGGAACTGATGTAAGAAGTTGTTTGGTCACTGGGAGGATCATCTGAATCGATGCTCCAGATCCAACAGGGTGTTGTAGATGAGCAGGATACCAGATCACGTGTTGCTTACATGGAGAGAAAAAACCCAGAGAAAAAAAAAAAGGTTAGCAGCTGAAATAACAGCAAAAAATACATCAAAAATGTATTAGAAGAGAAAAGTGGAACAGTGAAGAAAAGTGGTCAGTCGGTTGAAGTCCATCTCCCTATTTCTGGGTCTCTGCCAGGTTCTTGAATCTTCTCTGTTTGATAATCCGCTGAAGCCCAACATTTTTGCTGGTGCATCTTCTAATTCAACATTTTGCCCTTCCACTAGACATAGTGGGACAGCAAGCCTCCTTAGCTATGAGCTGTTGTGGCTTACCCGTCATATGAAGTGTATTAATGGTGGTCTTCTGCACATTTGTGAAGTCTGCAGTCTTCCACATATTGTACCTAACTGAGACAATTGAACCAAAGTGAAACAATTTGATGAAACCTATGACAAAACCTATGCAGGTGCTGTGAGTTTAATAAATGAGTACTGTGTGACACTCAGTTTAAATAACTTTTTCGCTTATACACTGAATAAATGGCTCTGTACCAATACAATCTTTCAGCAGGATATGCCACACGGGGGGACCTGGTGAATGACCTGCAGAGAGCTGGGACCAAAGTAACAAAGGTTACCATCAGTAACACACTACAACCACAGGGAATCAAATCTTGCAGTGCCACACGTGTCCCCCTGCTTAAGCCGGTGCATATCCAGGCCCGTCTGAAGTTCGCCAAAGAGCATATGGATGATACAGCAGAGGATTGGGAGAATGCCATGTGGTCAGATGAAACCAAAGTAGAACTTTTTGGTATAAACTCAACTCGTCGTGTTTGGAGGAAGAAGAATACTGAGTTGCATCCCAAGAACACCATACCTACTGTGAAGCATGGGGGTGGAAACATCATGCTTTGGGGCTGTTTTTCTGCTAAGGGGACAGGACGACTGATCCGTGTTAAGGAAAGAATGAATGGGGCCATGTATCGTGAGATTTTGAGCCAAAACCTCCTTCCATCAGTGAGAGCTTTGAAGATGAAACGTGGCTGGGTCTTCCAACATGACAATGATCCCAAACACACCGCCCGGGCAACGAAGGAGTGGCTCCGTAAGAAGCATTTGAAAGTCCTGGAGTGGCCTAGCCAGTCTCCAGACCTCAACCCCATAGAAAATCTGTGGAGGGAGTTGAAAGTCCGTGTTGCTCGGCGACAGCCCCAAAACATCACTGCTCTCGAGAAGATCTGCATGGAGGAATGGGCCAAAATATCAGCTACTGTGTGTGCAAACCTGGTAAAGACCTATAGTAATCGTTTGACCTCTGTTATTGCCAACAAAGGTTACATTACAAAGTTTTGAGTTGAATTTTTGTTATTATTTTTGGTTTTCCTCCAACATACAGAGTATATATTTGTATTAAAAGACTGTGATTTGAAAACATGATTTTTTTCTGATTTAATCACTTTCTGTGTGACACATGCAGGCACATGGAGCATTCAGCATTCATTAAGAGTCACAGTTAAATATATAGGCCGAGATTTGAGTGTTTGCTTTTTTTAAATAGTTTATCAAGATAGTTGTCAAAATTTGGTCAAAGCTCAGATCTAAAGAATTCATACAAATCATAAGTTTGGGATTGAACCCCTTCATTGTATTCAACTATACTATGAGTTTTGATTTCATGACAGAGGTCGGGGTATGGAGTGTCAAGACTGCCAAATTAAAAGTAAAGAAATGTCTCATTAAATAATTATCTAAATGTCTATCTAAATACACAAATAATTAGCTAAATATTAGATTGATTAAATAAGAAACAAGGAAACAAAATATATATAAATATGTATATAATCATTTCACTATTTAATAAATTATATCAGGTTCCTGTGATGTACCACATTATGAATATGTTATACCTGTCACTTACCCATCAAAGTCAGAGAGAGGGGGTTAGGTCGATCGCATGAGGGAGAATTTCTCCACACTCTCAATACTTACAGTGGTTGTGATGGCAGAACTATTTTGTCCACATCTGTATCCTCTTCAATAAATCGACAGGGAAGTTTTCTCTTCCTGGAAGATTTTCTGAGTGGTATTTCTTCTATTGTTTATAAAACACAATGGACTAACCTTAAATACAGCTAAAAACCTCCGGAAAACAGCTGAAGAAAACAAACAAACTACGTCTGTAGCCTGTATATGAAAAACTGTGAGAAAAATACTCTAAAATATGTTGAAATATATACAAATATTACTACATACAAATATAAAGTACAATAACTACAGAAACTAATGTTATTTAAACAGATAAAAAGAAATTAAAAAACACTCTTAACACAAACTAAAATCACTGTGTCTGCTATGCTTCCTCTGCTCTGGCTGAGTATGTTTTGCCATGTCTCAGACAAGAGATGAGGTCACAGTATCATAATGTACTGTATACCACTGACAAAGTGCAGATTTACAGCTTTCAGAAACCATTTGAAGAATGTTGGTAGCGCAAACGTTTGAAGAGTTAGGGTAATTTCAAGTATAGAAGCCATTTTGTGTCGGCACTGACACATCTGCTCTAAGAGGGTTGAATAAATTGTTAAGTAATAATTTATTAATTTAACATGTGATTGACACATATCCAGAACAGCAGACTTATTTATTTATCAAAAAAATTATTACAGCTTTGATAAATAAATGTTAATATAAATAGAATATAAATGTTTTTATTTCTTTACTTGACAATTTTCCAATTTTATTTAATTGATTGTACATTTAAATAACTATTTCATTAGATATTTATTCATTGTAATTTGGCATGCTCCACTCTCCATACAGTTGAGGCACACTTAATAGTTTCATTTCACTGGAAGTGACTCAAACTAAGGAGGAGACAGAGAGGTACAACTTGTTACAGACAAAGATATATGAACACAGAAAGCAGGAAGTTAGAACTCAGTGCAGACTATTTTTTGTTTTTGTTTGTAATTTTAACTACAATTGATCTGTATTTCTTATTCTGCTTTTATCATCATCTTTTATACATGGATTCAATCTCGGCAAAAGGTTGGTATTACCTCCTTGCTAAGCAAAGTTATTGTTTATACATTTAAAACCTCCTGAATCTAAATCAAATGTTAAGTTTTAATATCTCAACACATTTTGCAGTCAAAGACCCTAGAATTGTCCTTCTGGGAAAAACTGGATCTGGTAAAAGTGCCACTGGAAATACCATCCTGGGAAAAACTGCTTTCATTGCCGATATGTCTCCATCCTCTGTAACAAATGAATGCAAAAAAGAAATTGTTCATCTGGATGACCGAACAGTGACTGTCATTGACACTCCGGGGTTGTTCGACACGTCGATTCCTAAGGAAGAGTTGAAAAGGGAAATTGACAACTGTATTGAGCTGTCTCTCCCTGGACCACATATCTTCCTGCTAGTCATCAGTCTCTCTGCACGCTTCACAGAGGAGGAGAAGAATAGCATCGACTGGATCACAAAAAACTTTGGTGAAGAAGTCTCGAAGTACACAATTGTTGTTTTCACCAGGGGTGATGAGCTCAAAGGCAGCATCGAGAACTATTTGCACAAAAGTGATGATCTGAAAAAGCTGACCAGAGACTGTAAAGCTGGGTATGTTGTGTTTGAGAACACAAACAGAGGAAATCGCACTCAGGTGGCTGATCTGTTTGAGAACATTGACCGGACGGTACAACTGAATGGAGGTCATTACACCAGCGACATTTACAAAGCGGCTCAGAATAAACTATGGTGGCGTTGGGCTGGGCAGCAGGTCGGATCTGCTGGAGATAAATTATTGTGGGCAGCAGCAGGTGCAGCTGCGCCTGTTGCTGGTGCTGCTGTACTGGCTGAGGAAGCTGTAGCTCTCTCTATGCCACAAATGTTAGCACTTGGAGGTGCAGCACTTACGAAGGGTATCGGATGGTTCATCACACCTAAAAGTGACAATAACTAATGTAATTCAGAAAGTGACTATATCTTACTTGTCTTTGATACTTCTACAGTAACAGATTTGGAATATCTAAATTATATATTGTTTATTGTGATTGTGTATACTTTATATGGGGATCCATTACTTTATTTTTCTGTTTCATTAAAAATAAAAACTACACAAATGTCTGATATTGTTTGAGGTTTTTTTCCCCGTTTTCATTGCAATAATTTTGTAAAACGGTAAAATGTAATAATTCATTATGGAAATTAAAATATGCCACATAATTTGGTTCTCAATGCAACTTTTTTTATTAATGAGAGTAATGCAAAACCTTTTAAACTGTAATTTAAAACCTTTTTTAAATTGAAGGAATTTTAAAAACAGGAATTTTGCATACACAGGAGGATACTGCTGCAAAAGCAGGTACAATTCCAAACATCCATTAAAAAGCAACAACGTTATCAGTTGTTGTGCAGTGCCAAACCCTTAAGGAAGGGGACATTGTTAAAAAAACAAAGTCTATGTAAATCTTTGAATCTCAGGAATGTTGTCACATCACTGAGCAGCAGTGGCCTGGCGCAAGATAATCTCAGATAAGCCTCCACTTGTGAAATTATGTATAGTGACCAGTAGAAAATAACTTATATTTACCATTTGAAGACATAAAAAATATTATCATCTGTATCCTTATTTAAAGTGAGCCAAGTAAGAAGGGAGAATGAAAGAAAACAAAAATAGAAAGCAAAAGGAGAATGATAGACACAATGACTGATGGGTTCATATTTAAAAAGCTGTGTCCAAGTTGGCAAACAAGTTTGATAAACTTACTGACGTTCGTATTTTATTTTTATTTTCCTTTTTACAGAGCCTAGTTTATTTGATTAAGATAAATTTTTTTTTTGGGGGGGGGGTTTGGCAGACGTCACCTGTGAGAGTTTGAGAGAGAGAGAGACAACACTGAGAGACAGACAGAACCTGGGGAAGAAGCCGAAACCTCTTCTCAGAAAGTAAAAACAAAAGTAAAAAGGCACTTGACCCAGCTTTATTATACTTTATAATTTCTTTGATGTTGTTGAGCAGCTCTGTTATCTGCCTGGGCAGACAAGTGGACAGAACTTTGATGCTCTCTGTTCCGTCTGCTTTCCATTTTGCTAACACCTGCAACAAACACTGAGGGACTGAGAAAGCTTTTGATTGTTTTTGTTTTTTTATGGCGCCACAAAAAAGACGAGTAAGTGGATTCCACCCATTGTTTAACATTTCCTTTAAGCTTAAAGGTTACTAAATAATACAGCAGAGGAAACATCAATAGGTAATAATTTAAATAAGGACTAACAGATCATCTGCTTTGAAACTCTAATCAGCATTGTGTCACCTAGAGTATGCACATGTGAGATTAATGACAAATATTTTCCATGAATAAAGTTCTAACATTGACTTTGATTTATATTAAACATAAGACAGAAAGAAAACAATTCGTCTAAACAAGAGGCTTGCATATTATGCCATTCTTTTATTACCATAGTTTTGGTAACTGTGATTTAATTCAAACTGTTGTAACTTTGGAAATCGTATGGCATCAAAGGACAAAACATATGTGATTTTCTCTTTTTTAAAGAGCATTTAAATTGCATGTAAATTATCATTATAAATTATGTGTCATCCCACTCTTAGATTTGTATTTAAATGAGCAGATTAAAAAGTTTAAAGGTGTTTAGGGTTCATCTGCAATATCCTCATACAGTCACTTTAGAAAAAAAATATTGAAAATACATTGTTGGAACAGACCTGATTGTGTTCTCAGCATCGTCCTGTGTTAGCTCACACTGTAAGGCAAGGTAATTTCGTTTGTACAGCACACTTTCAACATAAGGCAATTCAAGGTGCTTGACATGATTAAAATTAGAACACAGAAAAGAGAGCACAAATCACTTTGAAGATTAAAATACAAGAAAGCATTAAAAATAAAACAATAATCAAGACAATAATTTGTATGAAAATTAAAAACAAGCAAGTAAAAAGCAATAATAGGATGAGTTACACAAGTTAACACAAATTGTATACGCTTTATTTTCTGTTTTATGTGAAAGCATTACTTTGCAGCTTTTTGTAACCTAGCTTACAGAAAGGATGCACTAATGTTTTTATTGTAAATAAAGCATTTCAAGCTTAACGTATGACCATTCTGGATGATCCCCTTACTAAAAGATCCACACCTCCCCGCGAGTCGGACGGCTCGGCCCATGGTGAAAAACGCCCTGTGTCCCTTATTTTAATTTATAAAAGTTGGCAACCCTAGTGGAAGGCCTCTTTCCTACCCATAGCTCTCCGGTCCGTAGGCTGATATAAATGCAGTCTCTTCGCTCTAACTACGTCTAAGTTGTCGTCCTCTATGGTGCGGTGTTTGGACTTCAGCGTTCTCCGTTTCTCCCACCATTGCTTTGGTGTGCTGGTAGCCATGAGAATCCATCAGCTCCGACACCTCCTTGAAACCCTCTCGCAGAGAGTTGCTTCCTCCAGCTTCCACGGAGTCTTCTCTTCAGCCAACAATCTCAGAAATGCCGCACCTCTGACTGGATCACGGCACTGGTTTTGATTTTGTCATTGTTCATCAGCAGACACTAAACACGTCCACTCACTGTACTGAGGTAAAATTGTTGGTCCAATTTATGTTTAAAGACGCTGTCATTTTGCCAAGCCAGTGACTCCACCACTAGCCAATCAATGACTGACAGCCATTTGATTTCGCTTTTCAGTCCCTGCTTGGCCCTGTTGGAAAGGCAGCGAAGCAGATACCAAAAATGGTATCGGCCTGGCGCGACTGAGCCCGTCTTCTGCCATTGGAAAAACAACGGTACCAAGGCTGAGTCGTACCATGCCGGGCCAAGTAGGTACTAGTGGAAACCACCATTGGATGGCTCACCAGATCTAACGGTGCGTTCACACCAAAGTGTCAAAAACGCACTGCACACCCCTAGTTTGGTGCTTGAACATTTGCACCTCGACGCAGGTCCAAAGCAAACTGGACGCATTTCAAAATATGCAATTTTGATGCATGTGAAGCCGGAAAGCTGGCCTCCACGGTGCTGGGACCGCTTCAGTTGGCGATCAGGAAGCTAAAGACCCAGTCGATTGGCGGCCACAACCTGGGAGGGGGGCAACCTCTCCGTTGAACCCAGCATGTGCAGGTGAACTTGCTGGTGGACTCTAGTCTGCGAGCTAATCATGTTACATGCTCGGCCTGGCTTACGTGGACCTGCTGCAGCAGGGGATCGGGAGGCTAAAGACCCAGTCGAGCAGTGGTGGATCGATCCACGTACACCGGCCCCTCGCCGTGTCAGAGAACTTGGCCTGCCCGCCCAGTTTGAGGAGCTATTATCCTGCGTAGGTCCAAGCTTTGCCCACCAAGACACCAACTACTATGCTGAGCGGCTCTCTATCTGTCTGTGGTGAGTAAAAGTGTATAATATGTGAGCGGCGCAGGACATGCTGTGGTAGAGCCATTGCCAGGCCTTGCGTTACAGCCAACAACTCCTCCAGAGTGGCTTTCTGGGTGAGGAAACTGTTCATGGCTCCAACTCAGTAAAGGCAGCCGTTCCTTTGCAGCCACAAAAGTTATTTTTAGAGCCACCCACAAACCTATTCATTTTTTGAAACAACAAATGAAATGACTGATGTTTTTGGTTGTAGATAATAGTCTAATAGTCTATTATGCATGTCAGTGCTTTTGGTAGTTTCAGGACAATGCCTTGTTTGATAGAAGTGAAGTCCTACCAGAAATGTCTCCAATGATTGCAGAAAAAATAAGGCACGTTGCCATCTTCAGTCAGTTTTGATTAGTTATTATTTTGCATAGACATTTTGAGTGAGAGGCTACTCCAGTTAGCTGCAGACACAGATAATGAAGCTGACCTGTTTGTTCTCCAGATTTTGGAGGAAGTGGCTTTTCACTGGCATGCACACTCACTCTACACATGGATCCTGCACCTTCCTGTTTAATTTACCAATAGTAGAGCAGCTGGACCAAGAAGGGAAGCCCTCCTCATTTGCATAAGGAGGCAAAACTGCATAAAGTAAACTAAAAAGAGGAGAGGAGGGTTTATAAAAACAAAGAATGCATGTATAAGGAAATATATATATATATATACAGTAAATATATATATATAATATATATATATTACTGTATATATATATATATAATATATATATATATAATATATATATATATATATATATATATATATGTACTGTATATATATATATATATATATATATATATATATATATATATATATATATATATATATATAATTTTTTTATTTTTTTTATTAATGAAAATGCATGGATAAGGAAAAAGTTTAAAAATAAGAAACTTTTTTTGCTAAAAATGCATGGATAAGGAAAAGGGAAAACAAATTATATATTTTTTCTTGACGGAAATGCACATATAAGTAAAAGGTAAAGCAAGATATATATATTTCTGCTTTTATTTTTAATTATGTCCGTTTTGGTCCTCCATAGTAGACATGGGAAAGTGGAGAGAAATAACAGGAGTTTCCCGGCCAAAAAGGTTGAAAGTCAAAGTTGGTGAAAAAATAAAATCTCCGACTTTGCGAGTAGGAAGTCTGACTTCAGAGGACGTTCCAGTTGTTTTTCCCCACTCTGAAGTAGGAATTCGGAGTTCCGAAATTAGAACTCACCAATACATGTCCACAGTCCAACCTCCACACATGGCTTATGAGCCGATCACGTGAGCCCAAAAGGTTGCCAAGTCTTCAACTCAAACACTCCGCTGGCATTAATAAATCTACAACCAGGCTAGAGGCAAATGCCGACCTCAGAAAGCTAAAGTACAGAAAAAAAGTTGCCACTAAAAATATTTCAAGCTACTTTTTTCACTTACCAACAACTCGATATTGCAGTTAAATTTATTTACCTTCTTATCAACTCGCCTTTGCTCATCATTTTCAATCTTTTGGCGCTGATCCATAACTAGCGACCCAGCATGAAACTCACGAAGGAGAGCGGGTGAGTGGCTGAAAGAGGACTAATTTTTCTACATGGACTGCAGTACTCAAATTTTACCAAAGCATGTTGTCCTTAAATATTGCACCTTCAAAATGTGGTTCTTCAAGGAGACTCTTACTCTTACTCTAGGTTTTTGGATTTGGCAGTATCTATATGAGCCACTGTTGACAATCCAACATTTTGCATAGAAACAGTGTGTTTCACTTTGACATGATTGGAATATTTTTGTCGGTAACTGCACTGTACACTTCTTGCAACTTAGTCCACAATTTACATATTATTCTTAATTCTTAAATTAAATCGTTTTTTTATACTTTTCTACTTCTGAATCTAAATGTTTGTATTTTCTGTCATTTTACTGCTTTTACAACTGAATTTCTCCTTGTGGGACAATAAAGGAGTGTTTTGTTCTATTGTATTCTGTTGTATTCCATTCTATTCTATTGAACAAATAAAAAACATAGCATACATTCTTATTGGAAATTTGTGATTTTTAAATACTATTTTTGCCTGACTGAGTCACTCTTTGGGTGAAACATGTAAACATTACAACTGCATTCCTTTTGCCACCCTGTTGTAAGCTGTTCCGTGAGTTTCATTTTTCATGAAACAGGTCGGATGAGGAACACAGAACAGTTTCATTTCACTGGAAGAGTGTTTGCTGAGGTGGAAAAAGGGAGTGACAAATGTACTGTGTGACGGAGGAATAAGAATGTAGGAAAACAGACAGCAGAAAGTTAGAGCCAAGTGCTGACCGATTTCCTGGGTTTGAGTCCGATTTGATCCTAATTTTATTTCCTGGTTTTATATTTTATGCAGCATGGATTTATCCTCAAAGAAAGGTTAGTTTGGTAACTTCCTTCCTAACTGATAAACTTATTAGTGCTGTTTATTAGTGTTGTGTGTGGGTGTGTGTGTGTGTGTGTGCGTGTTTTTTGTCCTCAGTTGAGACCTCCAGTTTTAAGTCAAATTTTTTTATTTCTCAACACATTTTGTTTTGTGTCGTTATTAAAGACCTGAGAATTGTCCTCCTGGGGAAAACTGGATCTGGTAAAAGTGCAACTGGGAATACCATCCTGAGAAGGGACGCTTTTGAAGCAGAGATGTCTGCCTCCTCTGTGATAAAGAAATGCAAAAAAGAAACTCTCCTTTTGAATGACCGAACAGTGACTGTCATTGACACTCCTGGGATATTTGATACATCGATTCCAGATGAAGAGGTGAAAAGTGAAATAGAGAACTGCATCATGCTGTCTCTCCCTGGACCACACATATTCCTGCTAGTCATCAGTCTCTCTGCACGCTTCACAGAGGAGGTGAAGAATAGCATCGACTGGATCACAAAAAACTTTGGTGAAGAAGTCTCGAAGTACACAATTGTTGTTTTCACCAGGGGTGATGAGCTCAAAGGCACCATCGAGAACTTTTTGCACAAAAGTGATGATCTGAAAAAGGTGACCAGAGACTGTAAAGCTGGGTATGTTGTGTTTGAGAACACAAACAGAAGAAATCGCACTCAGGTGGCTGATCTGTTTGAGAACATAGACCGGACGGTACAACTGAATGGAGGTCCTTACACCAGCGACATTTACAAAGCGGCTCAGAATAAACTATGGTGGCGTTGGGCTAGGCACCAGGTGGGATCTGCTGGAGATAAATTATTGTGGGCAGCAGCAGCTGCAGCTGCGCCTGCTGTTGGTGGTGCTGTACTGGCTGGGGAAGCAGTAGCTCTCTCTATGCCACAAATGTTAGCACTTGGAGGTGCAGCCCTTATGAAAGGTATCGGATGGTTCATCACACCTAAAAGTGACAATAACTAATGTAATTCAGAAAGGGACTGGCATATTATCACATGTAGCATGCTTACACCTGTACACAATTTTCTTCTATATTGACTAGAACTTATTTGTCTTTAATACTTTTATAGGAACAATTTAGGAATATTTTGAATTTAATATTTACAATTGTAATTGTGTAGACATTATTTGGGGAAAGCATGCAAGAATGTTGTTTATGGATTACTTTATACCCCCTTTTTTCATTGCAATATTTTTTTAGAATGATTCATTTTAATTTAACATGGAAAATAACATCTGCAAGATTATTTGTTTCTGATGGAAGTTTTATATATATATATATATATATATATATATATATATATATATATATATATATATATAAATGACAATTCAAAACCTTTTTTGACATATAGGAGGATACTGCTCCATAGGGTGTAATTTCAAATATTTGTCAAAAGCAAGAAATGTATCTTTTTCTCTTAAGGTACCAAAGGCTTAGGTCTACTCTAAATAAACTGTTGAAACACAAATTCTGAGCAGATTAGTTTCAGTAATGTTGTCACATGACAGAGCCAAAAGGTGGGGGTGTAAATTGAAAATGTGTGTTTCTGTATTTTCCCATTTATTCTTATATTAACTGAATAGCAAATTGATCAGTTTGCTCTCAAAAACAAGATCTACGTACCAAGTGGTGAAACGCCTACTCTTTAAAATATGTAGCATATTTTTTTAAAACACGAAAAGCTCTTTTACAAAGTAGTTTATGTCATGTTTCTTATATTATCTAAACTTTATCAAACCATCCTCTGATCACCAATATTTTCAAATCCCCACATCCTTCGTTAGGCTGTAGCACATACCTGCAGCTCTGCGTGGTCACCTCTTTCTGTCTGACCCCATACAGTGTCAACATGAACCTCATGTTATCCCTAATATAAGAACAATGGACATGAATAAGGTTAAGAAAATACTGATGGACGGCTAGTGCAATATTAAAATCATGCTTATTGTATTATTTACATTTAATCATGTAAACCTCTTATCTTTGAACCCTTCCTCTTACCACCAACAACCTAGAACAGAGTCCCCAACCTATGGGGACCCACAAGCTACATTTTCTCTTACCAGTCAGCAGAGAGCTACCATATGACAAAAAGATATGAAAACTATAAAAAAAACTCTGTTTCCTCTATGTTGATTCTGGAAAGGTGGACCGCCATGGTTTCATTTTCTGCCGCCACTGTATCAGAAATGGGGCAGACACACAATATTGTCTTTTAAATGAACCTGCCGACATAACTTAACAAGTACAACTACTCAGAGGTTATTGGGGCTGTCCAGGTTAACTCCACATAGCCTACTATTGTTTTGATGTAGCTTTTTGACAAAACGTTACCTTTCTTCTGAGTCGACTATTAAACTTAAAAGCTCCACTGAATCACTAATTTAAAAACATGAGAATCACTCAGCTTTTTTGCGATAGTCGCCGTTTTGAAACCAAAATAAATGACCTTGTAGATAAGTGAAAATAAGTAAATAAGTGAATCGTGTATATTTGATGAGAAAAAGCAACAACAAAAACAACAGCCAGTCCCGTTCGCCATGACTCTCCACCGCAGCAACAGCTGCGATGCTGTTCGTCATGTTTCTCCCGCTGAAAGAAAGGTATGTGATCGGGTAGCAAGGGTGTTCATAACAACGCAAACTGAAGAATCCGAGGAAATGGCAGCAGACGCTTTGGTAACCACGAGCGAAAACAGACTGCTAATAAGCTGGTAAACAGCAGTAAAGTTTACTTTTCTCCTGCAGATGATGGTGTTAGCAAGGTTTGATAACGAGTATCAACAGTCGATCAAACTATTTGATGAGCCTGTTGGTTATTTTGGGGAAGGATCTGAAAAATTCTGAGCCCAATAATTTCCTTTCAGTTGTTTTATGTAGTGAATCGACTAATGGCGCCTCATAACAAAGGAAGTATATGTTCACCTGTTCTTGAAATAAATGCCTAAAAATACATATGTAGAAAATACATATATAGAACAATAAAGAATATAAATATTCAAAATAAAGTAAGTTTTAAACACTGTAAAAAAGATAAACATCTGTGAAAGTATTCCAAACCAATATTGCCTAATGACATCATAATATGCAAATTGGATGTGTTAATTTGCTCCCATCACAAACTGTGGATTATACTGTAGATTTTTCTCTTTTACAGTGTACTGTTATCAATAACCATATTAAAGCTACAACATTTGAACTAGTGATATCAATATTGAATATTTTATTGAAAAAGCCCAGGCGCCTAAAGAGTTAATACAAAGTCTACATTTTCTTCTGGGGGAGCGTGCCCCCAGACCCGCCTGGATGGGTAAATATCCTTCTCACCTTTTTAACCCCTGACTCGTTTTTATGTCTGAATATAATACCAATTGGAAATACTCTATAGATGTAGTAATAGACATAACGAAGTTAAAGTGAACAGTTGTGTTGCATTAGCCTACACAGAAAAGTTTAGGTTTTAATGATTTAGGCTACACACACGCACAAACACAACACGACCGAAACGTTGTAATCTATAGGTTAGGATAGTCATAGCCTAGCTGACAATTTACAATAAGTTGTTAACATTAAGTATTTGGCAGTAGCCTAGCCTATTTATGTGTCCGGGGGTGGGTGCTTTCAGCAGGCCTGACCCCACTGCTAAAAACAATCCTAGAGGACACACTGAGGCCCTGTCCACATGTAGCCAGGTGTCTGACACAACGGAGATATTTTTCTACGGTTCGCCCTGTCATCAACACGTAAACAGAAATTTTCGGCACCAAAATCGAATCTTTTTTAAAACTCCGGCCAATGAGCAGATTTGCGTTTTCTCCGTTTTCAGTATCTGCACGTGGACAGACGAAAACAGAGTTTTAAGAGCCGTAACGTTACTATCTGAGACAAAAAATGCTCAGACATCGCATGTGCGACCTGTGTTTTCTCTCAAAAACAACATTTATGCCCTCAGAGCTGTGTTGGTATCATCCATTGTTAAAACGCATTTTTTTTGTTTGCTTTAACAAGCTGTATGACTGCTGTGTACTGAAGATAGAGGATAGAAAGTTACTCTGAGCATTTAGGATTTGGGAGAACTACTGCTCCCTACAGGTTTGCCATGTCCATGAATGTGCTGAAAAACACATTTATCCGGTTATGTGTGGATGGAGATTTTTTTTTTTTTTTAAGGAGCAGAGGAAAATCTTTGTTTTAAAAAAAAAAACGTCTATGTGTGGATATGGCTTGAAACTACATATCATCTATTTTCCTTCATTGTTCCACCTACAGCTCTGCAGCACTGGCTCTCCCTGTCTCACCATCACTGGTTTCAGGATTAATTTGATTTCTACAATGGATAACAACAGACATGATTAAGGTGCAGATATACTGACGGAGGGGCTAGAGCAATTTCAAAATCATGGCATATCCATTTGCTTTCAGAAACAAGATCTACCACATGGTGAAATGAACGCTTTTAAAAACAGCAGAATCATTTAAAAAACACAGACAAGAAGTTTAGTAAGGAGTTTGTTCTATAACTATTTTAATATAATCATCTTCCCTTATGATCGAATAAACAACATTCTGAAATCACCTCCTCATTGATTAGGCTGTAGCACCTACCTGCAGCGCTACATGGCCGTCTTTTCTGCCTCACCCTCACCACTAACAACATGAAACTCATCTGATCCCTAATATAAAAACAGCGGACATGAATAAGGTAAAGAAAACTACTGATGGGGATTTAATGAACAGGGCAGAAGCAGATTGTGTAACTTAGTTTTATTATTAGAGCATGAATGTCGTTTGACCACCATCTTATATGCAGAAACGACTTATTGTCAGATCGCTTTTCTCTGTTACTGGAAACTTTCCAGTGGAAAGTCAATCATATTTTTGTTGGATAGTCACGTTAATAGTAGTGTTTTGAATTACATCGGTTTAACATCATAATACTTGACAAACAGTATTTATCTTGCTGGACAAAATTATTGCCAACTCACGTTTTCTTTATTTTTCTTTCGTAGAAAACAGAAATCTAAACTTGGCTGCTGCCTTTTCACCTTGGCTCTATCACAGCCTTTATCTGTAGTGTGTCGGTCGCGAACGAACCAGCTCTAGGAGCCGGCTCTTTGAATTGAACGACGGGTGTCGGCTCGTCATTGCGAGCCTTTTTTTTCTTTTTTTATCTTCTTGTTTTGGTGAAAGCCAAACATGTGTAACATCAACTGCCTGTCCACACATAGAGCAGTAGGGGTGGGGAGCAGGGAGGGTCAGACAGACACACACACAGCAGTGAGCACATGCACACGGAGGAAAACAAGACAGGGAAAGAGGAGGAAAAAAGCGAGCGAGTGAGATAGAGAGAGTTCGACGACTAGTCATGGTAAGAAAAAAGTAGCAGGAAACGTAGCAAAATATGGACCCATTGAGTCCTGGATGGGTCTGCTTTTTTATAGCCTTCTTTATAATTTATTTTTTTAGCTCCTTAAGTTCAGATTTCTTAAAGTGTTCAGTAAATAAAGCTATATAAATCATAAATATTTGATATATTGCATTTTTTTATTAGTAAATCATTCTACGCATAGTTTGCATTACTTTTGGTGATAAATATACTTTAAACAACAGAAAACCTGAAGATCCTCTTGGGAGCCAAAAGATATGTTTTTAGTGAGCCGAGCCAAAAGGAGTGGCTCTCCAAAAAGAGACGGATTTCCCATCACTATTTATCTGGACTCCCGCTCTGTTGCTCTGAGCCAGTTGAGGGTGGGTCTGCTTTGTTCACGAGGCCGCTATCTCTTCAAAATAAAAGCATGCGACTAAAACATTTCAAAATCAAATGTGGTCCCCCGTTCCTACGCCACAGGACCGAGCAAACACATTTTCCTGGCAGAGGCACATTTCAAACATATTTTGTCCATATAGCTGATCTTCTGTGCTGAAAACAATGTCATGACAGCCTTGCCTCTAGGACAAGATCATTTTAGATGGGCCTCCACCCATTAAACTATTACAACTAGTAGGAATCTGTATTTCCTTCCTTCTCCACTCATGGTCTTCCACCTGGAGAGATAAATTAGAAAGATAGACGCCATGACTTATGGTAACAAGGAGCAAGGCCGACATTTGTGAAATAAACAGAAAACTAGGTTGAAATGACTACATATTGTGGAGGTTGCACTAACTGTTGTGCAAAGTTTAATTTTGTTGTGAGAAATGCAGCAAAATGAATGAGGAAAACTCTAGGTATCCCTAGTCTTACCCAATTCATACAAAACCGAAAAAAATAAAAAGTGGATCACATAATGTGTCACTAATGATAATAAAATGTGTTTACTACAAACATGCAAATGTTAGTAATAATTAAAACAAAATGGTCCTGCATCTGATATCAACCAGGGCCTTTCTGTACAGAGTTCTGTCTGGGTGATTCAGTTTCCTGTCACAAGATAGATAGATGGATGGATGGATGGATGGATGGATAGATGGATAGATGGATAGATAGATAGATAGATAAAATAACTGTGATTTGCTGCAGTGGCACCAAAGAAAAAAAATGAGTAAGTGCATTTTCCCCCATTGTTTCACATTTCCTTTGAGCTTGTAAGGTTACTAACAATACAGCACAGGAAACTCCAACAGGTCATGGTATAAATCAGGAGCAATGGAACTGCTTAGAAAATCTACTTAATTTGTCGTTTAGGGAATGCAAGTTTGAAATTCGTGACTAAAAATTTCCATGATTCATCGTCGGATATTACTTTTAGCATAAAACTCTCTTAATGAGTTAAATGACTTTTCAAATATAATTTAAATAAAATAAATGACATTGAGAAAACAATTCAGACAAACCAAAGGGCTTACATGCCATACAGTTGCTTTATTGTCTTATAGCTCCATTAATTGTGATGTAATTCAAACTGTAATTTTAGAAACCATACTCAATTCAATTTATTTATGCAGTGGTGATTTTCAACACATATAATCTCATGGCATTTTACAAGAAAAGTCACTTTAATTAAATCATACATACATTCCACTGAATCCTTCAATTCATTTTTGCAATGACTATTAAAGTTTTCTAGCTCCTTCAGAGAACAAAAAATATTTGATTTTCACATTTTCTTTTAAAGACAGTATTGTTAATGGCTAACAGTATTTCAGTAATAAAAATAATTTCAGTAAATCTGTATTCCCATAACTTGCAGATAAAGTCAAACATGATTGCTGGTTCTTTCAAGCCTGTACAATGGCTTTTCTTAAAAAATATAGCTTCTCCAATAATTTAAATATTATTCCTAATTTAATTGCATTTTTCGCATCAACCTTTTCTCTTCTCCACAGAGAAATAGTCTGAACACCAGAAAACGTTTGAAATATATACTCACTGGCCACTTTATTAGGCAACGCAACTCAATGCATTTCGGCATGTAGACATGGTCAAGACAATCTGCTGCAGTTCAAAACGAGCATCAGAACGGGGAAGAAAGGTGATTTAAGTGACTTTGAACGTGGCATGGTTGTTGGTGCCAGACGGGTGGGTCTGAGTATTTCAGAAACTGCTGATCTACTGGAATTTTCTCACTCAACCATCTCTAGGGGTTACAGAGAATGGTCTGAAAAAGGGAAAATATCCGGCCAGCGGAAGTTCTTTGGGCAAAAAATGCCTTGGCGACGCCAGAGGTCAGAAAAGAATGCCCAGACTGGTTCGAGCTGATAGAGAGGAAACGGTAACTCATACAACCACTTGTTATAAGCAACGTATGCAGAAGAGCTTCTCTGAACGCACAAAATGTTGAAATTTGAGGCAGATGGGCTGCAGCAGAAGACCACACCGAGTGCCCCTCCGGTCAGCTAAGAACAAATTGGACAATAGAAGATTGGAAAAATGTTGCCTGGTCTGATGAGTCTTGATTTCTGCTGCAACATTAAGATTGTAGGACAGAATTTGGCGTCAACAACACAAAAGCATGGATCCATCCTGCCTTGTCTCAATGGTTCAGGCTGGTGGTGGTGGTGTAATGGCATGGGAGACATTTTCTCGGCAGACTTTGGGCCCCTTAGTACCCACTGATGATCGTTGCAACAACACAGCCTACCCGAGTATTGTTGCTGACCATGGCCATCCCTTCATGACCACAGTTCTGATGGCTACTTCCAGCAGGATAACGTTCCAAGTCATAAAGCTTGAATCATCTCAGACTGGTTTCTTTAACATGACAATGAGTTCACTGTACTCAATTGGCCTCCACAATAACCAGATCTCAATCCATTAGAGCAACTTTGGGATGTGGTGGAACGGGAGATTCGCATTATGGATGCAACTGCGTGATGCTGTCATGTCGGTATGAATCAAAACCACTGAGGAATGTTTCCCGTACCTTGTTACATCTATGCCACGAAGGATTAAGGCAGTTCTGAAGGCAAAAGGGGGTCCAACCCAGTACTAGCAAGGTGTACCTAATAAAGTGGCCAGTGAGTTTATATCAATATTAGCTCATTTTTGCTGAAAATATTTTCATGTCCAACTTTTATTTGGATTATTACTGAAAGCACCTTGCCTTTGTGTTTGTTACACTGGACTGTTTTTTTTAGCTTTACATTTTATTCCTTTCCATATCCAAATGGCAGTCAAACCACATAAAACCCCCAGGACGAGAGTCGGAGCTCCTAAAGCCAGAGCCACAGTGGTGTTCGCCCCCACGGCAATAACCATCCCTGCTAACACCAACAGGACGGCTGCAGCTGAGGCCACACGGATGTTCTTCCGCCGGACTTGTTTCTTCTTCTCTCGCTCTTTCTGCTGCTTCTCTCTCTCCTCATCCCAAACCTTCCTCTCCTCTTTCATCTTCTCTTCCTCCTCCTGCCTCCTGCGCTCCTCCTCCTCTCTTAGCTTCCTCTGGGCTTTCTCATACATCTCGTTTGTGTAGTGCTTCCCTCCATTGTCTTGTACCATTTCCTTGATCATGTTGACGAGCTCTGTGACCTGCACTCGATCATCTGCGTCGTTGTTGTTGAAGGCGTGGTACCTGCGCCCAAATGTGATTGAAAGTCTCCTGAGCTCCTTGCACTCTTTCAGGGCATTGTCTGCTTTCCCTTGATCCTTGCATGTAAACAGCATGATGGTATACATGGAAGCATCATCTCCAAAGTTTTCCTGGATCCACTTTACAGCATTCCTCTCCTCCTCTGTGAACCTGACTCCGAGCCTGATCACCAGAAGGAACGCGTGAGGTCCAGGAACCGACATCTTGACGCATTCTTCTATCCTGGATTTTAGCTCCTCCTCCGTGATTCCCGTATCAAACAGCCCTGGAGTGTCGATTACTTGGACTGGAATGCCATCCACCTCTCCACTCTGTGTCTCACAGTGTTTGGTCACCGACATTGGGCTCGGATCCTCTTTGAAGGCAGCTCTCCCGAGGATCGTGTTTCCTGTCGCGCTTTTCCCTGATCCAGTCTTGCCCACCAGGACGATCCTCAACCCTCCAGACAACTCCAAAGCTGTGGATTAAAGCAGATACAATTAATGAGTTCCACAAAAAAAGTTAAATGTCTGATTCAAGGACTGTAGTTTTATGCAATTACAACATCAGCAGAGTAAAGCTTTTCGCAACTAGCAGAAGCTAAGGTGCTATTTTTAAGTAGACCACTGGATTTCCTACAATACTACACAATTATTTTTTGCTGTATGTCTTTCATTCACAAAGCAAAATGACATATTGAAAGAAACGACACACTGTGCCAGCAGGCAAAAGTGCTGTAACACACTTCCCAATTGCAACCTTTCACATAAAGAACTGGCCTCTTTGTACTGGCTTCCCACTGCTAATAACAGATTTTAAAGGGGTTCTTCTCACATATTAAACAGTTAATAATCTTGAACCACTGTATTTGTCAGAGTATGTCTTTCTTCAAAGCCTGACTATGCTCTGTATTCCCAGGGTATTTTCCTGTTCCCAGTGTCAGTTCTAAAGGCTGTCAAAACGGACAGTTGCAACAAAGGTCGGAGCTGCACAAGGAAGCAAAAGCCATTTGTGGCTGCTTGCAGCTTTAATTTGAAAATGTTGTTCTGCTGCAATGTATTTGGAATGTAGGAATGCTCACAAAAAGTAATTTTGAAAAGAATATGCTGTAATAAATATTGTAAGCGCTCATGTCTTAGATTATATCACAATGTAGATTTGGGGCCATATTGCCCAGCCCCAAAAATAAATAAAAACCTTTTAGATACATTTTATTTTATTTTTACTGAATTAAATATCACCTTTTAAAAAAAGAAAAATGTATAATTACCATGTTGTGTTTTTCTTTGTCTTTGTGAAATGTTTTATGTTTTTTTATTTGTTTTCCCAATTGCTCAAGGTTTGAGATGCATTAAATTTCTTGGTTAGCTCAAGAATAAAGCCCAAACAACATGGGCATTTCTGTTTGATTTAAAATAGGCATTTACACATTATTGTTCATCATCCAAAAGCAAAGAAAAATCATTTTAAATATATACAGAAACACTAAAACACAGCTGTTTAATTTTAGTGTTATCTCTCTGAAGCTTTAAGCATGATTTTTGTGCATTATTGAAGAACAAACCTCAGAAAAAAAAAAAAAGAATTTCTACAACATGGTAATAAAAATCTTACTGATCTAAGACTTTAAAAAAAATACTGGCAAAATTTGGAAAGACTGAAATACGTAAAAATTGACTTTTACCTTAAAATGTCTTATTAATTAGATTTAAAAAGGAAATCTCAGAAAATAAAATTCGAAGGACCATACCATCAAAGTTATAGAGACCACACCCGTCAGACCGAGGCAAACTTTTCGGCTTCTTCTCTCTGAGTAGTATTTCTGGGACAAACGACCATTGAGATAAAATTAATAAACAGTTGGAAAAGGCCATTGTGTTATCAAGCAAGACATTTCTTTCTGTAATCCATTTGAACTTTCTTTGTCTCAGTATAACACCAGCCTCTGACACCAGTCAAAAGATACATGATAGTAACTTCAGTGGATTGTGAGGTTTTTCTCTTACCTTCAGCCATCGTTTTGGATCAACCTTTTCCTGCTCCCAGGTGACTTAATTTGTTCCAGCAGATCTGAACTCTGAATGATTGCTTAAAAATCAGCTGTAAAGCTTAACATTGGCGTTTAGGGAGAGTTCTGGAAGTCTTGGCAATGTACCGGTAGTTTCCCATTTCCTTCCATTGTCCTTGGGTTGTATATGAATATGTGAAAGCTTGCAGAAGCTCTCTGTGGCTTTCTGAAAGGTCCAAATGGGTTTATGCAAATGCTCAACTGGAATGTCCTGCTAATAATCGAAAGAAACATGAAACAAATTGAGCTCATTAATAACGTTAGCTTTACTCTATGTATTTTTTTAACATCAGTTTAAGAAGTGAGGGGGGAGTGGGTCTCCAGGGTGCATCACATCCCTCCATTGTTGACGTCTCTACCAATCAGAATCGAGCAATGTTGGTGTTCTGGGTGTCAGGGTGTTCTTTAAATTAGCCCCTTAATGTGGCAGGAAATTTTGAGAATCTCTCCACATGACGTTTCTTACTTCCTGGTGCCTTATTTGAGTTTCTACAGTGGAACTTATTTCATCCTCAAGTGTTTCCTCTCAGCAAGCCATACAGATGTCCCAGGGTGCTGGAAAGAAGCAGGAAGCATTTTCAGCAATATAATCCCAGTTTGAGGTACATATATATTTTTACCTGGGCTTTTCACCCTTATTCCTTGTCTTTTGGCATTGTTGGGGTTAAAGTTCCTTAAATATTTTTTTTTAATTGACATTTTCGTTTTAATTTAGAAAAATAGCTCTATCTATATGGTGTGTGGAATACCAACCACAACTGCTTTAAATGAGAATAGGGGTGAGTTAATCAGTCGGTAATTCTATCTGTATTTGTTGAGGGGGGGGGAAGTATTTGTATTTGTATTCGAGTAAAATTCAAAATATATAAAAGAAAATAAAAGAAGGATGAGTAAAGTACAACTGATGTTTTGTGTTCTCTTGTATATTCTGGCTGCGTGTTCCCAAATTTAGCGGCAGGAGTTCTCTCAAATCCTATCCACTCACAGTAACTTTCTACTCCCTAACTTCACCATACAGTAGTAATCGAGCTTGTAAAAACTAGCGAGCAAAAAGCGCTTGGACAATAAGTAATGCCAACACAGCTTTGAGGGCATAAATGCTGTTTCTGAGTGGAAACACAGGTCATACAACTGATGTTGGAGCATTTATTTGTCGTGGACAGTGATGTTATAACTGATGTTGGACATCTGTGCACATGCAAACACTGAAAACGGAGAAAACGCAGATCTTCACTTTGGCTGGAGTTTTAGAAGGAGTAATTTTTGCACGATTTCGTATAGATGACAGGCCAAATCATAGACAAATACCTCAGTTTTGTGAGATATCTGGATATGTGTGAACAGGGTTTTAAGCTAGCTTGTTTAAAAAAAACAACTGGTATAGGTGCTTTTAAACAGCTGAGAGCAGCTGGCTACCTGAGCAAATAACCCGAACAAATAAACAGCTAGCCCAATATTAGATAACTTTTTTCACTCCAGAAAACAGCTAAAGAGGAAAAAAGGTTTAAAATTCTACGCATTGAATTTTAAAACTACTACCAAGTCATTTATTATACATTTTAGCTTTAGTCTGCCTACATTAGTATAATGGTAATAATCAATGTTACATTATGTTCACAGCAGTTGAAATAATTGCTACTTTTCCGATTACATTCATAAAGATGAAAAAAACGGTTGAACTTACAACATATTTAATAGAATTTAAAAAAGAGTTACACAACTTTTATTTGAGTAATCCTTTCTATTAGAAATGTTTAATATTTCAGTAGTCAAATAATAACATATGAATAGCTTAATATATGACTAAATAAAATATATCTGAAACTGAAGAAAAATATTTTCATAAAAACCATTTGAAGAATCAAATTCAAATAAGTATTTATTAAAATAACATAAAAAAATTAATTCAACAGAACAACACCAAAACTGATGCAAACCCTTCCAAATTTTTAAAATATAGAAACAGTTGTCTTAATCCACTTTCAGGTTAGACCCATACAATGAAAAGAAACAAATATGAAATAAAAAAAAATAGATGAAAACCTATGTAGAAACATTTTAAATAAAAAAAAAACTTCCATTCAAGTGAATCCTTTTGAACAGAAAGATAAATAAATTACCACTTGATCAACCCAAAGACATGTTAATTTCCTTAATCAGATGAACCTCAAATGCTGAACAAAGATATACAAAGTGGCAACATACAGCCCATTCTAATTGTTAAACAGCATGTTTTATTGGTCTGGGTTTTTTTCACTTAATTATACTCTGCTAAATGTTTATTTTTTTTCATTCCACTGTTCGCACTTACACTTTATTCAATTTATTTTTCGATATTTGGAAACTACAGGAACCATCTTCATTTGTCAGAAGCCAGTTGATGCAGATGTTATTCTTTATCATCTTTTAGTTCCCTCATTTATACATTATATATATACATTTTACACATGTAGTGATATATCTTTATCTTTATCCACATAGCAAACAACAAAAAGTAAATTGTGTTAGGAAAACACAGTGCTGTGCTATGTTGATGAAAAAAGTGTTCATATAATTTTTTAGAGATTGATGATGTATGTCCAAGGGTTGGATTTCATGCCTTTGTTTTTTGTAAATTAGAATTATTAAACTGTATTAATCCCAAAGCAAATTCCTTGTACATTGTTGTGTAGGCCCACCAGTGTCCCCGATTAAACAGTTAATTCACTCAGTAATAGCATATATTGGCATATTTTGTAGCATTTTTCACTGGTAAAGACAGAGGTGGAAAGTAATGAATTACATTTACTTGCATTACTGTAAATGAGGTTTTTGTGTCATTCTAGTCTACTTTTTAAAGTTGTTTTTAAAGTCTGTAATTTTAAATTTAGTTAAGTATGTTTTTTAAAGTATTGTACTTTGCTACACTTTTTATTATATCCGTTACTGAGAAGAAGAAAACAACTAATAAATACGATTAACAATATTGTGCCCGGAAATGCTGCAAAGCATGATGGAAATGAGAAATTGCGCTAATAAGAATAAAAATGCAGCAGCTGACATTAGTATGGATCCAGCGAACAAAGACACCCCTTGGAATAAAATGTGCCTCAAAAGAAACAATGTTAACCCCTGGTCATATGTAAGTGACCACTTTGGCTTCAGTTCAAGAAAGGCAATAGCATTATGAGTTTGCTCAGAGACCGAGGTCGCAGATTTAAAAACTCCACATCAATCCTGCACAAACACATGGAGGTAAGAGCGCATTCAAACCGCCCCAAACGTCAGCGTCAATCGCGGCAAGATTGCATGTAAAGTCTATGGTTGAGTCTGTCAGAGTCTCTGCGGTGCGTTTTGTGCATTGGCTCTGTCAACTTGTCAAGTGTTAATTGCATTTCAAGCGGCAACATAGCAAATGCAAGCAACGCGGAAGTTCAGCTAGCTGAACTTTTGACGAACTTGAGGCACTTGACACAGTACGCCAACCAATCAGAGCATCTCACTGTAGTGACGTCGCCCGATGCCGACATTGTCTAGCCAATCACGATCTGCTAGTGGTTAAAACATCTGCAAGAGAAAGGCCCGCCCACGTAATTTGCAAGCTTCAGCTTAAAAATGTATATACGTCAAACTACAGTAGATGCGTTAGGAGCGTTGCTTGACGCAGACAAAGAGTGTGGTCTGAAGGCACCATAAGAGCTAAACTACTGTCACAGTAAAGCCATAGTTTAATAAGAGGCTGTGATCAGTTTAATCAAAGACATCAGTGAATGACAAGAGTTAAAGTATTTTTTTGCGTTGACCTGTCCACTTTTGACATTCTGTCAGGTCCGGTGTTACACCATTTTCTGGTGTTACAGGCAGTAAACGATTTTTGCGTTAGAAATTAACTTCTAACACCATAATAGGTCGCTTTGAAGCTTGAGACGCAGGAAAAGCCTGAAAAGTTGATGGAGCCAACGCCAACAAAGCGCCACAGAGATTGCAACTCTCCTCCGATGGCCTCAACAATAGACTTAACATATAATCTTGCTGCTGCTGACGCTGCCGTTTGGGGCGGTGTGAACGCACCATAAGGATGGACACATATAAAGAAACGCTAATCTAGAAGTACTACAGGGCAGGGCAGTTTTGAGAAAATGATTTTATTTTTTATTTTTATTTGTCTTGCAGCCGCTATATTTGACAAGTCTTACCTTTATTTAATATGTTCTAACATCTGACAACATTACTCATTAAAAAATGTCATAGTTTTGTCTCAAATGTCTCACATTTTTATGGTACCTGAGAGTTTTGTTTTCTTTGGGTCATTTGGGGAAAGTCACAGCACTTGTGGCTGTTAATGTTACCCATTTTGATTAATACATTTCTAGTTAACCTTCAACTACAATTTTGAAAAGAAAAAAAAAATATTTTATGAAAAAGCAACTGCTTTGTGATATAAGTCCTATTGTCTTTTGCACTATTCAGAAGTGAATTATGTAAAAAAAAAAAAGGTAACTTAGTAACTTTTGCTGTGTACATTTTAAATAAGGTACTAAAAAGTACCTTTATATGAGAACATTTTTAGACCGGTAATTTGACTTGTTATGAGTAAAATGTCATCACAGTTGTAGTACTTTTACTTGAGTAGAATATTTTAGTTCTCTTCCCACTTCTGTCTAAAATAGTTTAAGAATTCACAGTCTTCAACAACAAAACCAAGTAATTGTCCTACTACTACTAAGTAGGGATGTTTAAACATCATCATTCCTTTGGTACCTATTTTTAATGCTATACACCAAAAATACAATTTTTCATTTCTGTCTTGTTTCTTGTCCTTCCCATGTCTTCCACGATGAGATTTATATATTTTACTCTGTGCCTTTCTTATCCTCTCTTCCTGTTCCCACCATTCTCTTTCCTCTTCCTCCTCCAGTTCCCTCTGGGCTTCATAGTACATGCTGTTGGTGTAATGGCGTTCCCCATTAAATTCAACCATTTGATCTATTTTATCTAGAAGTTCTGTGACCTGTTTTTTATTTAAAGTGTCTGAATTGATGAACGAGTGGTACCTTCCTCCACACTGGTGTATCAGCCTTTGCAGTTGTTTGCTTTCTGCCACATATTCCTTAACAGATTTACCTCTCAGCAAATCGGCATGAGTGAACAGGACCATGGTGTAAGTAGCAGCAGCAGAGCCAAAGTTATCCTGGATCCATTTCACCGTGTCCTGCTCCTCTTTTGTGAACCTCGCCTTTAAGTTTATCACCAACAAGAAAGCGTGTGGTCCGGGAACAGACACTTTTACACATTGCTGAATGTCACCTTTGAGTTTTCCTTCTGTTTTATCAGTATCAAATACCCCAGGGGAGTCGATCACAACAATATTCCTGTCTCCTTCCAGTCGCTCCTCCCTCTGACAGGTTTTTGTCACCGACTCAGCAGATGCTTCTTCTCTAAAGAAAGAGTGCCCCAAGATGGTGTTTCCCGATGCGCTCTTTCCCGAGCCAGTTTTTCCAAACAAAAACAGTATCCGCTGCTTTGACAAACCTGTGAAAGGATTCAGAAAATTCTCCAGCTGTTACTATTATAATTTCAAGAATTTTTAACTACATTTTTGAACAAAATCTGCATACATTTTCAGCAGTCTAGTTCATATCACTGCACAAAGTAAACCCTTTAGTGATACTGTTTGGATAGCGAGCCTAAGACCACTGTCAAAGCAACCTGTGCCTTCGGTACACCTCAGCGGTGTCACCTCATTACATCCATGCTGCGTCGCATTAATGCAGTAACTGATGTACAACAAGGCCCAACCTAGCATTGAGTGCATAGAAATAACCATAGTTCTCAGAAGCCTTACATTTCTGTTTGGAATTTTTTTTTTTTTATTGATCTTATGTAATATTCTAATTTAATAAAACACTGAATTTTGGGGTTTCATTATCTGTTAGACATATTCATTAAAACTACAAGAAATAAAGGCTTGAAATATTTCACTCTAATTTCATGATATTCAAATTTGTTTAGGTGTACTTTTACATTACCTATTCTGCAGTTATGTCAGCATTTTTGACATAAGAATGTATAAGAGGATGACCACAAACAGGTCTTAAGCAGTCATAGGCTAAAGATTTTCTTTCTTTCGTTCATTCCTTTAAGGTATTCACTTATTCAAGCGAAGGAATGTCTTTTTGATATTACTTTAAAGGTGTGGTATCTTTTTTCATCTACCATGTCTTATTTTGCTGCTTTTTTCTGCTCAAGTTAAACACAGAGTGCTATTTTAGTCTCATACCTTTGCTTTGGGATTGGCAGTGAACCAGGAGTCCACATACTTCTAACAGCATTAGGTAAAGCCAACCTCTGCTGCAACCTTTCCTGTTCAACATTACTGGAGCAACAAGTTCTGTAGAAACACAGATATACAAAACTGTAAATTGTACATATGGTTTCATTTGACCGTTAAACCTTGCAAATGTAAATCATGTAAAACGTTTGGAAGTCCTTTGCTGCTGAAAATGTGCCACACAAATAAAAATGCCATGCCTTGCCAACGCTTCAAAATGCTCTTCACATCTGCATAACAAAAATATAACTGACGTTGCTTCTCCTTACCAGTAAACTGAAATAGTCCATCGCGTTTGTTTATATTCTTGCTCAGTTTAAATTAAAACAATATATCTCCTACAAGATGACATAACAAACATAGCAGTGGGACACCAATCTAGTAGATCTACATTTGTGTCTATAATATTCTGCATTAGCATGCATTTTTAATCAAATACACTGCTGTGGAAAAAATTAGTGTTATGATTTATCTGTACTTTGTAATCAACTGTGACGCATGTTTACTTAATACCGTAGTATTAGTTTGAATGTTAGTCTTACTGAGTAACGCTTTTACCCTAGTCATGGTCAGAGTGTTTTGATAATGATAGTCCACATCCCGCATTACCACGGAGATAGCTTTTCGGACTGGACATCTTTAAAGGTCTACAAAATTCACAGTTTTCTAATCAAAGAGAAAGGCGCCGTCAAATCTGTTACTCTCACCCTGAGAGTCATACTTTATCAGTTGGGTAGGTAGAGTAGGTAGGTAGGTAACTAGAAATAATATAAGCTTGTTGTTGTAACATTGAGACAGGTCTACCACTAATATTGGGCCATTTGTTGGGATTTGTGAGTTATTCAGAATATACAGAAGTGAAAAAAATCGTCCTATAGACCTATTAGGGTATTAGAAGTTAATTTCTAACGCAAAAATCATTTACTGCCTGTAACACCAGAAAATGATTTAACACCGGACCCGCTTTCCGCCCCAGACAGAATGTCAAAAGTGGACAGGTCAACGCAAAAAAATAATTTTACTCTTGTCATTTACTGATGTCTTTGATTAAGACGATCACAGCCTCTTATTAAACTATGGCTTTACTGTGACAGTAGTTTAGCTCTTATGGTGCCTTCAGACCACACTCTTTGTCTGCGTCAAGCAACGCTCCTAACGCATCTACTGTAGTTTGAAGTATATACATTTTTAAGCTGAAGCTTGCAAATTACGTGGGCGGGCCTTTCTCTTGCAGATGTTTTAACCACTAGCAGCTCGTGATTGGCTAGACAATGTCGGCATCGGGCGACGTCACTACAGCGAGATGCTCTGATTGGTTGGCGTACTGTGTCAAGTGCCTCAAGTTCGTCAAAAGTTCTGCTAGCTGAACTTCTGCGTTGCTTGCATTTGCTATGTTGCCGCTTGAAATGCAATTAACACTTGACAAGTTGACAGAGCCAATGCACAAAACGCACCGCAGAGACTCTGACAGACTCAACCATAGACTTTACATGCAATCTTGCCGCGATTGACGCTGACGTTTGGGGCGGTTTGAATGCGCTCTTACCTCCATGTGTTTGTGCAGGATTGATGTGGAGTTTTTAAATCTGCGACCTCGGTCTCTGAGCAAACTCATAATGCTATTGCCTTTCTTGAACTGAAGCCAAAGTGGTCACTTACATATGACCAGGGGTTAACATTGTTTCTTTTGAGGCATATTTTATTCCAAGGGATGCAAAAATGTAGTTGAGACAAAAGAAATGCATCTGAACAAAGTGTTTTCTTGATAAAATATTTTTCTTTGATTGAAGTGAAGCTTTTTTTGATTGAAATAATGTTGTTTTGTGTTTAGGCCATATTATGGGTAGGAAATTTGTATTTATCATTACTTCAAATACACAATAACTGTCAACAGCTTCCACAAAATCACTTTTAGTGAAGAAAGATGCAGGCAAAATGAAAACGCTGCGAGTAAATAAGGGGGGGGAATGGTAAAGCTTCCTAAAGACCTATAGAGTGCAATGTGTGTTTACAGAGTTGCTGTCTTAGGCTGGAGGAGGCTTTCTCTCTGTTTCCTTACCACAAGGCAGAGACAGAATTTCAGATTTCTTCTTTATTATTTATTAATAAATCTGCATGTAACATATATTGCAGAAAACAAAACGAAACAAAAAGTACTCTACTTAAAAAAAAGAAGGTAGAAAATGCTCACTCAGTTACAATCAAAGCGTGGGTCCAAAATCCAAAACTTTTTAAGTACCTACAGTCATTACACAAGTCCAGAATATAAAAAGGCAAAAGAAGAAGCCTCAGCAGAGGCTCACATACAAAACAGTTTATCCATACGGTATCCCTACACAATTTAGGGACAAAAGATTCAAGCCTGAAAGGAAAAGGAGGAGAGCCGAGCTTGACCATTAGGAGCTTTGTAAGTGAGCAGTAACATTTTAAAACTGATCCTCTTGGCAGTGAAGAGAGTGCTAATGATGGTTAAAAGGCGGCACAAAGTTAATATTAGAAGATCTGCAAGCAGCTGTGTTGCAGTGGACCATAACAACTCCATCAAAATAAATTGATTTAAGAAGATAATAGGAGAAGAAAGATGAAGAGTGATACCCACAATCTAAATGGACTTATCCAGTGTTGATAAAAAAAGAAAAAAAGTCAACATTTCCGTTAGGCGGTTTTACTTAAAAAAAACAACAGGAAATATGAAACATTTCATGTGTAAACCTCTGTCATCTAAAACCTGCTGCTGCACCGTTCTTAGAGAAAACTCACAAGTCGCATTTGAGAAGGAGTGCAATTGTTGTGACAAAGATGTTTTAACTAAACAGGTAAATTGACTTGACGGTGATGTGCAATGTTAAATTTTGGCCCAATTTTGTGAAACAAAAGCAAAACTGAAACTTAACATTGAACAGGTTTTTTATTTCCCTTCGGTTTGGTTAGGCGCAAATGTCACTAGAAATAATATAAGCTTGTTGTTGTAAAATTGAGACAGATCAGTATTCTGACTAGCTAACTCAGTCAGTAGAGCATGAGACTCTTAATCTCAGGGTCGTGGGTATTGGGCCCCATGTTCGGCGCCAAGATGTCGTGGCAGTAAACACTGACCAAAGGATGAGAGAGATTCCTTTAAAGTTTGGAGGTTTTATTACAATTCAGATTGATCAATCAAGAGGACAGCATCACATCACAGAAAATGCAGAATACTGACCTGTCTCGATTTTACAACAACAAGCTCATATTATTTCTAGTCACCTTGCGTCTACCTACCCTACTGATAAAGTACGACTCTCAGGGTGAGAGTAACAGACTTGACGGCGCCTTTCTCCTTGATTAGAAAGCTGTGAACTTTGTAGACCTTTAATGATACCCAGTCCGAAAAGCAATCTCCATTGTAACGCAGGATGTGAACTATCATTATCAAAACACTCTGATCATGACTTGGGTAAAAGCGTCACTCAATAAGACTTACATTGAAACTAATACTACAACGTTAAGGAAACATGCGTCACAGTTGATTACAAAGTACAGATAAAGCATTACACTACATTTTTCCACCTCAATACAAAAAGTTAATTAAGCATCCCATCTTTGTTAAACATGTAGGTTACCTGTAAAAGTCCAGATTAATGCTGTTATTGCAGGCCACCAAAATAAATACAAGACCCCTCTTTCAGAGATTTTTTAACCAGGTGCAGGCAAAGGGTAAACTCTTAACTTTCTCCAACTCTCCTCTCTTTGTCCTTACTCCCGCAATGTTTTGTCCTTCTCAGTCTCCTCCTACTGTAAAGGTGACGTTGAGGTATGTTCCACCTTGCCACATCACTCAGTCTATTTAACACGTAGGTTTAAAAAAGCAGAGAAGTTCATAAAACTGTCCCACCCTAAACCAAAGTGCAATCAGAACCTGTTCAATGTTAAGTTTCAGTTTTGCTTTTGTTTCACAAAATTGAGCCAAAATTTAACATTGCACATCACCGTCAGGTCTATTTACCTGTTTAGTTAAAACACAAGAGGATCAGTTTTAAAATGTTACTGCTCACTTAAAAAGCTCCTAATGGTCAAGCTCGGCTCGACTGCTTTTGCATTCAGGCTTGAATCTTTTGTCCCTAAATTGTGGAAAGATTTCCTACTCTCTGTCAGACAAGCTGGGGGGCAAAAAGAAAACTCAAATTTTATTCATCCTATTCTGTCGTCTTCTGTGTTTTTTTGTTTGTTTTCATGACTGTAAGTATAAACTGTCTTGTATGTGAGTACTTTTTGTTTCGTTTTGTTTTCTGCAATATATGTTACATGCATATTTATTAACAAAATAATAAAGAATAAATCTTAAAATCTGTCTCTGCCTTGTGGTAACAAAACAGAGAAAGCCTCCTCCAGCCTAAGACAGCAACTCTGTAAACACACATTGCCCTCTAGTGGTCTTTATGAAGCATTACCAATTTCCCCCCTTGTTTACAGCAGCTTTTTCATTTTGCCTGCATCTTTCTTCACTAAAAGTGATTTCACTAGCAAGGACCACGCCACAGATTGAGAATTTTAACAGTTTATTGAAGGCGTGGAGAATTGAATGGTCTGAGGAGGGGCATCGTCGTAGACCCAGGGGAAGACTCAGTGTTGGGGTGCAGTCTTGAAGAAATCGTCTTTCCGAGCCTGCTCAGGACCGCCCTCAGACAAAGCCTATACGATGTACATGGCGCCGAGAAAGTCATCTCAAGGCCCTTTACGACAAAAGTCACTGCAATCGAATCAGTTAAAAGTTTGTCTAAGTAAGGAATCCCAGCAGATTGCTGAGTCGTCAACATGGGATTGAGCAATCCCTCGTACTGAGCAAGCATGTAGCGACTGTGGAGAGGAAAAACTCCCTTTAACGGGAAGAAACCTCTGGCAGAACCTTGTTCAGAACAAGCGGTCATCTGCCGCGACTGTCTGGGGGTCTGAGAAGACAAAAGAGAGCTTCACTTCAATCAAATAAAAATATTTTCAATCAAGAAAAAACTTTGTTCAGATCCATTTTTTTTGTCTCAACTATATTTTTGCATCCAAAAGCATTTTTCTTTGATTGAAAAGTGTTTTTTTAGATTGAGTGAAGCTTTTTTGTACTGAAAATGTATTTTTTGATTGAAGAAACCTTTTTTTATTAAATAATAAAGACACAAATCTATCTGCATGGATTTATAGTCAATTGTCAATTGTTCTCAAAGGAAAACAACACGCACAAAGGTTCAGTTAACATACATAACTGATAAAATAGTAGCAGTATGCCTGTTTTACGATGCACGACAAAAACACCAGACTTCCGTTGGCTGAAGAGAGAGATTAAGATGTCAAACACAAAAGATACAGGCTTCAAAAGGTATCTAGCAGGTTATTTAGAGTAATGATTCCGATACTGAATAATAGCAGACACCTCATGTGCATTGGAGTCAGAAGGAAAAGTGATGAAAAACACAGTCCATTCCCTGAAACACTCGGGTGGATCTGTTGTGTTTTGGGGACGTTTGAGCTATAAAAATACAGGGAACTGTACTTAGAAACCTTTGCATGGGAAGCACTTCAATGTTCCAGCATGATCCAAAACACCAAGTCAACCTGTCATTGGCTGAACACTTATATCTCAAATGCACTGGACAAACCACCCCCAATAATTTACAGGAAATTGAGGCTTTATATGGGATTAAAAACTGAACTGATCAGGGCCTTACTCAGCCAATTACCATGAGTTCAAGAAAGGTTCAAAAGAACAAAACCAAAATATGCGACTGTTTGTTAACATTTGAGCACTGCTCTGGTTGCGTGACAGCATTGTAGCCCAGCTTTTTATCTCTGCAGCTGGGTTGCGCTGAAGTTTTGGCTGAATTACCGACTGATTAGTCTGTTGACTGACATGCCTTTAAACACAGGAGGTGCCACCATGGTGACGTTTCCACCTTATGGCTGTATTCAGTCACAAAAGCTTCTGGAAAGTGTTGATGGCAGCAGAACAAGCTGGAAAACATAGCTTCAGCTTTCAGCTCAATTTCTTTCTACTTTGACTTAAGATGAAAAATAACTTAAACTTTTGATCGCTTAAGCTTATATAAATATGTCTTTCATAGTTAAAAAATAAATGTCGTCCTTTACAGTTTTTGACAAACAGCTTTAAAAATGAACTGGACTTGTTTGGTTTTTGGTTATAAAATAAATATGAAAGGAAAATTACTTATGAGAAAAAATGTGAGATTTGAATATACAGCTTATAAAATTAACTTCAGCAGCTTTTCTTTCCTTCCAGCCAGAGAAAATATATTTGTTTCATTTAAGGTTTTACAGTTTTCAGGGATTATAAAAATACACAAAATCAGAAGGAAAAAAAAATGAACATTTTATAGAAATTGCTTAAAGGCAGCTTTTCAGCTGTCTTGGAGCTATAATCACTTCCCAATAATCAGTTTGACTAAGAAGAGAAACAGCATTACAGTGTGTGTGTGTATATGTGTGTGTTTCAAGGGCAAAGATAGGATAACGGGTACATGAATCCTCTTCACGTGTAGGCAGAGGCTGTTCAACGGCTTTTCTATGAATGTGCTGGCAGTGATTGTTCTGACAAAGAGGGAACCACCACACGTGCATAATGGCTGTATGGCCTTCAATGACAGAAATATGATTGCAGTTTTCTGTAATTTAAACTTTTATGGACATTACACCTTTCCCTTTATTAACCAGTAAAAGAAAAATAAGTAAGTTATTAAAATATGACTTTTATTAAATTAATTTCACCATGCATATTCACACTACTTTTTTTTTTTCAAACATTCAGCTCCAGAGTTGAAGGACATTTAATTCAGTCCATGTTTTCACATAAAGTGCTTGGGATACATGAAAGCAATCACTAATTCATCCTCCTTTATACATATATCCTAAATATGACCATATACAAGTCTGATATAGACACAGGGAATGTTAAATGTAGACTCCTATCCACACAGCTTTATGAGCTGCACTTTGCTTTACTCAGAAGGTGTTGCGTGCTAAAACTTCGAATGAGTGGTTGCAGCTGATGCATTCACTGCCCGAACCCTCTGAAGGCTATGTTCAGATTCTGCACAACGATAATAACCATGTTCTGTTAGCAATTCTCTCCGGCCAAATAATAGTTTTATTGGTGTGTTCCCAGTCATCCCTCAGCTTCTCTCTAATCCTGTTTCTAGCATAGTACTGAGCCTTTCAGAAATGATTACTCACATTACACCTTCACAAAAGTACCCCAATCTTCCTTCCAGAAGCCTAATTGCACCCAGGGAGTGATACTATGTTGTTATTTCAAAATTACATTCGTTGAGCACTATTTAATCTCTTTTTCAGTTGACAAAGTAGAAGTAGGCATTTGTCAGCTGGAGAACCCTGCTTTTTTCTGACTGCTAAGGCTGTGTGTGTGGGACTTCTGAGATTCACGATTCATTTATTACACACTCAAAACAAACACACAAGCAGGAAGAGGAAAAACACGTGGGAGAGAACACAGAGTTGCAGTCTATTGGCTTTCTGAAAACAGGTTATGTAATGGTGAACATAATCAAGGTACCAAGTTCCTGAGTCAACATCCTCCCACAGTGTGACGGACAGACAGACAGACAGACAGACAGACAGACAGACAGACAGATAGATAGATAGATAGATAGATAGATAGATAGAAAATCTGTTTATTCATTATTCTTTTTATTATTCCATCCACTCTCTCATATAACCTATGCATATGTCAAAAGACAATAAAACACATTTTATTTTATTTAAAATAATTTATTTTTTAAAAAAAAATCAAAGCTAAAGCATTTATTGATATTTATTCAATCCTAAAAGGCTCCTGCGTTGTTTTAACCGCTCTTAGTCCGTTACTGAATATGACATTTCTTCAGTCCTTGGCCCGGTTTTGTTCCTTTATGTGGTCCTAGGATCTGTCGGAGATCAGTGGTAAAACTCGGCCGACGGGCCAGTGGGTACAGGGTACCGCAGGGATCATCTCGCCTCGCCACCCTTCCTCCATTCGCCGCACGGTCCGTCCGCATGGCCTGGTAGGACCGGAGGGACACTTTGCGGTGCTGAAACGGACCCGTTTCCATCGGGAGACCACCCCGCTTCGCCAAAGTCTCGAAAACTTTATCCAGATTGGTGCTCTCCTTTGCAGACGTTTCAAAATAGGTGCAGTCGCCCCCGAGCGCTTTGAGCACCTCCGCTTGAGAAATCCCTCTCTGAGACTCTAGGTCCACTTTATTGGCGCAGACCACAAGCGGGACCCGCTGCTGTGCGCAATGCCCCGGCGCAGAGGATTTGGTTAGCTTGGATTTAGCGGCTAAAATCTCTTCTCGCAGGTTGCAAACTTCCTCGAAGGAGCTCTTGTCAGCGAGACTGAAGACAAGCAGGAAAATATCTCCTGTGGAAATGAAACAATATTTTATATTATTGTTACTGTCATTACGTTTTAGGCTGCGCATCATGCAGGCGACGAATTGCGCCTGCAGTTCTTATATGCGCAGTCATATTTAAACTATTTCACAAATCTGTACGGCTGAGACAATACGCACCAGTGAGAATGGAGAGTCGCCGCTTGGCTGGGAAATCCCTCTCCCTGGACGCATCTAGGATGTCTATTTGGTAGGTCTCCCCGCGGATGCAAAACAGTTTCCTATGAAAATCCTCAGAAGTCGGTTTGTACTCCTCCACAAACCCGTCCCGGAGGTATCTTCTGAGGATGGAGGTCTTACCAACCCTTGGCGCACCGAGAACCACGATGCGTCTACAGTTCTGCGGCTTGGTGAGGTAAAGCGGATCCTGTCGGTGCTCCAGACCATTGCGATGGGTTGAAAAGCGGAAAACTGAAGCTGCCAGCTCATCCAGCGATGATCTTTGGACGGGATGGCTGCTCTTGGCACTGCCTGTCTTATTTTCCTGTTTCCACTGAAACGTTGCTACTTTCAGTAAACCCAAGCCCGCTTTGATTCCAGATGAATTCAGCTGTTGTGATGCGTGTTTGTAAGCCAACCAGACCTTGGAGACACCAGAGAACTGTCCACCATTGTTACCCTGCAGGTAAGTTCCTTTTAGGGAACATTTGAGCTGGTGCGGGCCGGAGATGGAGCTGGTCGGAGAGCCGGTGGAGATGCTTCCCACTTCCATCGCTTCTTGCGCTTGTTTTTGCGCAGAGGAAAAGTGGACAGAATCAGTGGTCTAACGCAGCTACCCTGCTCAACACTGCTTTCTAGGCAGCTGAAGTCAGCTGCCTTTATATACTCTCTCCCCCCCGTGAAGCGTTCGTGTCATGCTGACTGGAAAAAAAAAGAACTGAGCAGGACACAGCGTGATGAAGTGAAAGCTTTATTTTTGTCCATGTTTCTCTGTCCTATACCGTCCTTTGCCTGTCTATATCTGTCTGTAGCAATTCTACGACTACTACTGCTACTACCAATAATAATAATAATAATAATAATAATAAGAATGATAAGAATAATAATAATAAGATTTTTAATTTGTATGTAGCCTACAACAAAGGAGAAAACATGATTATCTCCGGGTGCAATGCATACAGCAACGTTTTTTTTGCCATTGTGCCGTTTATTTATACAAAACCGCCACAATTACAATTATTATTATTTATTGGAATATTTTTTAACCAAATTATCTATAGAATAAAAATACAATTTATATTATAATAATCAATCAAAAGTAACACAAATCTAAATTGCCATTGAAGATTTAAACCATTACATTTTATATTAAAATATAATCTTTTTTTTTTTAATTTCCTTGTTTCAGTCTTTATTAATTGTTTTTTGTATGCTACAATCCCTCGCGAAATATTTTCAGCAGTTTTTAGTGAAATAAAGCGACCTAATGTGACCTAATGCCTTATTGATTATTTTGCACAACAAACCTAATCACAGACTTATCAACTTGTCTAAAGCATTATATGCCTGCTCATCGTCTTTAGTAACAAAGAGTGTTGGAAAAATACACTCGTGATGTGCTGCAATACAGGACTGTATTAAAATACTATTACATGAATACTTAAACAATTACAAATCTTTTATTATGTAATAAATACTAATTTTTACAATTTCATTAAATGTTAATTAATTAACTGAGGAATACAAAATTGTGTTATTGACAGATGTATTAATTTAAAGTTTTATATGTCCTCTAAGTTATTACACGCAAATATAAAAGGTAAATCTTTAAAAACACAGATAAAACTGAAAATGTTATGTGGGCAAAGTGAATCAGAGGTATTATTAAAAAAATACTTGATAAAGTAGGCCAGTCAATGCTATTCTTTTCATTAACAACTCATGTTCTGATTTTTTTTCTCTCCATTTTGCTTCAGGTAATAGGCTATGCAAAATGCTTTTTCTCGAAATTAAATTTAAAAAAAATATACAGAAAAAATAGTTGCCCTATCAAGTATGTAAAGCACAAAGAAAGAAAGAAAGAAAGAAAGAAAGAAAGAAAGAAAGAAAGAAAGAAAGAAAGAAAGAAAGAAAAATAAAGAAAGAATTGCTGTCTGGTGGGTCAGTTGTCATGGTAACCTGGTAACAACACTGTAGCTAAGCTAACCACCGTGCTAAGTGTGTTTTTGAGAAACGTCGGAACTCCAGTCTAGACTTTTCGCTCGGTCCGGTCAGTACCAGGTCCAGGTGTGTCTGTCTCGGTTCTCTTCTGTTTAAGATCTGATCTCAGTGCGTGTGTTGGCGGCTGGAGCACTCATATCTGGCAACATATAGAGGGTAGGTCTGAAGTAATTTAATAAAAGCTCCTGGTCGCACTCGTTAGGCTACTGTGTTAACAGATGAGAACAATAGCTATTTTAATGATGTAATGCCTGGAAGGCATCAAATAAACTTTTCATTATACGTTTCTGATTATGTAATGTTACAGTAAGATTTTCATAGAGTGTTTTTGAAAGGAAGTTTGCCTATACAAGTTGAGAACATAACATGCACAAATATATGAATAAATATGCGCATTAAAGCTGCCAAAAGTGAAAATTGTTTTATAAATAATTTGGTTCCCTATAGTGTAAAACAAATGAACAGTTATATGACAATGCAACTGTCTACTGTTACTTTGTGAACACTACCATGCAAAAAATATTTAAACCATTTAAATTTTATGATAGCTTATTATGTTGCAATCGATTTGGTGGAACATACAGTTGCCTACAGGCCAAAAGTTTGGACAGATCTTCTCATTCAATGCATTTTCTTTATTTCCATGACTACATTGTAGATTCTCAATTAAGGGCATCAAAACTGTGAATGAACACTTAATTCATGGAATTACTAAAAGACTCCCCAAAACAAAACGGGTGAAATAACTGAATACATGTGTTATATTTTAGATTCCTCAAAGTAGCCACCCTTTGCTCTGATTCCTGCTTTGCATTCTTTTGAGCTTCAAGAAGTAGTCACCAGAAATGGTTTTCCAACAGTCTTGAAGGATGCTTAGTACTTGTTGGCCCTTTTGCCTTCACTCTTCGGTTCAGCTAACCCCAAATCATCTCGTTTGGGTTCAGGTCCGGTGACTTCACACTTTTTTGTAAAAGTACTCCATAATTCCATGTTTGTTCATTCATAGTTTTGATGCCTTCAGTGAGAATCTAAAATGTAAATAGTCACGAAAATAAAGAAAACGCATTGAATGAAAAGGTGTGTCCAAACTTCTGGCCTGTACTGTACATAAAAGTTAAGACTAAAATGTGCTTTAAAATGATTTCGATTAAGAAAGAGTGTTTTTTAATGTTACAAAAACTTGGTATTAGTGAGTTCATTTTACCAGTGAATGGCGATGCGTACTCCTGCAACTGATGCTTTCATTAAAATACTCACTTCCTTTGTGGATTTTTCTGTCTTGCACATTTCTGGTTCTAGCCCCACGTTGTGCAGAACTCATACAGCCTCAAATTCCCATTGGGCTAGTGTTGGTAGCTTTGCAGTTGATTCATTCTCATTTCATTTTCAGATGGTGAGCTGATCAATACTCTGTGGGCCTGGGATTTTTATATTATAGCCCAACTTTACCTAAAAACCTCTCCAAAACTTTCTCCCTGACCTGTCTGTTGTGTTCTTTAGTATTCGTGATGCTGTTTGTTCTTTAATGTCCTATAGCAAACACCCGAAGCCTTCACAGAGCTGGATTTGCATTGCGATAGAATAGGATTTTATTTACAGATATCAGAGTGAAGCTGGCCACATACAAATCCAGTGCATACTTTCTAGGCTTTCTTTTGTTTGAAATTGAAAAAAAACTCGAAGAAATTTAAACAAGAAACGTTTGAATTTTCTTTTTTCTTCCCAATTATGCTTTTTGTTTGTCTATTATATAAAAAAATATATTATATGACATTTTTAGTTGAAACATGACAAAATGCTAAAAAGGTACAAGGGTTTATGGCTACTTTTCAGGGTACAGTGTGACTTACGTGTGTTTAAACATCTGGGAAAAGCATTGGAAGGTATAATTAGAATTTTTAAAGTGAATTTGTAATTTTTATTTATTTATTCCAGAAGCCAGGAGGTAAAAATGTCGGAAGAATTTTCCAGATTTGATGACACGGATGCGCCAGGTAGAGCTGAGAATTTGCAGGCTTGTGACCCTCAGTCCCGTAAAAAGGTGAACTTCTCAAACAGCTTTTTGTATTTTGAAACAGTTTTATGCTTTAGCGTCCTAATTTTGTTATTTGATTGCAGCTTTACAAGCCAAAGCCTCCAAAGGATGATCGAAACCAGGAGTTCATAGCAGTACGTGATGAAGATAGAAATGCCGCAGAGGTGGAAGACTCTAGGAAGTTGGATTTCTCAGGTTGTTTTCACCACACCAACAAGCATGCTTGATGAAAGATTAATCTAGCTGAATTCTTTGGATGTTTTAATCCATCTTTGAGCCCAAAATATTGTTAATTTTCATCCCCTGATGCTGTTCTTCCGCAGCTTATCTGCGATTTGATGACCGGGGGATGATTCTTCCGCACAGCATCCTCGGCAGCTTAGATGATTTTCGGAGTTATTTGGAGGCCAGAGGGGAGAAAAATGTAACCTGAGAGTATTTTGAGAGTTTTTTCTTCATTTGCTTCTTTTCAGCTGAAACACTTTAAAACTCAGTGTTTCCTTCTTTCCTTCCCTCAAAACAAGTTGTTAGAGCACTTTCCAAAGCCATTTAGAGATGCTGCATCTGAAGCTAAGAGGAGGCTTTGCAGAGAGACTCCAGAGAGACAGAAGGTCTCGCACCAGAAGAGCACCCAGACTAACGCCCTGCAGAACTGGGATAAGCACATGACGCATCGCAGACAGAAGCAGCAAGAGTTATCTTGTGAGATGTTTGCATGGATTTAGTTCCCCTGCTGAAGGAAAGTAAATTTGTTCCATAATTCAAAAAGAAAACAGTAAATTAAATCAGTATTATGTGTTTGCTGTAAGACTCACTCAACAGGCCAGTGGAAAACCTGCTGATGAATCAGGACAAACACTTCAGAGAAACTAAGGAGCAGAGGGAGATTCTAAGTCGAGTCATGCCGCTCGCCCACTCTGGATACGTATGACACACGTTTGCTTTTACAAGCCTGCCAGATTTTCATTCCTTCAGTGCCTTGACTCCTGTGTCTTTGCTTTTGGAAGGGTTATCGTGTGGGCAGTGAGTTTTGGAGCGTCCCACAGCGTTACGGCGATGAACTGAGCGGTGTCACAGCAACGCTGACTCAGACCGAGCGAGGCCAAAGGAAACCCATCGCTCATGTGGGACACCCGAGCTGCATTCAAAAGGAAATGGGTAAACTTAATTTAGTTTCTTTAGCCTTGTTATGGAGCTCTTAAATGCTTTTTTTTCTTCTTTAGTGAGACATTTTTTTTATCTTACAGGAGTTATTTCTCTTGTGTCTGAGAATCCAGATTCTCAACCTTGGGGTCTACCTCAGTGTCCAGAACTTCAAGAGATTCTGCAGGAAATGGACATCAAAAAGCCAGTAAGAGTTTTTTATTTATTCCAGTAATGTAAAATAATAATAATAATAAAAAAAAAAACAGGCTAAATGTAACGTTGAGTGTGTGTGCTGGATCCAAATTTGGAGGAGACATCAGGATGATGGGAAAATGGATGGTTTAATACCAGCAACAGAAAAACAGGTAGGATAACAGTAGGGTCTGAAGACGAGAGGCTGGAACATTGGAGTACTCATACTGGGAACTTGAATACTGGATGCAACACAGAATACAGGACCACAGAATTTAAAGAAACAACAGAAGGAGCAAAAACAGCTAAAAAAGAGAAACCAAACCCAAAGAGATCCTGACAGTAAAGTTATTTTGGCTGAGTGTGGCTCAGGAGACAGGAGCTCCATCCTGTAACCAGAGGGTTACCACCCTGTCCGTCTCAGTTGTTGTGTCCTTGGGCAAAACACACTTCACCTGCCTTGCCTGCAGGTGGTGGTCCGAGTGGTGGTGCCAGTGTTCTGTCAGTGTGCCCCAGAGCAGCTGTGACTACAATGTAGCTTGTGTGTGCAATGTGTGAATGTGTGTGTTTGAATGGGTGAATGACTGAACTTGTTTTGAGAAAGTATCCCCTCTTTTGATTGGTTTTCAGTATCGGGACAAAATAAAAGTCACCTGGTCTTCACCATTTAGCGTACTGAAAATTATGACAATCTAACGTCAAATGTGCGAAAAACGTAATAGATTCAAAAACTAGTATTATTTATTAAAGTTGAAAAAGTTAAATCTACCACTAAACAGCTTTAAATGCAATACATCTAAGTCATACCTCCTACTGAATATTATATCCACCTCTAAATAAATGACTTTAGGCATAGTTTTGTTTCCATCATTCATCCAGTTTATTGCATCGATTTTTTTTTTCTCTGCTTGTACGTTTCAAAGCTAGCTAGCTTTTTTTTTAAATTGGAGATTGAGCTTGGACTGGACACTTGCAACATTTTTATTGTTTTCTTTTTCAGTAATTTTGTCATAGATTGACAATGCTGCATTTTTGTTTGTATTTTTAGACCACGAACGTTTAGACCATGAAGGTTAGACCACTATTGTATACAGATAATCATAGCTCTTATGCTGCCATGCTAAAATGCTGCTAAAATGTGTTTGTGCCAGTTTGCTGTGTTTGTTTTTGTCAAAAATCGAGCTTTTGATTATGACCCAGAACTGATGGATTGAACTAATTGTGATAATTTTCTGTTTTCCCTTCACTGAAATCAACAGATTTAAGTAGGATTAAAATTCATGAACGACATCAGATCACAATCCGATCACAATCTTCTAATTGATAGAAGATTAAAATGTATTTTAATAATATATTAAAATCTATTTTAATCTGTAATTGAAATGATTTATAATTAATATATATTTTTTTTACTTTTGATTAAAATGATAATGAGAATAATTTTAATTCCAGAATCTGAATTGATTTAAAATAAAAAATATGCTGAAAAGTTAGTACAACTCTTAAATATTTTATTTATTTTATTTCCAATTAATTCTGCCAATTTTCTCAGATTTCTTTCCATCTCCGCTTCCTCCTTTACCAGTCCCAGCCGCCTCTCAGTTATTTTTCTTTCAATCTTGACAGCAGCCTTTTGACAGCCACTACCGTCCCTTTCTGGCTATTCAAGTAGCCAAGTCAGCTATGGACATGGCGATCTGAGTCCCTTTGTGTCAGAAGGCACTCAGCATCCCAAATCCTAAACATCACAATAGCCACTTGTGCCACAGAATACACTGCAATTAAATATAATCAATTATTAAAATCATGCTATCATAATTAGGGATGCAACAATACCACATTTTTCAAACCAATACGATACAGGTACCTGGATCTGACTACCTGCCAGGTACAGTACCAATGGCTACCACACAAAACAAATGCGTTGAATTGGAAGACAGGTTTATTTTCTTCTCTGTTTGTTACAACAAATTATGTTGAATTTGATTTTATATATACAGTATATATATTTATATATATATATATATAATCGTTTTAAGTAAGTTAGAACAGTATTGGCCAGGATACCAGTATCAGTATTGGTGCATTCCTAATCATAGTAATTATAATATAATTTAATTACATTTTAAATGTCATTTTAATAATCTATTATAATCTTATTGAAGATTCATATACAATGAAACATGAGTCCATTCCTTTCAGGATGCATTTATCTTAACCACTCTACCTGATTAAGAAAATGTTAGCCACCTATTATTGCTATATAAAAACTTGTGCTTAATTTGGTTTTGTATTTAAGCAGAATACTTTTTTAGCAATTACTTGAGTTGATTTTCCCAAACTGGCACTTCTGTCTATTATCCAAAATCCATCATCTCTCATCCTTTACCATTGCACTTCCATGATAAATATATTTTGTTAGATGATGAGGGACTGATTTTCCTATTACAGAAACAACTTTAATGGTGAAGTACTTGGCTCTGTAGAGTGCTGACACCCCCACAGGCTGCATCACTCGATTTCTCTCCAGGCTGTGATCATTCTGTCTTGTGCTCACTGTTCCAGGTTTTCTGCAGAGAAAAAAACAAGCTCCTGAACACGAACAATGCAGGTTGTCCTTGCACATTCACAGGTCCACACAACCTTGTAGGCTCAGGGAAGTAAACAGTCTCCCACTTACCTAAATAGAAAATAAATAGCAATTATGCAGTTAATTGTAACTTGTTGCCTGTTAAAAGTACATCTGGCGAATATGCCTTAATAAAATTAATAAAGGTGCATGAAAGCACTGGACTGTTTGTTCACACACAAACACATTCAGAGCCAGTACAGTTATGAAATCTAGAGTGAACCAAAATTAGTGTGCCTGCAGTCTGTGGGGCAGCTGGGCCGGAATAAAGGGACAGAAGCTGATTTTATACTCTACCTGCATTACAATGACTCCATCAGTAGTGGCAGCCAGTTCTGGGATAAATACTAAATGACTCATGTACTTCTATGCACCAACAGTTCCTACTTAATCCTATTAACACCTGGGTAACAGATGTTGATGATGGCTATGTTTATTCAAATTACCTTCATCTTTTTATGATCTCAGCTGGTGTCTCTTCTCCATGTCTTATTTCCACTGAAATAGGGGGACGGGTGGGGGGGACGGACGACTGTTCTGTGGCACAAGTGGCTAATGTGATGTTTAGGATTTGGGATGCTGAGCGCCTCCTGACTCACAGGGACTCAGACAGATCGCCATGTCCATAGCTGACTTGGCTACTTGAATAGCCAGAAAGGGACAGTAGTGGCTATCAAAAAGGCTGCTGTCAAGATTGAAAGAAAAATAACTGAGAGGCTGGGAGTTGTAAAGGAGGAAGTGGAGATGGAAAGAAATCTGAGAAAATTGCTGGAATTCCTGGGGAAATTAAAAAGAAAAATGTTGAAATTTGCACTTTTCAGCCCATTCTTTAATTTTATGTAATGTTACAGGTTCTGGAGTTTGGATTGTTAAACTTCTCAGAATGTACTAAGGTGTCATCCCCATATATAGCTACTTTATGTTACCTGACTTTCAGTAGGGACTAAAGGAACACAACATAAAGGTTTTGTTGCACATCTGCATTTCACTGCTAATTTCAGAGATTTCTGCAATTGAATCCAAAAGGAAAATTTAATGTGATATAGATTTATTATACACAGCTTGATAAACTTAAAGGGAAAGTTTATGTTTTGTTCAACCTGTACCTTATTGTTTTAGTAAATATTACATTCATTTACTCACTCAGACAAGTTTGGGGCCACTTGGTGCCTTTTAACAGAAGTTTTTATTTAGTTGCGATTAGCATATACTCATATGATGGGAGTAAATTGGGTTCAGGAGATTTTCCACCTCTGATAAGGCATTATTTGTCCCAAAATTCCTTCATTTAGCCATGTTTTGCTATGAATAGTTAGCAATATTCCCCAGTGAGTTTGGAACGTCTCAGAGATGCTAAGGTATTAGCTTCTGGGTGTTTTACAGGCTTTTAATGCAACCGATTCCAACGTACATTAACCTTGGATTTCAATGATGTCGTAGTCGCCTGCCATTGCAGCTGTGGTCTTCGTAGGTTGGGAGCCGGTAGAAGCTGAAGTTAGTCCAGTTGGTCATTCGGTAGTGCAAGTTGGAAACATGCAAACCATATTGATGTCTGTAGTAACAAGTTCCGTCTAACCGATCACCGTAGAGCACAGAGAGAAAGTCCTACTGTGACCACAACCTGGATGGAGCATGGCAATGATCTCCTTCTAATTGCGTGATAGTGTAGTTAGATTATTTCCTCTAAATCTACTAACTAATAATCAGTTCTGAGAGGTTCTGAACTCAGAAGGGAGTCGTGCTAACGTTTACTAACAAAACTTAGTTAAATGAAGCCGTTTTGCGTCAGATAATGCCTTATTACAGGTGATGAACTCCTACCCTCGTTAACTCCCATTGTATGTTAATGAGCTGATCGCGACTGGATATAAACATCTGCAGAATGGCTGTAAGTGGCTCCAAACTTTTCTGGGTGAATAGATTAACACAATATTTGCTAAAACTAAGGTCCAGGTATAAAAAAAAGAAGAACTTTTCCCTTTAAAATTTGTTTGCTGATTATAGCTTAAAGCTTATAAAAGCCCTTCTTTCAGTTAAGCGGGTAACTATGTCTGAATCTTAGGGAAATATCTTTATTTTCGCTATGTAATTTTCTTCATATTCAGAGAAATCTAATTTTGGGATGTAAACCATAATAATTTAAAAAACAATATTTGTCTTTATTTTAGAAAATTTTCACTATCTGACTGAATTACTTGAAATAGATGAACTTTTCTGGATATTGAAATTCATTGAGGCACACGTGTAAACCTAGTTTCCAGAGCCCCCTAGATACCACTCTGAGTTTTACAGCCAACAGTGGAAAGCACAGCCAAATGATGCCAAATTCTGCAAGGTTTACACGATCTTTTTATTTGGAGGTTTGTCTCGGAATATAGAGTTTTCTTATAAATGGTGCAGCTGATCAGAGGCACAGATTTAAATGTGAGTGAACCTAATGATTTTCCCGATCAGGATAGTTATTATCCTTAAAAAAGCAACAACAACTTTGTGTACCTATGTCTGCAGGACATCAGTAAGCTGGAGGTGATAGGTACGGGACAGCCGCTCACTTCCTTGTCAGAGTGTCAGAGTATCTCACTGCAGAAGGAAGATGAGGAGAGGAAGGGAAATGTGACGAAGGAAGAGGAACTGTAAGATATAAACAAGCTTTAAAAAAAAAAAAAAATTGTCAATTGTTCAAGTCTTAAAAATCAGTCTACCATGTTATGTTTTTTTCTGTTTCAATAATGTGCATATATTTTCTTAATAATCCATTTGAATATGCATTGATCTTCCTAATAAGTACAATAAAAATCCTATATATCCAGTCTGCAATGTATTGTAAACTGTCCTTCCTATAGTGTTGTAGTCTGTCACATTTTTGGCACAGTTTAATTTTCTAAAAAAGAAAGGTTTAAAAGCAAAACAACATATGTTTTACAAGCTCATTTTCATGTTTCATTTGTCACTTTAATGATTTCAGCTTCATGGCTGTAAGTCAAATCTAAGGTAAAAACATCTCAGAATAAGATTGACTCAAGTTCTGCTCAGCATCTCGACTTCAGCAATGTTGCACTTTAGTTTGGATGAGATAAACCTGTATTTTGCAACATGTATAGATCAAGCCTATCCGATCAGTTCATTTATGTTGCTCCATTTTACTACAAATATTATCTTAAGGTACTTTAAAGGAAAGACCGCTCCAGTTGATACCCAGAAGGGCATCAGATCAAGTCAATAGGCTGCAATCCACTTATATTTACAAAAACTTTGGTTACATGTGTTGCAATCCCATTATAGGTTTGATATAGAATGAAATGAAATGTATATGTCTATGGTAGACCAGCAGATTGCATCGAGTTATTGGCTGTGCAGTACTCGTCTCTCTGAGTAATAGGAAAAAAAACCTCCAGCAGCCTTCTGCTGTAACTGCCTGGGGGATAAGAGAGAATATGCAATCTGGTGTTAATATAAAACATTGTTAGTTTTTTTTTTTAAATGATGAATTACTGTTTTAGCCATTAGCTCATAATTATCTAGTAACTCCATGTATGCAACTAAAGCATCTCTGAGGCCTGGATATTGAAATGACTTGTTCTCATGTTGCTGCTCTATTGTTAGCAACCAGGAGTCACTAGCAGAAACTGCCACTGTTCAAGTCAAGGCTTTGCCTTTTCCCGCCTTAAGGATTAATGGTCAGCTTGCTAGGTGGACTGGACACCCAACATCTGACAAGGTATGAAATTCACTAATCGGCAACGTTATGTCTTTAGAAGATAAAAACTTGTTTTGGACAAATTCAATTCTCTCTCTAAGAGAACAAAAGCTCAATATATCTAATTCCACTTTGTCCCTCATCCGTCAGTAATGCATCATAGATATGTTAAGTTTTTCACTGAATATATTCACAATGGAAATAGATATATTACCATCTGATCATTTACATCTAAGCTTTTACAGATATGGATGGGCTTTCAATTAAATTGTTAATTGATTACTGCATTAGATAATAACTAACACAGTTTAAATAATTTCCACCATGCCTTAGGGAAAAGAACAATAATATTTAAAAGTCAATAATACTGACGGGTGGATATTATAATAACCTTTAAAGAGCCCCACACTACACTGATAAAAAAAAGGCACCAACTCATAGAAAAGGGCAAACTTTTCATGGTTTCTGTATGTCATGTCTTTTTAATGCATCCCAGCAGAACAGTTCAAACCAAAGAATAAACTATAAATTTAAATTGTCAAGAGATTAAAGCAAGCATTGGTTGTTGCACCAAACCAATAGAGTGGATTTTAAGGTAAGGGATGTGGGCGTTTCCTTGAACCCTGCATCTGTTGTATGCATGATATGCATGAAAAAAAAAAAAAAGATTAAATGATGAAAAAATTATAAGCAGTAAAAAATGACAATAATAATAAATAATATAATAATACATAAATACATACACTGACACTTCCAGTTTTAACCATTATATCATATTATATTTTATTATTATTATTATTATTATTGCCAACACTTGTAAATATTTCTAATTCTGATCTCCGTCACAGTAATTTGCCTGCATTTTGCATTAAAAAAAAACTTTTTCTGACTATTTGGTGTGGCATGTTTTTATGTTGTAACATGAGAAAATAACACTGAAAATTACCCACATATCCAGTGTGTCAACAAAGCACAACAGTCTGGTGACAGACATGTCTGGTTAGAAAATTAAACATAGTTTTAGCCTACCAGAACAGTCATTGGTTGCTATTTTCATATTTCTCTTCCTCTCTAAAGCCACTGAAGTCGTTTACTTCAGTGTCTTTATGTCCTATGAAACCTTTCGTCGTCTTTTCTGCACTGACTCAGTTCTTCCCGCTGTCTCCTCCAACATCTCACCATTGAGTCATTGATGTCAAGCTTATGTGCAGTACCTCTGTTTCCTTCTTTGATGGCCAGCTCAATTGCCTAAAACATAAAAGTTGGATTTTTTGGTGTGTTTTCCATGATGAGGGTGTGTGAAAGAAAACTACCAGTAGTGTCTTCGTCAGCGCAAATTATTTCCCCGCATTTCTGTCTAAATTTTGTGCTTCCTGCTATGGTGCCCTCTGGATGCTGTTAGCCAGTTAAAATCTTTCAGTTAGCCACATGGATGTATAGGCCGCAACATAAAAAAAAGCTGGAATTTTTTGTCCAAAAAGTTACAGTAATCAAAACATTAATTCAACATTGAACTATTCCTCAGTAAGAATATTGCATTATCAAAATCCAACATACATTCACTGTCATAAACTATTTTATTATTGTCTGTCATGGTAAGTCTGTCATGTCTTCTGGATTCTTTGATTAGGAAGAGAATGGAATCAGTATCTCAGTATTGTTCGAAAGCCACACTGGAGAAATTGTCTCAGCTGACCTGGAGATGTTCAACGAAGGCAGCACAGTCATCTTTTACAGCTGGAAGAAGCTTCCAAGACCACTGAGCCTTTCTCACCGTTATCCAGAAAAGAACCACGTGTGCTTCTACTTCAAATCCTGCCCTGGTACAGAGTCACAAACGTGATCAAACACCTGCTGCTGCTGTTTGTGCGTCATATATTTGTGCATGTGTCAACACTTCTTATGACTCGACAAGCATTCAGCCTTTTTACATTTTTTCCGCCATAACTCAGGTGTGATTTGTCCCGGTGAAACCAAGCAAGTAGAGTTTATATTTAAGTCAGAGGAGCAAGGTTTCTGGACTGAAGTTTGGCAACTTAACACCCATCCTTTGTTGCTGCAAGGAGCCTCAATTCAGATCAGGTTGAGTGGGGTGGCCTTTAAACAGGACAAAACTGCAGATCAGAGGCGCTTCTTAGAGGTAGCTTGACCAGCACATTATCTTTGAAAAATAAATCAAAAAGTAATTACAGCCAATAGAAAAATTTACTTTTGTTAGTTTTATCTTGTTTTGTGTGTGTGTGTGTCTGTGTGTGTAAACAGAACAAGCTGGAAAAGACTGTTGTGGAAAATTTGTGTCGATCGATTGTGCACGAGGTAGTGGTTAGGGTTCGAGCCCCTGAAAGGCCCGAGTCACCTGCAGAGCTTTACATCACTGAAGAACAGCTGTTCCAGAACAAAAACCCAAAGGTACTTGACCTACTGGTAACAACCTGCTTAACACCCGACCACATGATGATTATTTAGTTTAAGTGTTGTAGTATCGTCTCAGTTTACTGATTGTTTGCTAATTTTTGGTAATTGACTTGAAAAAAATGCTAATTCTGGGACTCCGAATTTGTTTCATATTTACCTCTGCCATTCAAATTTGTAATACCCATATTTTATGTCTATAAAATGTTCCCAAATTTCCCCTATACACTTAGAAGTCTCACCCTAATCCTCGGAACCTATACGTATAATCTGTCCATGTGGGCAGCTGTAAGGCTCTGCGTAGCTCGAAGCAGTTGCTTTTGGGATGGTTGCTTGAGTCTCATTTGGCATCGTCTTTGGCCTGGTCTGTGTTAAACCTGTAGATAATGACAGGTTTCTACATCTTGGCAGGCTAGAGCCTTGGTGGTTCCTGGGATATTTCTGAACGACTCAATCAATTTCCTTTCTTCTCAGGGTGACACTTTAAGTCAAATGGTTAAAACTTGGACACAATTTTGCTTTTGAACCAGTTTATCAAGATCCAAAATAGACACCAACAATGTTGTTTAGAATGAACAAAGGTCGGTGAGATTAATCTTCTGGAACCTCTTTAAAGTTCTGAGCACAACACTGTTGAAAAATAGTTTTAATTAAATGAATAAGGATATAACCTTGTGGTTGAGCTTGAATACTACAGAGTACATGTTTTTGTAAGTTGTCACCACCACACTTGAATGTAACCCTAATGTGAAACCACGGGTGAGATTAAATGTTATCGCCTCTCTGTTTCTTTTCTCTCTATGGTTTTTATGTTGTGGTGACTGAGCTGCTTATTTGTTGTAATCCTCAGTACCTTGTCACGTGTTATTTGTGGCACATCTGTCATTTTTCTAATCCCTTTTGAGTGCAGTCCTGATGTGTCATGGATTTTTCTATGAGAGTGTTGATTTCAGATTCTTAGTCACAGCCGATGAATCAGTGAGAGATGACCCAGTAATGGATCCATTCATTGTGCGCTTTGCTTGCTGTGGGCGTGAGAGTGGTTGGCCCATAACGTCCGTTGTTCCCAAGCCTTTAATATAGCTCTTCTTGCTTTTAGCACTTCTCTATTTATTTTCATCATAATTTAGGGGGGGATTTATTATTTATTATTGATCACAGGGAAAATGGCTTCAAACTAATTTTCTCCACGTGAGTAAAAAAAACACAATTGTGTGAACTCTTTTAGCTCGTTTAAAATGACATTTGAAGTGCAACCGAACTTTTTTCTCTTCTAGGACAAATTCAATATTTAACCTAAAAAAATGTGTTACTTTTGAACTGCCTATTGCTAATGAGTAAACTGAAATAAAAAAAATAGACTGCTAATAGAATTTTTTTCTCTAAGTCATGCATTATAGTTGATTTTTTTTTAAAACAATTTAAAAGATTTATAAATGTATTTTTTAATTTCTGAAATTATATTCACTTTTTTATGCATATCTTTGAAAGTTTAATTAAACCCTTTATTAAGTATGATATTACATTTTTTCATGATGCGTTCTTCACATTAAGGTGAACAAAGCCAGTCCAGTAGGAAATAGTTTTCAAAGATCCAGTGCGTGGTTTTTTGGTAAAATGTCACAAATATATAACACTAATTTATTAGCAGTAAATTGTGTGACTATAAACTATAAATCACTAACTCATACCTTCAGGCTTCTTTACTCAACTGTTCTGTAAATTATTTGTGTTCTTTTTTTATACAAAAAAATAAACAATATGTTTTGGTCCTTTGTTTGGTTTTAACTATTGTATAAATGTATAATAAATATGGTAATATTTTCGCTGGGAGTTGTGGAGAAATATAGGAAATTTAAAGGTAAACTCTTAAAAGTGTTGTCGACTTTAGTTGCAGTACCGTTATCAGCCAGTGGAGGACCTAAAGACACTGTGGCAACAGGTGAATCAGGGAGGCTTCTGGGATTTCTCTGTTGACACTCTTCAACAGGTAATCCTAATATTAGGCTTCGTTATAACTCCTTTGAGCAAATATTTACAAAGTTACAGCACATCGCAAAATATAACTAAGATACAAGCAGGTTTATGTCATTCATGAATCCTGTATGATATTCAGTTATTATCTTCCTGTTATGCTGTGATTCTTAAGGTTGTGGTGTCTCTCCCTGATGTGGAGCCTCTCAAAGAAGAGAGCTTTTCCCGGCTGAACGCTCTCTATCCGCAGCTTTTGGAGCCGCCTGATGTAAAACACCATCTTCTTACATCTGTCATTATAGGGTAATAGCATAGTACAGTGCAGCACACAAACATGCATTATGCATGTTCTTTTTTTTTACGATCTCGAGTTCCTGCATGTTTTACTCCTACTAATGCAGTATGCTGTATGTTGTGGTGGTGTGTGGTGCCCTCTGCAGGCGACAACTGTGGATAAATCTTCTGGACTTGATGGAAGGTGAAGCCATTAGGTCAATGGCTGTGATGGACCTTCCAGTGAAAGAAACCTGGGCTGGTAGGAGGCATGAATTTATAATCTCAGATCATTACCACTCTCAACTCTATGGCAGAAACATTTAGTTTTACAGTTTAGATTGTATTTCTGCTGTTTCATTTAAGACATGTAATAATTCAAAACTACTTAATCGTACACTGATAGTGTTGTTTCTCAAATGCCATATTGCTCAAAGTAGAAAAACTAATATTTTAGAAAAACTTAACTGAAAATACAAGCCTTGAAGTAAAAAAAATGAGTACATCTCTATGTAATGGTGATAAGAAGGTAAAAACCAAACTATCAGAGAAACAACCCTAAAACAGCTCTGTTACCCCAACATAATTAAACATGTCATAAAACACCTTCAAAGACCAGCTTTGGTTCTTCCAATGTAATTTCTCCATTTCTCCACCTTAAAGGAGACATGTTATGAATTTTTCCCCCACTATTTTAAATATATCTATGAGTTCTAGAAAACATGTTTCTGAAGTTGTTTCCTTGAATTAGCTTGTAGGAAACGATTGTTAACAACCTCTATTTCCCTCTGTTTCAGCCCGATTCAGATTGTGCTGTTTCTGTTGCTCATTGCATATTACATGTTAATTTGGCCACGCCCAAAGCTTGAAGAATCTTTGCTTACGCCTCACTCATTGACTTTTACCACTACGTTAGAAACATTTTCCACCATACATGTTTGAATCAGAATCTGCTCCCGTAGGAGGGGAGTCTCTTAAAGAACCCGAGACTCAGATAATTCAGCAAGATACTTCTTAGTGGTTATTGAACAAATGACTTTTAAGTTAAAAGAACATATTTAACTTCTTACCTGGCATTCTGACATCTTCCTTCAAATGGTCTGATCTCTGGTCTGCTCTGTAGCACTGCAGAGACCCCGCTCTTTGAACTCCATGGGGCTGCATGTCCTCAGTGTTCCCTAGAGTTGGAGTACCTCCGTTCGACGGATTTTCTCCCGTCTTCCGCCCGGAAACAGAGCAGCCCTGTGCGGCGGCACGTCCACAGTCTTCCCCACCCTTACCGCCAGCATCTTACCATCAAAAATAAATTCAATCCATGCCGCTCCTCTGTCCTCTTCGACCTGGATCCAATGAAGTGTTTTGAGCCAGAAACTGAGCATTTTGCGTGGAGCTTCAACATGGTGTTTCCTAATCTGAACCAGTGCTTTCAAATCGGTAACTGCTTTTTACTGCTGTACCTGGTGGATGGAGACAGCGCTTTGAGGGGGTGTGGATATTCCAATATTCCGGCTTGTGACATACAAAGCCGTGCAGATTTTGAACTGTTCCCTCAGATACTAAACATAGGATGAATTCAGAAGCCCCTATCTCACTCAAAACAGCATGGATGTTTTTTTTCAAACTTTGAATTTGTGTATATGCACCTGATACACACAATAACACCCCAAATCCGAGGAAAAGTAATTTTTTTCATTATATGTCTCCCTTATTTGGCTTGGAGGGTGATGAAAATCTGCAAAGGTCCCCTGACAAGCAAGGGTTAAAAACATGTCTGTTGCTGCTGCTTATATGTTCAAAATAAATACTTAATTTAAGGTATTTATTCAGTCATTAATTCCTTTAATATCCCCTTTCATTAGTAAGCAGGATTTTTGTAGCGAGTTATACAACCACTAATCACACCTGCAATGGTTGTCTTTGTAAAATTAGGCCCACGGCTGTTGGAAGATTAGCTTTCTATAAGTAACAAGGCAGGCCCAATAACTGAAATAACTAAAACATCAAGATATTCTAGCTGCCGCTTATTTATTGATCCTTCCCTATAACCTTCGACCATCGCAGAGGCTGATTGGGGTGTTGACTGTCAGAGTTGTGACCAGAAGTTGGTCTACAATTTTTTTGTTGTCAATCATTGGGACTGACGGGATCAAAAAATCCAGTTATTATCTCTTTTTACCTGTTCATTTTTAAAATGACAATAATGACATATTTAATTTCAATTAATACTCAATCCAAAAACACTAAACGGAGATTCCACACCTCCCATCATGCATCAAACAAATGTTACATGTATTAATTATGAACATTTTATGAACATTTCACCTGCTGTGGCCTGAACACTCAGCATGGAGCCGAACTGCGCTCTTCCTTTGTGTGAAGGAGGCTGAATCTGGGCTCCGTTGCCACATTGGAAAGTTTTGAAATCAGGGCAGATTCAGTAAGGTTCTCTGAACAATGGCTTTTCTGATCACTTCAGCGGGAGGAAATCCCGCAGCATGCGCTCCCTCTGCATCAGTGATGAAGCTGTAGCGATCGGTCACTTTGGTGCAGTTACAGATTAACTTCACGCCTTCATAACTTTTCAACACCCTGTCAGCTGCCATATAGTGAGATGCATTGGGTACTGTGTCCAAGTCTGAGAAGATTCTCAGATGCTCTCATGTTGATCTTGTTTTGATTTAACTACCCCTACTCTATGAGTATAGTTGAAAATATCTCCTCTTCTGCACCAAGTGGTCATGGGTGGGAATTGCAATCTGTAAAAAATGGCTGAAGGCCTTCAGATTTTTCCGTCACCGTTCAAAAGATTAGATTCAGAAATGCGGAAAATATTTGGTTAACTGGCTGTAAAATTTATCAAATTATAACTGTCAATACCACAATATTTATGTGGTTTTTGCCGTCTGCAGCAATAGATCATTACTACCTGCTTCCCTGTTATGATGCAGCACTACTTCTGGTATTGTTGAGGAGGTTTAGATTTGCACCAGTGCATTTAGGTTTAACAGTTAACAAGATGGTGTATCGGTCAGGATACAGGAATGAGGACAAAAGTGTGTAGTTTGGTTTATTCCAGCAGTGATACTGTTTCAGCAGTGTTCTGTAATTTACTCAAACACCCGGAGCATCACTGTTCAGGGTTGCAGGAGGGAACGCAGTGCAGCCAACACAACCAGGCAACAGAATGTGAACAGGATGTGCTGACATTTCCTACCAAATCAAAAGCACAACACCTTAAAAGAGATGACTGCGTCCCCTCCTACCTACAAAAGGACAGAAATATTGAAGCCTTTTGTACAGTTATGATGGACTCCACTAAAAAGGTTGTACACTAAAAAAAAAAAACAGAAGAAAAAAAAATGTGTTTATAACTATATCCCTGATGCTGACAGGATATTTTTTTGCGTTTGTAGCTATTATTTCATATTGTATTTAACATATACCTAAACAAAGATAAAGCAAAATCCAAACATTAAACTTAAAAAAATACAGGAAAAGCACCATTACACCAGATTTTAACAAATTAACTTCTTTACATCCTTAATCACTCAGATGGTAGCAATAAATGTGGGCAAACTATAACTAAATGTTGGTTCTAATTTGATATTTAATAGTTTATTATTTCTGAACTTTTTGTTTTTAATGTTAAATAAAATGAAATATTCCACTATTCAGATTTCCTTTTTTCTATATTACATCCCAGAGGTGGTCGTTAGGTCACCCACAGATGACAAGATTCCAAGCAAGAGAGAGCCGGCTGCAATAGAGAAGTGTGGCTTCAGATCAAAATCAAAAGACGGCAACAAATCAGAGTCCAGGTTATTAACAGATGACAGCTCACTGGAGGTAAATGCACTCATTGTCAGAATGGCACAAACAACACGCTGTCTCTGTGAACGCATCTGTAGCTCACTAACCATCATAGAGGGACTTGAGAGCTTACTTTGGATTTTGAGCTTGAATTAAAAAAAAATTGTAAGACACAAAAAACATCACTGAATCCAACAATCAAGCCAATCCAACAATAAGCCAGTCTGCCCACTTCAGAAAAAGCTGTCAAACCGTCATCCATTCATCTGCTACTCCGTGTTGTTTGTTACTACTGATTGCTGTCCCCACATAACCGCACACTCATTCTCAAAAAAACACTCTTCTGCAGTATTCATTACACGCATACAATACACATTATTTTTAATATGGGTATACATTTCACATTATATTTGTGCTATGACTTTGGGGTGACTCTTTCGTAGAATTTTTTATTATTATTAATTAGCTTGTATAGTATGGAACTCCAGACAGAATCTGGAAGCAAGGCTGATTATCTTTTGTTCTTCATTTTGCCCAAATAATGCAGAACATAAAAGCTATCTGTCAAGATTTTTGTCCTTTTGCAGGGTTCTAATAGGAGCTTAGCAACACAGTGGCTTTCAAGCTTTTAATAGATACACGTTTTTAAATAAAATCATGTGTAAAGTTACACAAGTGCCTTTTACCATATTGCCATATTACAACTGCAAACTTCCTTATACTTTATTAGGATGTATGTTTTAGACCAACAACAAGTTGAGCATAATTTATTTCCCCTTTGAGATTAAGAAAGTATTTTTGAATGGTAGTTTGGCAATATTATATTCATTCTAATGCATATAGTTGCTTTCCTGTTCCCACCTACTCAGAACTAAAGCTAAATCTAAATTTGATGATGTGATCGCTCTTTTCAGCGACATTAACATCTTTTCGTTACTTCTCCTATATTTGCTCACTACTCTTTACTCACCATCTTTGACATTTACAAGAAGATTGATGACACCACTTTGTCTGTTCATATTCTGCTGAGTAATTTTCTTCTCTGAGTAAAGCCTGAGTCATTGAGTAAGGCACAGTTTATTGCTCATATGGTGCCATGGAAACAGAACGTTGTGTGAAAAATGTGCACCTGTTCTCAGTCAGCATGCCAAGGTGTGAATTATTTGTACCTGCACCATTCCAAGCCATCTCTGACAGATGCTCACACAGCTATGAGATAGCTATGAGATAGCTATGTTTACTTTGGGATTGTGACTGTGTTTAACTGCAACTCTGCACAATTGTCCATAGGAGAACAAAATAAAGTGGAAAAAAAAGGATGATGCAGGGAAGCGTCCCAGAGAAAAGCAAGGAAATGACTCAGACTCAGTGGCTGATATTGGTCTGGAGAGCACCATGGAATTTGAAAGTGTAGACGAAGAGATGCTCCTCGCCTACAGAAAAGCTTTACATAAAAAGGCAAGTCTGTTTTTTTTACATATACAATGTGTCGATGGAGGTGTCGAAAGTATTCACATTCATTAATAAAGTAGTAGAGATACTAGTTTTTAAAAAGACCTCTTTAAGGTAAGGCTACTTTAACTTGGACAAGGCACACAGAACAGAACAGGTTCTTCGATTCCTCTTTCAAAAGGTACAAGCTACAAAGCTGTTTGATAAATTGAAGCCGGACGCTTCTACAATCACCTGACAAACAGAATGCAGTTGGTGAAGCCGAAGTGTTGCATGTCTTAGAGCACACAGGAGAGCGGGGATTCAAGGGAAGCGTCGTCTTTGAGTGTCGAACAGAAAGTTACAGTATGTGCAGGGAACACTTTGTAAGATGATGTGAGAGCAACCGTATTATGTTCAATGTTACCAAGAAAAAGGATGAAATTGTGTAATTGAGGAAAAAAAGAAGAAAATAAGTCAAACACTGAAGGTAATGAAGGACAAGAGGCATGTGGGTGTAGATATAAATAAAATGCAAGGTTAGAATGACTTACTTTACAGTCTTTTGATTTTGGAAGCATATTCTGAAAGATTTCCAGAAAAATTTTGCACATACTTGAGAATCCTGTGGTGTAAAGTGTATTTTTTTTTATTGCCATCTGTTAGGGGTATTTAAATCAGAGCAAGTAATTAAAAAAAAGGGGGGGGGGGTACAGACACACACACACATACTAGTAATCTCCCTGAGAAGTGCTCCAGGGTGGTTCTTTAAAAAGAAGTATGCTGAACAAGCTACTTCTTCAGAATAGACAACACTGCTCATCCGACTCTACTCAGACCCTTTAAGATCCACAGCAACAAGAATGAATACAGGAGGTAATTCCTGTCCACGTCCATGTTAAGTACTTTTTCAGTAACTATTTTGTATGCATACACACACAAACACTATATATACAGAGGGGCAAAAATGTATTTAGTCAGCCACCGATTGTGCAAGTTCTCCCACTTAAAATGATGACAGAGGTCAGTAATTTTCATCATAGGTACACTTCAACTGTGATAGACAGAATGTAAAAAAAAAAATACAGGAATTCACATTGTAGGATTTTTAAAGAATTTATTTGTAAATTATGGTGGAAAATAAGTATTTGGTCAATAACAAAAATTCAACTGAATACTTTGTAATATAACCTTTGTTGGCAATAACAGAGGTCAAACGATTACTACAGGTCTTTACCAGGTTTGCACACAGAGTAGCTGGTATTTTGGCCCATTCCTCCATGCAGATCTTCTCGAGAGCAGTGATGTTTTGGGGCTGTCGCCGAGCAACACAGACTTTCAACTCCCTCCACAGATTTTCTATGGGGTTGAGGTCTGGAGACTGGCTAGGCCACTCCAGGACTTTCAAATGCTTCTTACGGAGCCACTCCTTCGTTGCCAGGGCGGTGTGTTTGGGATCATTGTCATGTTGGAAGACCCAGCCACGTTTCATCTTCAAAGCTCTCACTGATGGAAGGAGGTTTTGGCTCAAAATCTCAGGATATTTGGCCCCATTCATTCTTTCCTTAACACGGATCAGTCGTCCTGTCCCCTTAGCAGAAAAACAGCCCCAAAGGATGATGTTTCCATCCCCATGCTTCACAGTAGGTATGGTGTTCTTGGGATGCAACTCAGTATTCTTCTTCCTCCAAACACGACGAGTTGAGTTTATACCAAAAAGTTCTACTTTGGTTTCATCTGACCACATGACATTCTCCCAATCCTCTGCTGTATCATCCATATGCTCTCTGGCAAACTTCAGAAGGGCCTGGACATGCACTGGCTTAAGCAGGGGGACACGTCTGGCACTGCAGGATTTGATTCCCTGTCGTTGTAGTGTGTTACTGATGGTAACCTTTGTTACTTCGGTCCCAGCTCTCTGCAGGTCATTCACCAGGTCCCCCCGTGTGGTTCTGGGATTTTTGCTCACCGTTCTCATGATCATTTTGACACGGGGTGAGATCTTGCGTGGAGCCCCAGATCGAGGGAGATTATAAGTGGTCTTGTATGTCTTCCATTTTCTGATAATTGCTCCCACAGTTGATTTTTTCACACCAAGCTGCTTGCCTATTGTAGATTCACTCTTCCCAGTCAGGTGCAGGTCTACAATTCTTTTCCTGGTATCCTTCGAAAGCTCTTTGGTCTTGACCATAGTGGAGTTTGGAGTCTGACTGTTTGAGGTTGTGGACAGGTGTCTTTTATACAGATAACGAGTTCAAACAGGTGCCATTAATACAGGTAACGAGTGGAGGACAGAAGAGCTTCTTAAAGAAGAAGTTACAGGTCTGTGAGAGCCAGAGATCGTCCTTGTTTGAAGTGACTAAATACTCATTTTCGACCATAATTTACAAATAAATTCTTTAAAAATCCTACAATGTGAATTCCTGGATTTTTTTTTCAAATTCTGTCTCTCACAGTTGAAGTGTACTTATGATGAAAATTACTGACCTCTGTCATCATTTTAAGTGGGAGAACTTGCACAATCGGTGGCTGACTAAATACTTTTTTGCACCACTGTATATATATATATATATATATATATATATATATATATATATATATATTAGTGTTTGTGTGTGTCTATATATATATATATATTATATATATATATATATATATATAATATATATATATATATATATATATATATATATACCACTCTGCTACAGCAACGACTTGTATGACTACAGCAGCCAGGGTATATTATCAAGCTGACAGAACACCTGACATGGTCACAAAGTTTAATAAACCGAGGAAATAGATTGGTAATTAGTAATTGAGCCGAGGTCCATACGTTTGGCCGCAATAAGAATATAAAAGGTTAGGAGCCTTATGATTGGCTGAAAGCAAACACAGCTGGGTAGTGAAGAATTTGATTGGCAGATTCATTAGCCAATGGTGATGTTTTGAGACTACCCTGACACCCCAGAGTTTGGAGAGTCTCAAATCTCACATCACAGGATTCTCTCACAATTGCAGAGGTTCATAAATGAGAAGAGGTCCATAAATGGACATTCAGCGATCAGTATGATCTGAGTGAGTTTATATTTGAAGTTTGTCTCAAAGTTATATTTGTGAAACAGATCATGTGCATTTTTTAATTTTATTTATTACAAGTGTTTCTCAAAATTATTTTTGTGAACCACAGCGTGTGAATTTCTGAAACAGACCGTGTGCATTTACGAATGAGCATGTAATTTGTGAAAAACCCCGCAAGAGTTTATTTATTATGAGACTTTTTTGACTCCATAGTTAAGTCAGCAGTCCTCTCTATAACTGAGCACGCCACAACAAAACCAGACATCCCTTTTTCTTGGCATTGTGCTATATTCTAATTTCCAGATAAACTGAATTTTGGGTTCTCATTAACTGCAAGGCATAATTTGAAAAAGAAGAAAATCTAAACTTCAATTTTACTATCTATAAAACTGTTTATGATTTAGAATTATATTTCTTTAAATGAATTATCATCTCAAACACATTCTAATTTAACAAACTGCACTTCCATGAACCCTCATGAGATTGTCAATAAGGAAAGGAACAAAACCATATGAACCTAATGTTATTATAATAAATTAACCTTTATATTCTCTTCTTCTCTTTTCATTCTCTATTCTTTCTCTTCTACTGGCTAGCTCTCTTATTACCATACCCTTCCATGTTTTCTGTTTAGCCTTATAATGTCATGATTACACTCAGCTCCTGTCCCTCCCTCATCATCATCTCCACCTGTGTTGTCCTGTCTGAACCTCCTCACCTCCTATGGTTTCCACCTGTGTTCACTTCCTATTATTTTCACCTGTTCCTCCTTGTCTCGCCCTATTTAAGATCCAGCGGGCACTTCAGTCCTCGCTGGATCATTGTCGTATATGTCGTAGCTGTTGTGTGTATCGTCTCACCTTATGTTGCTGCCCCATTAATAAATGATCGCCTCACCTAGAACTCTGCTTCTGCGCCTTGGTCCTTCGTCCTCCATGCAGCACACAGCATGACAGAATGATCCAGACCGAAAAGATGGACCCAGCGGAAGTTGTCACCCAGGAGATTGCCGCCCTGCAGAAGGACGTCTGGGCTAATCTGTCCAGGATCTCTGCCTCTCCTCACGTGCCTCTGCGAATCTCCGGAGCTGAGGAGATCCTAAAGGTGCTTCCTCATTTTCGGAGGGTGTTCTCCGCCCAGGACCTTGCCGTGCTGCGGAGCGAGGCTGAGCGGGTTTACCAGGAGGCGTGGGAGGGGGTTGTCCGTCCACCCTCTCAGTCTTCACCTCCCAGCCATAGGCGGAAGTCCCGCCGCGCTAGGGCTGTTTCTGGAAGCGGGGAGCAGACAGCCAGCATGGGGGCTACAGCCGTGATCAATCCTCCGCTGACAGACGCTGCACCCTCACCGTCTCACCACAGACAGCGACGCCGCCGTGGAGGAGCAATATGCGCGTTGGAGGAAGGAGCAGTCAGCTCATCGCTGGTTCTCCCCGCTCCGAGCTGTGCACTGGTTCCGCTCAGGTCGTCTGCTTTTGCCTGCTCGACCGTGAAGATGGCATCTGCTCCAGTCTGCTCAACCTCGAAGTTGGTGTCTGCATCAGCCTGTTCGGCACCGAAGTTGCCGTCTGCTTCATCTTGTTCGGCACCGAAGTTGGCGTCTGCATCAGCCTGTTCAACCTTCTCCTTCTTCCAATCTCTGCCCCCAGAGCCAGCAGAGCCCCTTCAGTCTCTGATCCCAGAGCAGCTTGACTTTCCTCAGCCTCTGCCAGAGCTGCCGGATTCCCCGCCAGAGCGGCTGGATTGGCAGCCACCACTGCACCGGTCCTCAGCCGCCGCTTCTGAGCCGCCACTGCACCGGTCCTCAGCCGCCGCTTCTCAGCTGCCGCTGCACCGCCTCCAGGTTCCCAAACCTGCTCCTCGGCTCCAGGTTCCCAAACCTGCTCCCCCCCTCCGGGGCCCCTGTGCCTGCACCCCTCTTGAGTGTTCAGGCCCCGACGCCTCAGCGTCGTCTCCAGGTTCCTAAACCTGCTCCTCGTCTTCAGGTTCCCAAACCTGCTCCCCGCCTCCGGGCCCCTGTGCCTGCACCCCTCTTGAGTGTTCAGGCCCCGACGCCTCAGCGTCGTCTCCAGGTTCCTAAACCTGCTCCTCGTCTTCAGGTTCCCAAACCTGCTCCCCGCCTCCGGGCCCCTGTGCCTGCACCCCTCTTGAGTGTTCAGGCCCCGACGCCTCAGCGTCGTCTCCAGGTTCCCAAACCTGCTCCTTGTCTCCAGGTTCCCAAACCTGCTCCCCGTCTCAAGGTTCCCAAGAGAGGATCTCCGGGCAGTCTGCCCGTCTCATGTCCCGCTAAGGGACTTCCATCCAGCCTTCCTCTGGACCTCCAGTTCCTCAAGAGAGGATCTCCGGGCAGACCGCCCGTCGTGCGTCCCGTGAGGGGACGCCAGTCGGGCCGTCCGCCCGACTCCCGTCCCGCCAGGGGACGCCTGCTAGTCTGTCGTCCGGCCAGAGGACGCCATTCGGGCCGTCCGCCCGACTCCAGTCCCGCCAGGGGACGCCAGCCAGTCTGTCGTCCGGCCAGAGGACGCCATCCGGGCCGTCCGCCCGACTCTCGTCCCGCCAGGGGACGCCCACCAGTCTGTCGTCCGGCCAGAGGACACCATTTGGGCCGTCCGCCCGACAACCCAAGCTCCAGGGGCACACCTACAGACACTCAGGCCCCCCTGCCATAGGCCCTCCTCCACCTACCCTGGAAGGGTGCTTCTCTTTTTTGTTTTCTTTGTTTTCCCTCCATGGCGTCTGGAATCCCCCTTTGAATGGGAGGGTCCTGTCATGATTACACTCAGCTCCTCTCACTTCCTCATCATCATCTCCACCTGTGTTGTCCTGTCTGAACCTCCTCACCTCCTATCGTTTACACCTGTGTTCACTTCCTATTATTTTCACCTGTTCCTCCTTGTCTCGCCCTATTTAAGATCCAGCGAGCCCTTCAGTCCTCGCTGGATCATTGTCGTGTATGTCGTACCTGTTGTGTGTATCGTCTCACCTTATGTTGCTGCACCATTAATAAATGATCGCCTCACCTAGAACTCTGCTTCTGCGCCTGGGTCCTTCGTCCTCCATGCAGCACACAGCGTGACATATAATTTATTGTTAAAAGCAGAGCGTAATTCAGATTAGATGTCCCTACTAAAAGTTGTTTTAATAGTTTTCATAGTAAGATGTTTTTTTATGAATGTTTCCAATTATTTGACAATATTTCTCCTCTAAATTAAGCATGGTCAAGTGAAATGGAAAAGTGAATAGTATATTTTATGAAAACACATTAAAAAGAAATCTTCATGTTGGTTTATTTGGCAGGTATATGCCTGGATGGGAGTGAATAGTATATTTTTCTAAAACATATTAAAAAGAAATCTTCATGTTGGTTTATTTGGCAGGTTTATGCATGTTTATTGTTAAAAGCAGAACGTAATTCAGATTAAATGTCCCTACTGAAAGTTGTTTTAATAGTTTTCATAGTAAGATGTTTTTTTATAAATGTTTCCAATTATTTGACAATATTTATCCTCTACATTAATCACGATCAAGTGAAATGGAAAAGTGAATAGTATATTTTATGAAAACACATTAAACTGAAATCTTCATGATGGTTTATTTGGCAGGTTTATGCCTGGATGGGAGACCTTGTGGGCAATCTGTGTGACCTGATAGACGGACGACATTCGTATGGGTAATGGACAGAGCCCAAACTGTTGCGCCTAAAATGCAGGGTAAAACAAAATGCCCAAACAATCAGTTGTTGGTGTTTTTGCCCCCTGTTAAATCAATAAAGTTTGTAAAGCCAGCATCGGGTATTTGAATATTTGTTGACGCCTTTCAGTCTCCCATCAGTGGATGCTGACAAAGCAAAAAAGACGCGCCCCCGTCCCTCCTCTCTATCATCTTCTTCCCTGCTGCGTGTGTGTGCTTCGGCTCAGCTCAGCGTGGTTGGCCTGAGAGAGGGAGGGAGGGAGGGTGAGTGAGCGGTGTGTTGTAGTTTATTCATTGCGGATTTCACAGACACCGACTCCCGACTCTCGTAACGGCTCGGATCCTCCATAATAGGCCAGGATCGGCGCTGCCAGCTTCATGGTTTTCTAACAATTAAAGACCCACAAGTGATCCGGACTCCTAACTGAAGCAGCACAAAAAGATGCGGGGAACAACAGACTTGTCTCTGCGCCGCTAAGCTGATCCTAGCGGAGGGGAGGACCGATCGGTGTCTGCGGCAGGAGTTTGAGAGGAAAGCACCGGCGGCAGCGGAAAGGCGAGGATGCTCGTCTGACGGGGCGAGAGATTAGCAGCGGGCATGGTGAGAAGCAGAAACACACCCCTGGCATTTTTATTTGCGTATTTTTTTATTGTATTATGTTGGGTCGACATGCAGTCGCCGTACCTTTTATCATCCGTGTGTAATGCAAGCAGGTAATCAATGCGTCACATGGCAAATCTCCACAAGGAATCCACCGCATGAGGGGGCGTGTGTTAAGATGCGTTGGGGGTGAAAAGGGGGAGTTTATGCAGACCTCTGATGGCCCCACTGCCCCCCCTCCCTTATTAAATTACTCACTTTCACTCCCAACCCGCAAAATCCACCACCTATTTTTTAGTCGTCCACAGATGAGCCTAGCTGTATTATAGCACACCAAACTCTACCTGCTTATCATTATTCATCATGAAGGCAGGCTATGTAAAATAATGAAGCGTGTACCTGCTACCTCAGCACGCATGCGCACTTTTGGACAACGGGGTGACGTTGATTCCGAACAAATGACGCACAGGACTCTGGAACTTTGAATTTTTTTTCCTTGTTAAGCTGATAAATGAATTAAAGCCCCAGTTTTTCACTTCATAACAACGTTCAGACTTTTGTTGCTGTCTTGGGTCATTGGCTCAAACAAACCATTTTAACATTTGCTTTCTCAGTATCATGGAATCTTAAGGGTTTCTTATACCTAAAGAGGCCTATTGAAAAAAAATGCTTTTCTTTATTCTGTTTTGTCCTAAAGCTAAAAAAAAACTTCATTTGCACAGATCAGGAATAGAATTTTGAACTCTTGTCAACTTACGTGAACAATATCACCTTATCACTTCATCATGGCACATGGAAAAACATTAAGTACGCTCAAAGCGTTCTACAGTTCTTGTGATGCTTGCAGTCTGCAAAGGTTTATTTCTCAAAAGTGGTTAAGCAAGGAACAGTGCAGTGAAAAGATGGGGAGCAAAAGCTGGTCCAATACTGCTGGAGAAGGTAATGCTGGTCATGAAGGAAAAGGGTAAGAATACATTTATAATCACTGCCTGCTGTCTACATGGCCACAGACTTGTCAGTGTGTCCTTCCTGACCCTGGCCTTCGATAGAGTGCCAGCAATGGACATGCTGACAACAACACTGGATCAATGAGCAATGGAACTAGGTGGCATTGACTGATGAATCATTTTTTTGTTTATAATCACATGGATGGCTGACTTTGTGTGCATAGCTTCCTTGGAAAACACATGGCATGGAGATCCACCATGTGATGAAGGCTCTCCAGGTTGGATCTCACCATTTAGTGAATGTCACTTTGACACAAACCACTGACCCAAGCATTGTTCCTGATCATGTACACTCTTTAATGGAAACGTACTTCATGATGGTTCTGAGCTACAAAAGCAACACCAACTAGAGCTGGTTTGAGGAGCAATGCACTTTGCCTTCATTTAACAAAGGTCATAATCCTCTCAATCGTTGATGGGACGTGCAGGACAAGTAAAGCCTTCATCTCAAGACTTACGGGACTTAAAGGATCTGCTGCTTACATTTTGGTCTCAGAAGTTATACTATATATATATACTATTATATATATAATTATTTATCTATATTGTACTAGTAGGCAGATGGCTGTAATATGCCTTTGATTTGCAACATCATACATTGAGTTGAAGATTTTGCCTTAAGGCTATTAACATCTAAAAAGAGTAATTTTACTGTTTCTATCCACCTAAGTAGCTTTAAATCCCAGTTTCAAGCTAGACCTGTGGTTCTATAACCGGTCACGATTGAAAAAATAATTTTTTTTTTTGCTGTTTTATCACTCAGGTGTCGATGATCACAAAGTATGCTTTAAATAATCAATATTATTTGGTTCCGGAAAATCCAGCTTTGAGTTGACAAGTTACAGCTTTGGAATTAGGGCTGATACAGGTGCCATAGCGTTTGTAAAATGCTTTTAGCATCGCATTAAAACCAACCAAAGTGCTGTTCATAACAACATGAATAAAATAACAAGTTATAGAAAACATTAAAAGCGAGGAAGTAACAACTGAAACTGTAGAAAGCAAAGAAAGAAAAAAAAAGATCAAAAACACAAGAAGAAATACCTCCAAAAAAAAAAGTTTACGAGTGGAAAGCCAGTAAAAAATATTGCTTTTAGGCTTGATTTGAACAGAGCAATGGAAGATGCCTGTCTAACCAGGAGCGGGGTTTGAGTTTCACAACTTTGAGGAACCCCCAAACAGGCTGCAGATGGATCGAGAAGTATCAGAACCACATGGAACTCTGAATCCAGATGTCATTAAACACAAGGGCATGCAATGACTCAGTGCTGTGCAGGCGTTTAAAACCAGGCTGAACATTTTCCATTACTTGATGGTCATTTAGATGTAATAATAACTATTCAAAAACAACTTTGAGTATTTTAGACAGAAAAGGCAATTGGGTCTGAGGTTAGAAAAAAAGAGCATGATCGAGACCTGTTTTTTTTTTTTTTTTTTTATATATATATAGAATTGACTGTACAACAATATTAAAATAATATATTCCAACCATCCATCCATCCATTTTCTGAATTGCTCATTCCTCAAGGGGTCGCGGGGGGGGGGGGCATGGTGCCTATCTCCAGCTGTCAACGGGCGAGAGGCGGGGTACACCCTGGACAGGTCGCCAGTTATCTTCAAACCATTTGACAATAATGCATCTTGGTCTTGGGAGCAGCCAGTGAGAGTTAGGGACAATTTTGTCTGTTGCACACTATTGATAGATCTTTATGACTCAGAACCTGTTTGTTTTCAACCTACCATAGGGCCATATGGTTTATTACATTAAGTCCCAGAGTATCTCCACAGTTTGATCAAATGCATATCTTAAAAATGAATCTCCTACATCTCGGAGGAAATGCTCTGGTTATTTTAGGATACTAATCCACATTGCCCCATGTGTTTTCATGGGAAATAATCTTTCAGTCACTACCTTGATCAAGGGTAGAGAGGAGATTTGGAGTATTTTGCACAATACAAGGTTTAATCATCACACAAATTTCTCAGATGGCATATTATATGACAATATTGCATTAATCGTCTGAGCTCTGAGACATATTTTAGACTCCATATGATATTTATTCTTCTCAGCAACATGTTTGTTCTGATGTAAGGCTCAGATAAAATAATTCAAATCACAGTGTTTTCAAACGCATTACAGTTTTAGCCATCAGTGAGTGTTTGTATGACTGTGTGTGAGAGCCGGTCGAAGATGATTGTGCAGAAAGCTGATACTGATTGCTGCTGAGCATTAGTTCCCTCTCCCTGCCCTTCCTTTTCCCTCTCTGTCCCTCTTGCACCTACAGTCTCCCTCACTGTTTTGTAACAGAGCCATCTGCATCTCAGGCCCTCGCTGCTACTGTTGCTGCTGCTGATGTTGGCTTTTCAGTCAAACGAGGCATCCTCTGCATAGTGTGAACAATTGTGGAGCGCCAGTGACTGGTTATCGGAAAATTGGATTATACGGTTGGAAGAAATAGACAAGATAACAGTGTGGTTGTGCATAGTGATCCTATAGATTCAAAATGGGAAAAGGCAATTAGAAACCATTAGTCCATGTATAAAATTTTCCTTGGCATTTGCTGACAATATTAACCTAATATCTAATCAAATTGATTTTCTTTGGTAATACATACCTTATCAAACTAATAAATAACAGACCTGAAACAATTTGGTAATATAATTGTAAAGATTAGATGTTCATTAAACTAATAAAATTAAAAGACATTTATAGAGTGAATAAGCTGTAAATATTTAGCCTGTTAGCAATAATAATTGAACGAGAAGGATTCTTGGATACAAATTGAAATAAAATAAAATGTTCTCTTTTTGGAAAAAAACAAACAACCAAAAACCATTACTTTAAGGGTCAAACTTCCTCTGGGGTTTGCCCTGTTTTCTTTGTTTCTTTAAATTCAGACAAACTCGCTGTTGAGCAGTAATTTCTATCACTGTATGGTTCTTTGAGAATCCAGGTCAGGTCAACTTTATTTGTAAACCACCAATTATACTCTGGTATAGAAAGAACAAAAGAATACAATTAAAATAAAGCATCTTTCCATCAAACAAGAAATACAAAGCATTGCTTAAATGTTTAAAAACATGTCACATAATCATGGAGAGAAACATTTCAATGAAAAAAATGGAAGCAAATCAAAGCAGAGGTACAACATTAGCTTGTTTTCTTTTTCTGGTCTGCACATAAAGAATGCCAGCATGATGCACCAAAAACCTTCCTGGCTTATGACTAAGACACATGCATAGTTATGAATGTTGATAACAGATGAGGTCATATATGTAGGCATGTATGAAACATTGTGTGTGCATCAAAAACACAAACAGAAACCAAGCTGCTTCTATTCAGAGAGGCATGTACTCATCATCATCCCACACATTGACTTGAGAATATATGCCCTCTTCGCCTTGTGAAACATCTCACATTATCTCACAGACCTCTTCTTTTGACTCCACAGATTTTCTCTGGTAGAACCAATTAAAAACTTGATTTTCTTCTCTTTATGTTATTTTCCGTGAATCAAACGAACAGAATAGGCAAGTCCATTTTTGTTCTTCTTCATCTTCTCAGATCATCTGTGAACTTTTTAAAGAATTTATTATCATTTTGTTTTTAATGAACACTCACTTTAGGGGAAGAAATAGTTTTTAATGATGAAGAAAACACATTTGTAAGATATGAAACCTATTGCATGTCTATACCAAAGAGTCAAATGATTAAAGTTATTAAAAAGATAATGTGTAATGTTACACACATCAATGCATCACATTTATAAAACAAAGATCTTAATTCACTTTTAATAATTGACTCTAAAATGCTATCGGCTTAGGGTAAACAAGTGATTTATCATAATAATAAATTACTTTCAGCAGAAAGAAAACCACATTTATTGTGTTTGGAATAAAAATTGCATACTTAAAAGGATGATTTGAATACATTTCAAGACTCCTCAGAAACAGCCTCATCACTAATTTTGATTTAGAACATCCAAATTTCTTCTTCTTACTATTTTGATACTTGAGTGTGATGAAGAGGGAAGCTAAACCCTTAAAGTTGTCTGGCAAAAACACAGAATAAACAGCTGTTTAGGTTTTGTCTCAGCTCATCCACATCAGGGATTAGGGGTGAAGTTTGAAGGACAGTGGATTTTTTTTTATTTTTAAACAGAGTAAAGTGTTTTCCAAGGGGATAAAAAAATCCATCAGAAGGTATTTTCAAAAGGCACACCATGTTGTCATATTAGGGTAATATTACAAGCTTGATTGTCTTTTGAAACAGAATAGAGTAAATATACATTAAAGGTCTTATATCATGCTATTTTACACCTTTTAACAACTTGGATAGGTACATATATGACACAACGTTACCTGTGCTGTTAAGTATAATTCATTTGTCCAAAATTATAATTTATATTCTGGAGTTATTCTTTGACCTCCACTAAAATCCGGCCTCCTATCTGTGAGAGAAAATAGCCCTACAATATGGTTAAAAGCTCCAAAATGTTGATTTTGCATGATACATATAGAACTTTTAAACATAAAAGGTGACCTTAGGTTATGACACATCCAAGCTTCTTCAAAGAGTTTTGGATAGAATGTCATGAATCTTAAAACGGAAGCCATAAAAGCATCACAGTGCCTTCATGTAAGATTAGATTTAAATTATCGAGGTCACGCTAAATCAGCCAGGGTTTACTGGGTTAATGATGCTCGCTGTAATCAGAGGAAGAGCGAAAGTATTATGGGAGCCCAGAAACATAAATTCCCCCGTGTTTCCTCTCAAATAAGAATTTAGAAAAGAAAAGTGGGTTGGGCGTGCATATGTGTGTGTGTGCTTGGATTCTGTCCTGAATAAAATAATCTTCAATTCAAGAAGCTCCATCAGACACCTTAGAGCCAGAAACTGTGTGTGACCTACTTCTGTGTGACTGGGCTGTAGCTCTCTGTCAGCAGGCAGTGTTCATTAAACGTAAAGAATTAACTACTGCAGGCTGTAATTTGAGCGTTTCCGCAAAACCACAAATAATTCTGTGAGGGAGCAAATTAATATTAATATTCCTGGTGATCCAGGAAACCAGCATTAACTAGAACAGAAAAAGCACATTTTTAAATTGATTATATAGTCTGTTGATACTTAAATACTGATTATTAATGTATCTGCCTGTTTGTTTCTTGTAGGGGTGTCGTGAGAGTCGTGACAGAGCAGAGGAGCGCACCCTGGCATAGCTACCTCTCTGCTCCTTCAATTCACTGATCCCCACACCTCTTTTTCTGAACCTGTCGAGTATTTGTTTTCACTTTCACTCCCTTCACATCTGACTTCACGTTTCACCATGACAACCTCTGCCCTGCGACGCCAGGTGAAGAATATTGTGCACAACTATTCAGAAGCAGAGATCAAGGTATTTACAAAGAAATTGTTTTCTCGCTCCTATTCTAAAACGTACTGTGTTGTGAAAAAGGATCTGCCCCATTACACTCACTTTTTAAGTCACATTTGCTTTTTTTGATATCACACTTCTTTACAGAATAGTTTTAATTCATCCCCATGGGAGAGTCTTCTAGCATGAATGGCCTGTTTAAGGCTGCACCACTTCATCTCAATCAGGTTTTAAAGTCCAGACTTTGACTAGGCCATTCTAAACTATCTTGGTTTTGTTTAGCTTTATTTTTTCATTAGAAGTGGACTTGGAAATGTGCATCCCCTTATACCAGATGTAAAGGTATGCACATTTTCCACAAAAGTTCTCTTTGCTCTCCTCTGTCCACATATCTGAACAACTAAAATCATTAAAAAAGTTTTTACTTTTTATTTTACTTTTTGGCTGGGGGTGGTGGTTGTGGTGCACCGATACAGGTATCAGGGCCAATACCATTCTAACGTAGTCATAACGCTATCAGTTAGTTGGCTAATACCATGAACCAAGATTTAAAATGTGGAAACTCTTAAAAAATTTCACATTAAATGCTTATTTTTCACTTGAAACTTTTATTTCATGGTAATTTTATTCACATATTTTTTATTCAACTCACAGTTTTTTGTAACTAACAGAGAAGAAAATAAAACATCATAAATAATTCATTGGAATTGTTTTGTGTGTGGTAGGAGTATCGGCAGTGGTACTTGGTATCGGCAAGCACTAAGATCCAAATATCGATATCATATCTGTTGGAAGAAAGTGGTTTGTTGCATCCATAATTTTTTTACATTACATTATTTTTTTATTTATTTTTTTCCAGTTCCTTAGGTTATCTTTGTCTGATAATTAGTAATGTGACCAAAAAAAAGCACAACCAGAAAAAAATCTGTATGGGGATGAATGCATTTCCACATTTCTGTACGAGAATGAAACATACATTTAATCGTTTACTCAAGTATGTTCAAACACTTGGATTCTTTCTTGATGCCAACACTTGAGGGCACCAAAGGGAGCCTTGCATGCTGGATGAACAGACATCATGTTCTTGTTAATGTGAAGGTACGAGAGGCCACTTCCAACGATCCATGGGGCCCGTCATCGTCTCTCATGTCAGAGATTGCTGACCTGACCTTCAACGTTGTGGCGTTTGCTGAAGTCATGGGGATGGTGTGGAAACGGCTCAATGACAGCGGCAAGAACTGGAGACACGTTTACAAAGTTTGTTTCTCTTGCATTCTTACAAAAAGTGTTCCCTACATTTTATTCTTACTATATGTCACTTTAAGGGCCCGATTTATCAGTGGTTGGTGCTCGGTAAAATCGGTGGAAACCGCACTACATTGCAAACACAGGCTGTAGCTGATTTACTAATATGGCGCAGACAGTATTGCGCCTGTTAAACTTGGAGTAAGACGCTTGCAATCCATTTAGCACTTTTCCCGATGGTGAATATACAATATATGTGTTTCTATCAGAAGATTCAAAATACTGAGAGAAGAAGCAATTAAGTAGGCTTTCCAGTCACAATGTGATTTATCAAACATTAAAATGTTTGCACTGGCTGTTTTGGCATCTATTTTTACCGCTTCTGAAAGGCATGCCTTAACTTTGCGGCTTGCGCCACCACATTTAACGTAAGTTTACTATTGACAAACAAAAAATGTAATTCACACAAAATACAGCCTAATAGTAATTAATGCTCTAATGGCCATAAAACCGACAGTTTTGTGAATATTTTCCTTTCTTCCCCCAAAGACACGTCAAAACTCACTGAGCTCTCAGCGTGTCTGCACCTGCTGAGGACGCACTGAGCTCACAGTGAGTTGTGATCCTCATAGAGCCTCATTAGTTGCCACCGGAGTGGTTACTTATCTTCCTGGGTGGATTCCAGTTAATGAAATGTTGTAATCATACACCATCACAGTGACAATTAGGCTATTTTCAAGATAAAGTCATTTCTGCTGCAAATTGACTTTTAATAGAGCCCCTGAATAAACTTGTGATGCATTTAAACAACATTAGTAGAATATGGAAATCTTAGTGACCTTTTTCTGGACATGCTTTAATAAGTCTTACTCTGGAATATGATGCTGTCATGGAGCAGAGAACAATGAGCGGTGCATGTACACATTAAAGTTACTACTGACAAACGAGAAACATAATTCACAACATTCTAGCCTAATATGAATTAACTCTGTAATAGCCATAGACTTGATATGTCTGTTGTTCTATCATCTTTATTTTACCAAAGACCTATCATGAATCCATATTCCACTTCTCTCTAGTTTTGGCACAGCTCACAGCAGTGGCTGCATAGTCCTCATTTGAATACTGCTCCTTCCGCCTGTTATGAATTGCTTAATAGATCACCCGCAAATGAAGGACAACCCACTGTTGCCAATTTTCAGCACAGCACACAGTTTTGCGGTCAAATATTAGGAATCTCGATAAATCAGGCCCTTAGTGTTCTTTGAGAGAACTGCAGAGTCAAGTTTTTTTTTTTTTTTTTTGTGAAACACATCTGTGCAAATATTTTTCTAAAATCTGTGTCTGACTCCAGGCCCTGACTCTGCTGGATTACCTGTTGAAGACAGGATCAGAGAGAGTAGCCCAGCAGTGCCGAGAAAATGCATTCACCATTCAGGTACATAATACTGTAACTCCTTAAGAGAATTGGCAGTTCAGCTGTTTGTAACATTTTTGACCCTGACAGCCAATCCTGCTACCCACTAGCTCATAAACTCTACCTACTATACAAAATGCACATAAAGAAAGACAAAAATAACATCTTAAAGAATTCATGCCCCTCAAAATGTTAAATTTTTTTCAGTTTGAAACTTCAATGTACTTTACTAACGTACAGTTAGTGAGAGCTACAATGGAATCAATTTGATCAAAGTATATCACTGTAAAAGAACGGCCCGGTCACAGTCAATTCCCAAATGCTTCTTGAGAGTATGTGGCAAACATATTAAAGTTCATTTTCACCAGTAAATTATAAATAAAAAAAAAGTTTTTACATTCACACTATTAAGATTTTTACTTATATAAAAACCTTAAATATCCTGCATTTGTGTCCGATTCACAGTTGCATGCTGATTTCTTTAACACCCTGTCCACACAGAGCTGATACTAGGTGTAGCAGCAAAGATATACTGTATAATCGGATAGGTGTCTCGTCCACAAGGTGTCGGCGTTTCAGGACACAGTTAACGGGCGACTGTGGCTCAGTGGTAGAGTAGTTGACTTGCAATTGGAGGGTCGTAGGTTTGATTCCTGCTTCCTCCAGTCACATTTCGATGTGCCACTGGGCAAGGAACTTAACCCCAAAAAATTCTGCATCGTCTTTCCAAGCTATGTTGGCTATTGGTGTATGAATGAGAGTGTGAATGGGTGAATGTGGCTTCAGTGTAAAGCACTTTGAGTTGCTAGTATGACTAGAAAAGCGCTATATGAGTTCAGTTAATTTAGCATTTAAACAATCATGTTTTAAGCCAGGTCCAAAAGTGGAGAAATCCCACAACGGAAGCTCAGGTGTCTCCGTGATTATGAGCTGGCTGGCATTTTTTCAGAGTGGATGACGTCATTGCTCCATTCCTATATTTAATACTCACACGCAGTTACTGAGATAAAGTAAACAAACATACAGTGTTGGGATCCTAATAAAGCAAATACGGACCTTATTATGGATCCTAGAATACGGTTACTGCTTCTCGTATCTTTTGTACCACACGGCCACAATGGGGGCAGTGTTCCTTGCAGCTCTTGCATGAACAGGGGGAGACAGAAGGCAGTATCACAGTCAGGGCAGACACACGACTCCAGTGCACCACCGTCTCTAAGATGGTGCACAGACAAACACAACCAGACAAGAACATAACTCAAATCCCTGTAAATCCTTCGTCGGGGACACCTCTACTGTCCCTCCTTTATCACCAGCAGCAAAAAATGGATCCAGAGGAACAGAGAGACCATATGCTTATCAATAAAGCTCTCATTTAAGCTAGATTTGTGGTGTTTGCCACCGATTTGACTGTGCATGCTCTGTGTTCTTTTCTGGGTTTCTCTGGCAGTGTCACATCAGCCACCAATGGGCCTGGCATAGATACTGCAGCAGTTTTAGCCAGTTTGTGTGGAAATGTGTGGACAAATATTTTTATTATTGCGGTGCCGTTTTAAACTCTGTCTCCGTGTAAACAGGGCACTAGTCCATCACATTAATTCTCAATAATAAATAAAAAAACGAAGTTTGTTTGTAATCGGACATAACGTAAAATTCATAGGGATAAATATAATCCAACAAGGTCCTTGTAAATATTGGATTTATTCTGTTACTCTAAATATATCTTAATAAGCTTGTTGCCCTTCTTTTTTTTAATAAATGACTGGGAAAAACATTGATTATCAGAATTAAATGTACAAATATTTCATTAACTGCTCAGTTCAGGAGATGTGCAGCTTTACATTTTTACATATTTTTGCCAAATTACTTCCTATCCTGACATTTTTAGATGAATGTTATTAGTTAAACTACTGATATTTGCCCTTTAAGTCAATTAAGGATTAAAAAACCCCAACCTAATTGAAATGTGCCTCTATTTAAAAACCCAACTAAATGCAAATGATAAATGATAAGATAAATTTTGTGTTAAACTACTGAACTGGTTTAGCATTCAGACAAATTTTGTATTTATTTTAAAAACGTCAAAAGTTACAACAATAACAGTTATGTGTAGAAAGTATTAACTATAATTACAAGGTTAATTCTATCAGACCAAAGGTGAGAATAATAAAAGGTTCAAAAGGTGCACATACTGTAGTATAACGCTGTCGGTCGTAATATTAGCTATTTTAATACTTTTTTTCATCCATAAGAAAGGCTTCATAATATGTAGCAAACTTACAATCACTGCAATATCAAACCTAAAATTACTTGGATTTTCATATGTATTAGCCAATTATATGAGCAATTATATCATATAAATGCCCAGTATCTAGATTCTGAAATACAAATGACAGCCGTCAGAAAACCTTTAAGATTTAGGTGTTTGAATATTAATGAAAGCTTAATGGATAAGAGGTTAACATGCCCCCATGCATTACCAAAATATAGAATTAAAAAGCTTAAATGTTTATATGAAAATCTGTCTCGTGTCTCCTTCAGACCCTGCGTGACTTCCAGTACGTGGATCGTGATGGCAGAGACCAGGGGGCGAATGTTAGGGAAAAGGCGCGGCAGCTAGTGTGTCTGCTGAGGGACGAGGACCGACTGCGCCAGGAAAGGAGTCAGGCACTGAAGACCAAGGAGCGAATGGCCGGGGGAGGCACCGGAGGGGGCAGTGGGGGCAGTGGAGGTGTGTACGGAGGTATTCCTCCATCATATCACCCGGGCAGACGTACAAGTCAGCCCAGCATGGCTGTGCTGTATGGGGAGGAATTCAGCCGCTCCAGAGCTTCGCCGTGCTCCTTCAACTGTGAGTCATACTTTAAATGTATCTGGAGCACTGAACTTCTTTTTCTGCTTCGGTGATTTGTAGAAAATATATAAAGTTAATCCTCTCGCATGTCTAATTAAACTCTATTTTTTCCTTAAGCCAAGCATTTTTAACATTGTTGTACAAAGGCTTTCAGTCAGACATTTTATTTCAAGGCAGAAATAGTTCTCCGGGTTTTAGGGAAGCTCTTTTTTTAAGCATTTGATGTCCGTAGCCTTTTCTTCAAAACTCTCCTACCTTTTGTTGTCACCTTCTGTCCCTCTTGCCGTTGTGCATCTGTTTGCCCCCTTCCTCACTCCTCCTGAGCGTATCTGTATCCCCCTGCAGCCTCGGCCTCGTCTCCCCGCGCCGCCTCAGACCTGGAGCAGGCCCGGCCACAGACCAGCGGGGAGGAGGAGCTGCAGCTCCAGCTGGCAATAGCCATGAGCAGAGAGGAGAGTCAGAAGGTAAGGTTGACAAGAGAGACACAGATAGAAGCAAAAGATAACATAACCCCATTCAGTGTTGTGTATCCTAGTAACTAAGAGAAATGGGCCTCTGTGTCTCACGTTGTATTCATTGATTTGGCTCCTGGTAGCGCAGTGTTCTAGTTGGAGAAAAGAGTCTCCATGCCACATCATCAGCAGTCTGTAAACAAGTAGAGACAAGTTTCCTGAGAACTTTGAACTGAACTTTTACATAATGAACTTAAAGATAAGCTCAACCTGACATCATTCAACAGCGCTCTGTTTGGAGGTGACCATAAGATGGACAGTACGTGCTTTGAACCCGTTGCCGTTTTATTGGGGACACAGGTACGATAATATAAGACTCACCCTTTTTTAAATCTGATGGTTTTCTCTTTCGGCTTTGCTTCAAATGTAAAGCTATGGATATTATAAAGAGGTTTTTGCTCCCCATTTTTTAATGCATATAAGGAGATACAGAAGAGGTGAGCTAAGGAAGCTTGTTTCCCCCCACTGAACATATACTTACAGTACATTCAGGGGGAGGTAATACTGATTATCTTTCACAAGTTTGTGGCACGACTGACACTGAGTGGTCCGCCTGAGTAGAAAAGAGCTAAAGTACATATATTCACTGTTCGGCTACACCTCCTTCCTAGGCTATACACCTCACCTTCTTACTCATCTTTACCAGCAGTATTAGTAACTGTATAGAGCACTGCAGAGAGTTCTCAGTACTATATGTACATGAGGTTTTCTTATCTCAGTGGTTTTCATTAATGAAATTTGTACAAATCTTTTTAGCTCTTGCCCACAACATCCGCCTTTCCTCCCCCTCTTACCATAGAGACACACAGCTGCAGATTTCTTAAAGCTTTAGTCAAAAGGAGCTTAAACCGGTTCAAACACAGGTAGAAATCAGTCACCTAACTACCCCACAAAAAAACCTTATTAACTTTTAATGTTGTTTAATATACAACAGTGATATAGCTCATATGACACTTTCCTGCAACTGAATATTGACCTTTCTTTTTACTCTTTGCTTCCATTTTTCCTTCTTTCCGCTTGGGAATCATGCTTCTTTTTACGGAGTACCATATCAGCGCTTATACGCAATGTAACCTCTTGGCTGATTTTTTTTCCCTCTATTTTGCTCTTAACTTCTCTTTGTAAATCAGCATAAAAGTCACTGGTTTCCATTTGTTCCGCCGGACTGGTCTAGAGTGGTGTTTTGCTAACGGCGTTGCATTCATGGTTCTGTTGCATTCATGACGTCACAATGCCGCCCCTGCAGGAGCAGCGCTGTCGCCAAGGAGATGACTCCCTGTTACAGAAGGCCCTGGATGAGAGCCGGAGAGAGAGCCAGTCAGGGACACACGAGGTTAGTTTTGAAAATGCGTGCGCATGAGCTGGACGGCTTGTGTGTGGTAAATGTACATTTGCATAGAAAGGTGGGTGGGAGCGGAGCGTTTGTAGGTGGGGAGCTGGCAGGCATTTTGAGAATGAAGCCGAGTTCCTCACTTGGATTTGGAGATAGGGAGGACATGTGAGACCAAAAAAAAATATATAAGAAACATAGAAAGGGGACTTTAAGAGGGAAAGAGTAGAGAGCTTAGAAAGGAGATGTTTGCTACATGATAATGACTGGGACCTGTTTAACCTTGCTGTTTTAACGTCACATCACCCTAAGGGTCCTTATCTTGTTGTACATCTGTCAAAAATCCAATCAAATTCACTGACTGTGTTATATAAATGTCCCCTGGGCATGTAATTGGCTACACAATGTTCGTATTACTCTTACCATAGAGAGACAGGTGCTTTCAGCTGCGTCAGGAAGTGGGTGTACTGGGTGGCCAACTGAAAAACGATGCAAAATACTCACATTATCAGGCACACAAAATCCAACGTCCATCATACTGGGAATAAAAAAAGTATTTTGTATTAATCCTGTTAATTAGGATTTTTTGTTTCACAAACACAGTTCCAGTCAAAGGTTTACATACTCTCACTGTGCCTGGGAAGGTCTTTTACAGCTTTTCAGGGTGAGTTGTTGGTTAATTTAGGCGTGCTGATGATAAAGCATACAATACAAAGGATTACTGAAAAAAAAACAAATGGTTGCACAACTTTGAATTTGTTATGGATTTCCTTCAGTACATACAGGGTCAAAATTATACCCACATATAAACTGATCAACTGAAATTAATTTTCAAAACACCAACAACATCATCTGGTGGAAATAAGATGTCTCCTTCTCCAGCAATTAAAGCATCAAAAAAAAGATCAATAAGGTCATTGTCCAGTGTCTTTGTCAGGTTTCCTTTGCAGTTGAAGTTTAATTGTTCAAGCAATCAGCTAAATTTGCAATATGATATTCTTTCACTGCTGATACTATTTGTGTTTATGGGCCCAGTGAGTATTTATTGGGCTGCATATACTCCTCACGCCACAGTGATTACATTATAATAGAAATATCACAAATTAGGTTTATAATTAATTAGAAGGGTCATGTAGAGTAGATTTATTCACACAGTTACATTTGCTTACTTTACAAGACCACAAATTTTAATATTTGACCAATTTCCAAAAATCCTATGAGCCCCGGTTCCCATGCTTGCTGCTAGCTTAAACAGCTACTGTAAACATGGAGAACTAACATCAATGCCAAAAAATCAATCAAATAAGGAAGTTAAGATATGTTTCAAATTGATAAATATGACTTATTTGTTTTTTTTTTGCTGAATGGTAACTACACATAAAGGAGTCTTAAATAATTCTAATTAATAAAAGTAGTTTACTATTCTTTAATGTTGATATTTATATTCTGAGTGAAATATTAGTTTTGGCCCTCTGCCCTCTCATAGATTGTACTTTTGGCCCTCTGAAGGTAAAACGTTTGGGCACCCATGCTTTAAAATGTTTTTTAACTGCAGCACAATTCACTTCCTTTCTTTTTACAATCACCATTAGCAGCAACACCTTGGTTTAGTTGTCCTTTCTTATACAGCATGACTGGTCTCACGCACATCTGTGGAGAAGTCTTTAAACTTCGACTTTCAATTTTCATCGAGTTCATTGAGCCTTCCATGCATTCATTTGTTTATCAGCCCCTTAATTTGCGTGTTCACCCGCATAACTTTTATGGTATGCCAAGTGATTTCTATCTCTTACAAACAAAAGGGGTTTGGGAAACTGTTAAATACTTCAGTGCTGTACTTAGTATGACATCTTAAACTGCAGTATTCTGAATGTGAAAAAGCAGTGTTTGTTAAGTATTTTTTTCTGAATATCAGCTATATTTGTAATTTTCTGTTGTGTTTGGTAACATTATGTGCATTTGAATTTCATGATAAAATCATGTGTCATGAGCCTTCCTGTTTTCCCCTTTAGTCTGCCATGTTGGAACTGGTGGATATATTTGGATCCTCGTCTGAGCCGAAGCCTCCCCCCAGTGACCCTTGGACATCAACTCAGCCTTCTTGTAACATCACCTCCAACCCCTGGGATTCTGTAGGTGGGTGTCTCATTACTGGAACAGGAAGATGTAGACCAGCATGAAACCTGAGGAGTTAGCAGTCAAAACAACGGCAGCTTTTTTTTTTTTAGCCACACTCAGAGAAGACCATATCTGTCTTCACAGCAGTTCAGTCCAGCAGTCCAGTGAATAATAGCCCCTGGGTGGCTCCGTCCTCCTCCTCTAACACATCCTATCCTTGGGCTCCATGTACCAACTCACACCCAGATCCTTGGGAAGCAGCACCTGCCCCCTCCAGTCCTCTTAATAATGCGTGGGACAGCCCCACAGATGGTGGTACTTTACCCTTTATCAGACCTCATAAGAATTCGTGCCTGTTGAACTGTTTCACATTTAGGCACATCATCACCACAAAGCTCTGTTTGTTTTATTTGAGATGTTATCTTATAGACCAAAACAAAGTTGAGCATAACTATAAAGTCAAAGGAAAATAACAAATATTTTGTTAATTTTTGACCAGAAAAACAAAACAATTGTGGCATCCATTTGTATTTAGCTGGTAGGACCAATCTAATAATTTAATGTAAAGTCATCTAAACCACATTTTATTTTCTTTAGCTGTATGTTGAGGGTCGTTTGCCTGATGGAAGATTAACCTCTATCCCAGTCTCAAGTCCTAATTAGGTTTTCTTTCAAGATTGTCCTGTGTTTAGTCCCATTAATCTTATATTTTCACAGATTAATTCTACCAGCTGTTTTTTATTTATTAATTGCAGATATTAACACTGTTGCTTTGTAGCAAACGGTGCTGTGTTCAAATCCCCGGCATGGGTTTGAGTCTGCATAGAGTTTGTATGATCCCCCTGGGCATGTTTGGGTTTTCCCCAGGTAACCTGACCTAAATTCACAGTCCCAAAAACATGACCAGATTCCCTGAGTGTACTACTATTAGTTGTCTTGTGATTAGATCTTCCCACCTGAGCTATATATCTTGGCAGCTCCTCTAGAGTAAACTTTACTGATCATTGCTTTGCTAGCTGAGGCTATTTGTTGAGATGCATGGGCATATATTGGTACAGTAGGTTTTCCGTTTGGGCCACATACATTCAATTTTCACATGATGGATTGAACAGCAGTTCTGTGAGAAGCCTGAGATATATTTTATATCATAACCCTGCTTTAAACTTCCTCATAACTTTCCAATCACCTGTTACGTTTCTTGGTCTTCATGATGCTGTTTGTTCTCTAACGTCCTCCAAAAACCATCGGAGACCTCAGAGAACAGCTGGCTTTATACTTAGATAAATTTAACACGGAGAGATTCTCTTTACTAATGTTACTAACGTATGAAGGCAGTTGGCTGGATTGTATGAGGGGGTATGAGATTTAAAAGGAGATTAGCTAAACTTCATGTCACACTTTTAAAAAATGTTTTAATTTGAAAAAATTTAAAACTTTGTATTTCTTTCCTGCCACTTCGCGGTTTTGCTTTGTCTTTGTCTTGGTCAAATATGACAAATCCCAAAAGGTTTTTGGTAGTAACATGAAAAGAATGTGAGGATAAAATATTTCTGTAGAGCCCTGTAAATCTTCTCTAAGGTTACTTGCAGTCTGGAAACACAAGCATTATATGTCATATTTCGTTTTCCCTCACAGACCATGAAGGGACTGATCCGTTCACTGCACCGGAAGAAGAAAAACCTCAGCAGGAGGTTCCCAAAGCATCCTCCCCTGAGCCAGCCAGCCCAACAGGTAAGGAAACAGAACATCAGAGAGGTTGTGTGTATTTGTCAAACTAACATATTTGGCTAATTTAGCATTAACCTTTTTAAGGGCATTAAATATATCAGTCTGGGGGGATTTCTTTCTGCAGTTATTGTTCAGACTTCACGGTGGGAGATGCTCTGATTGGAATGCAAACACACAGCTATAAATATGAGGGAAGAATGACTGTATTTGACCTCCTGACAAATTTCTTCTGCTTTTGCTATTTTGTCACCTTAACATTTTTTAAATAATCGGCCTATTCACTAGCAGGGACCACGCCACAGATAGAGAATTTTAACAGTTTATTGAAGGCATGGAGAATTGAACAGTCTGAGGAGGGACATCGGAGACCCAGGGGAAGACTCAGTGTGGGGGTGCAGTCTTCGAGAAATCATCTTTCCGAGCCTGCTCAGAACCCCCTCAGACAAAAGCCTATACAATGTGCAAGGCACGGAGAAAGTCATCTCGAGGCCCTTTATGAGAGGTCGTTGCAATCCAATCAGATAAAAGTTTGTCTGAGTAAGGAATCCCAGCAGATTACCGAGTCGTCAACGCGGGGTTGAGCAGTTCCTCAGCAATCCCTTGTGCTGAGCAAGCATGTAGCGACTGTGGAGAGGAAAAACTCCCCTTTAGCGGGAAGAAACCTCTGGCAGAACCTGGCTCAGAACAAGCGGTCGTCCGCCACGACCGTCTGGGGGTCTGAGGAGACAGAAAGCAGGGGGCGTTGTAGTTGAGCAGGACGCCGGACCGGATGGAGCTTGTTCTCCAACAGTCCGAGCCCACGACGGAACATCTGCGGGAACGGCTCGGGACCTAAACGAGAGATTGGAAGAGTTAGTAGAGGAGTGAACAGGGGCACAGAATGTGGAGGCTGTGTCCGATGGACGCTGCTGAGAAAAAAGGGGGAAGGGTAGAAGGGGCGGGTCGGCAGTTACCCAGGAGAGAAGGAGCGGGTCGGCAGTTACCCAGGAGAGATGGAACGGGTCGGCAGTTACCCAGGAGAGATGGAACGGGTCGGCAGTTACCCGGAAGAGAGGGAACGGGTCGGCAGTTACCCGAAGAGAGGGAACGGGTCGCAGTTACCCGGAAGAGAGGGAACGGGTCGGCAGTTACCCGAAGAGAGGGAACGGTCGGCAGTTACCCGGAAAGATGGAACGGGTCGGCAGTTACCCGGAAGAGAGGAACGGGTCGGCAGTTACCCGGAAGAGAGGGAACGGGTCGGCAGTTACCCGGAAGAGAGGGAACGGGTCGGCAGTTACCCGGAAAGAGAGGAACGGGTCGGCAGTTACCCAGAAGAGATGGAACGGGTCGGCAGTTACCCAGGAGAGAGGGAACGGGTCGGCAGTTACCCGGAAGAGAGGGAACGGGTCGGCAGTTACCCGGAAGAGAGGGAACGGGTCGGCAGTTACCCGGAAGAGAGGGAACGGGTCGGCAGTTACCCGGAAGAGAGGGAACGGGTCGGCAGTTACCCGGAAGAGAGGGAACGGGTCGGCAGTTACCCGGAAGAGAGGGAACGGGTCGGCAGTTACCCGGAAGAGAGGGAACGGGTCGGCAGTTACCCGGAAGAGAGGGAACGGGTCGGCAGTTACCCGGAAGAGAGGGAACGGGTCGGCAGTTACCCGGAAGAGAGGGAACGGGTCGGCAGTTACCCGGAAGAGAGGGAACGGGTCGGCAGTTACCCGAAAGAGAGGGAACGGGTCGGCAGTTACCCGAAAGAGAGGGAACGGGTCGGCAGTTACCCGAAAGAGAGGGAACGGGTCGGCAGTTACCCGAAAGAGAGGGAACGGGTCGGCAGTTACCCGAAAGAGAGGGAACGGGTCGGCAAGACCCTGCAAAGAGCGGCGACGGGTCGGCAAGACCCTGCAAAGAGCGGCGACGGGTCGGCAAGACCCTGCAAAGAGCGGCGACGGGTCGGCAAGACCCTGCAAAGAGCGGCGACGGGTCGGCAAGACCCTGCAAAGAGCGGCGACGGGTCAGCAGGTACCCGGAACCTAGAGGGAGGGGAAGGGAGGGGCGAAACAATCGAGCCAAACGAGGGATGAAGAGCGGGCAGAGCTTATAAGTGTATCGTGATGTGATTAGAGATGTAGGACAGGTGCGGGGTACCGGAAGAGTTGATTAAGACTAATTACGAAGTGGTACGAAGTGGATCTGAAACGTGGTCCCTGCTCCCGAACCTAAGTCAACAAGTTAACTCCATGTTTTAATATCAAGCAGTGGCTGCTCCAGACCAGATTTATCAGGGTGGGGCCAGTGTTATTTCCAGGAGGGCACAGAACAAAAAATAAATAAATAATAAAATAAGAGGGCAACATTTTATCATTGAATTTCAACTGTTTGTTTGTTGTTAAACTAAATCTCTGAAGGTAAAATATGTATTTGGTCCACAGGACTAATTAATTAAGACCTCTTTGCCAGTGAATATAATCATAAGTTATTGATTTTGTATTATCTCGTCTTTAGTACAGTGGCCATTGCAGGGGCCAGATTAACAAGGACAATATAGGTGCCTCTTTGTCACCCCATGATATGAGCAAATAAAAAGTGCTGTTTTCATATAGGGATTAATACCATTATAAACACAGATACAATATGTCCAAACCAGCCTGGCTCTATGTGAAAAAAGGAATTAACCCCCAAACCCAATAATTGATTTTGCCCCTTGGCAGCAGCAAAACCCCTCAGATCTTTGCAATAACTAGTGAAGAGTCCATACCATATTTGAACAGCCATGTTCACATGGAATCCCAATGAAATACATTAAACAGTGTGAATATGGCATGCAAAAGGTCAGTGGTTATGAATACCTTTGCAAGGTACAGTAGTTGTTCACTGCTTGCCTGTGAAAGATTTATGGAAAATTTTTCTGTGCTAAGGAATCTTTCTTCAATTTTTTTAATCCTTTCATTGGTGGGTTTACTAAAAATGATTTTAAAACATTGTTTGTATTCCTTTTCCAGATGCAGAGATGTTGGCAGTAAAAACTGAATCTGAGCTGTTCCCTGAACAAGACTCGGACTCAGACCCGTTTAAAGCAGATCCACCAATGAAACACCAAGTGAACGGTCGCAAGTCAGCCAGTCCAGAGATGTTTGACCTCTCCCGCTTGGCGCCGCCTCTTAGCGCCCCACCTGTTCGTGTTTGCCGGACTCCGGAGGCCTTCCTTGGACCCACTGGGGCCTCGCTGGTCAATTTGGAAACTCTGATTCCCCCGAAGCTCCCTAACAAGACCCAGAACAACCCCTTCCTCTCAGGTACCGTGGGCCTTCTCTGCCATTCACTAGCTACCAGTCATTGCTGGCTTATTGGGAGTTTTATGTTTACTTCTACCTCATTCTGTCCTTTCAGGTCTGAGTGCACCATCTCCCAACAACCCCTTCTACTGCGACCAACCACGGCTCACCCTCAACCAAATGCGACCCTCGTCCACGTCTCCGCTACCCGCGCACATGCTGTCCTACAGCCCGTCGCTGCCCCTCCCTCTGCTCCACCAGCCGCCTGTTCTGCCTTCCTCCTTCACACAGCCTCCTTCTGGGCTTCTGGACCTCCCCTCTAACCTCCCACAGCCCCTGCTCCCCCTCTCTCCTCGACCGGCGCCTCACGCTCACACACAAACGCACAGCCACAACCCTTTCCTCTGAGACCTCTGCGTCACACAGCCTGCGATCTGCACGGGAAAAAACGGACCCTTAAGGGAAATGATGTACGCCAGCTACAGTGAAACTAGTGTAAAAGAGTGTGAACTGGATGCAACAGATCCATGCGATGAATCTGTGTCTGTCTAAAGACACGTCAGCTGCTAAAAAACCTAACTCACTCATTCATGCACTCAAGCGTGCCTCAGGATGCATAAACATTGACATGTACGCAACAACAAACTGACAGTCTGTATGTGAAAAGTCTGTTTGATTCTTATTTTTTTTTTGCGCGCCCACAGACACAACGCTCCATTTCATGAAGCAACACACTCTGATTGTCCCCAAAGCTTCACTGGGATACTTACTGCTGCTTCACCGACGAAAGCATGAATGCGTTTTCCTCACAAGACTCCAAACTATTATGTTCTTAGGAGAACGGGAGATGAGTTCCTACCAGGACGTACTTTTTATTCCGATGATTTAAACAGTATTTAAAGCTTTCTGTTCTGGAAGAGGACCCCAAACTGTGAGATAAAAGAAAGCACAGAGCACAAATTGAACTCATGGACTCTTTCATTTATATAGATTATGACTAATAGTGCTGTGAAAAAGCATTTGCCTTCATTAGATTTCCTCAGTTTTTGCTCTTTTGACATAGTTTTACCTCCATCAGGAGATATATATTTTCGTGCCCATCTTTCTGTCTGTTAGAAACATAACTAAAAAATGTATGGACTGATTTCGATAAATATGGCACCAGAAAACAACTGATAACATTTTGAAGTTGAGCCGACATGAAGCGCGTATCCACCTTCTGACCAGCGATGCTAACCTCCACTTCTCCTCCTGGTCAGAGAGCTCACAAGCAGCTCCCCTTGTGCAGCAGCCCTGCTTTGGATGGAGCAAATGCACAGCAAATTAATCAGGCTTACACATACCTCCCCTTTTTCCTGTAAGAGCACAGCGATAGCACGACTACAATCATGTGTCTGATTAACAGGTTTTATTGGAAAAGTACCGAATGTTAGAATTACGCGACATGAGGATCAGGGGGGGTGAATGGCTCTGGCTGAGGTAAGCACTCTCTGAGTGCTTTTCTAATTCTTGCTTTTGGTCATTAAACCAGTTGTAATATTAACTAGAGATAAAATGGGTAAATACAAACACAGTATTCAAAATAGAAATGGTAATAGCCCCCTAACCCCTAAACAGCTTTTATCATCAACAATTGCAATAGGAAATGTATACTTTGTTTACTAGAAGTGAGGGTTTTTTTTTTACATACTTTTATATTTATGTTCCCTACTGTTCTTGAAATCATGCCTCCACAACTCAATTAAATATAAGTCTGAAATTTCGGTGGCGGGCCGTGCATTTCACCCCTAGACCTTCAGTAACATCCTATATATTCCAGCCTCAATTAATAAACCTTTTAATAGCATCAATATGACACCCCGGCTGTAGACTTAATACAGAATCACAAATGGCTGGTCAAGCGACAGTCGATTTCCAGAGTATTTAAAATTAATAAGCTTCCATTCACAATCAAGAGTAGGAAACTAAGATTATGGATACAGTCAAATCTAAAAAATAAAAGGCAATTTAATCAGCATAGTTTTGAGAACTCCACCAAAGTATATGAGAGCTTAACAAGTTTGTCCAACAAAATGTGCATTGTCACCGTATCGGCTCTAACGAGGCGATAACGAAACTAAGAATTCAACCCAGCGATCATCAGGCAGGAAGCGGGCTACACACTGGTCACCAGTCCAATGTGGGGCAACAAACAAATTAAACTACAAATAAAATGTTTGCACTCACCAGCGTGGATCTTCTCCACATCGCCTGCTTATCTGAAAACAAAATCCATCCTTCTTTCCTTTCTCAAAAAGACCTCAATGGCTCTGTTATACAGTTTATATGTCCAGGTCCATGATAAGTCCTGTCCGGTTGAATTTCTTGAAAAGCCAGTCTTGAAAATGGCATGGCAAGAATCTCCGACCACATCTATTACTTCTTCTTCTCCTTCAGCCATCATGTATTAAAAAATACACTGCTGGTGGTTCTCAGTAGCTAAAAAAATCAAATTTTTTCACTGGTGCCTATCCAATCAGAGGACACGTACATGCTATTCAGCATCACGCCTTCTAGCAGGACTTGCTGTCACAGACTAAAAAGCTGATTGGCTATTGCAACTGGCTATATTAGTTTACTCAGCGCATAGGAGCCTGCTCTGTGGATTGTGAAGGCTTTGGCAGATTTCATACAATTTGACAACACAACACAGCTGAAATATGATTTGATACCGTATTATTTAATACTGGAAGCATCGCAATTAAGTGGATGTAATATGAAATACAAAGAAAAACCAGCAGGAATAATTTTTTTTCAAAATATTTACAAAAATACAAGAACAAATGTATTTTTCTGAATATGTGTAGACCTGCAGAGAAGGCCGTGCAGGTCCTGACGGCCTGCCACTGATCTGAATCCATTGTGGAAGTGAAAATTGCTTGTGGACTTTGGATTATTGTTTTGCTGCATAACCAATAGCCAAACATTTCCCACAGTTCATATCTTCAGTCATGCATAGCTCAAGAAGTAACAGATCCCAGGATCGTCACACTACCACCACCATGTATGACGATAAGTATCTATTAGTGTGTTTTCACTGGAGTCCTAAAGCCTTAGAAATGGCTTTATAACCCTCTGTAGACTGAGGGTCAGATGTGTAACAGTTGTGTCTTTGCTCATCAAAATACTATGGGTTGCTTTTTGAGATTTTTGTTGCCTTCTTAATTTTGCTGGAACGGTTTCTATGATGGAAAATTAACATACATGTATCTACATCAGCATAATAGTTTCCTGATAGATTTATTTCTGCAGGTCTGGCAATCTTAATCTTAGTTCATATTTCTCCATCAGCAAGTTTGCACCCACACAAAAAACATATTGAAGGAACATTTTTCCTTGTATACTTCTCCATTGTTGTATTGGTGCTCATACTGATGCTCATGTCTCTAGTTAATGATAGTTTATTTACTTAAGCTTGTAGACGCATTTCCTATCAAGGAGCAATGGTTGACAAAGAGTGAGTTTTGATTGCAAATATATTGCATCGATCTGGTGAAACAATGTTAGGCTGACCAATCACAGATGTGCACTTGTCGTTGAGTTCAACAATTAAAAAAAATAATCCTACTTAATATTTCTCCATCTACGTCGAAACAGATAGACGCAGCGCCATTATCTGTCGATGCAAAGGCTCTCCGTTACCTGCGCAACACATGGAGTAGAGTCCAATTTTCTAAATGTCTGTCTCTGTCAATGGAGAATATATGCATGTGATTGGTCAGCTCAACAACAGCCAAAGATTGTGTCACCAGAATGGTGCTCTATAGTTGATGTAATCAGTAGTTAATGCAGCCTTTGAGCACTACGTGCTTTGTATTGAAAGAGAAGTTTATCTAATATGGTCTGTTGGCGATTTTGACCACAAGGAGGTGTAGAGAACCACAAAACACACTGCTGGGTTTGTTTCCATGCGTTTTTAGAGTATTCTATGAGCTGCACTATTAGTAAAAAGCTTTACAGCTTAATCTTAACTTACTTTCTGTCAGCCATTGGTTCTTGAGTGGGAATGTGTTAACAAGATATAGGAAAAATAAACTCTACTTAACCAGAAACTACACTGCAATGGTAGGCAGACCAGCCATTGCATTGTTATTATAGAAGTTACACCAAAAGTCACTGATCTATCTCATTTAATTGTTATAACAGGTAAGAATGTTTGCAATCATAGCTTTTAATCACGACTTTTAATTTGATTTGGGTAACTTTCTCTGTTAATAGATGAGATCGTTGTCTGAGAACAGCTTTATATAATTTATTTTATCTGTGTCTAAAAGTTGTTTAGTGATCTGAATCATTTAGAAGAGGCAAAAAATATTGAAGAAATTTGTAAGAGTGCAAATACTTTTCCACAGTATTGTAAATTATTCATTAACTTTATGCCCTGCAGTTTCACGAATTTCTTGTTGTAAGTTAACTCAGTTATTTGTCATTTACCGCAAATAGCCCCTTCGGGTTCTGGGGTAAATCAGCCTACAACTGATTTCACGTAAACGTGGACCTACTAAGATCTCTGATTGTATCCGTGCCTGTTTCCTTTGAAAGCCCCAAAATGTTCTCCCCTAATCCACTGTAGAAGAACTTAAAATAGTTAACCTAAAATAATTGACCTAAAATGATCAAATTGGTAGAGTGTAACCACAGAAAACAAAATACAGGCAAATAATTTAGCCTACTATACTGTTAATGAAAAGGCCTGTCGAGACAGTAGGTAAAAGTAATGAGAAGCGATAACCAATGTAAAGCTCTTTGCTCACTTCTGGTATGACAAAAACAGAATCTGAGAAAATTCCCGCAAGGAGACACTTTATCACTGCACTGACCCTGGACTTGAATGTGTAACTCCTATCTATAAACACTTACGGGCTTAGGACATATGTATGTATGTATTTATTGAAAAATATATTGCTGTATTATTAAATATACCAATAAACAGCTAGTGTTTGCATTTATAGTTTTGAATGTTTTCATTTACTGTCCTTCTGACTCATTTATTCCTTGGCTTATGATCATGAAAGCTGATAAGAGGGTAAAACCTTCAATATCCACTTTTGCAGAAATTTGTAAAGATGCTCGCTGATAAAGAAAAATGTGAGGTTAAAAATACACAAATTAAATCAATGAATGACCTTTTCCAGGTAACTGGTATATATGTCAATTCAGTGCCTCACAGTAGTATTCATACCTCTGGATTTCTATTCATGTTTTTTTTTTTTTACTTTTTGTCAAATAACAAACACAAACTTCAAAGTATTTTATTGGAATTTTATATGATTGACCAGCAGAGTTGGTGAAGTGGAAGAAAACGTGTTTTTCAAGACAGAACAAAGCCAAGAGGTCCTGTTTGTGTGTGCGCTACACCTCGTTTGCTCCCACACCCCTAAATATAGTCCAGTGCAACCAGTCGTGTTTACTAGTTATTTCATTAGCATATAGAGATAAGCTGTGTGTCGTTTTATTTAAGTATGAACACAGAGACCGGATTGCTGCTGATTGTTTAAATTTATATGTATTCCACACTTTTCAAATGGAGAAATCTGGCCTGAACAAATGATTGTAAAACATTAAAAGCCCCCAGGCAGCTGAGTGAGTCAGGCTGGATGTAGATACTAAATATCACTGAATAACCACTTTAAAAACGAAAATTGGCCGCAGTTTCATAAGCGTCAATATTCTAGACATAAAGGATGAAAATAACTGGTCCCAACACCGACCCCTGCAGGACTCTTTAGCTACTGTTCATAAATAAATAAATAAATGAAAATGTCTGCACTCGGTGTTATATGAGAAACATGATTATAATAACGTCATAGACACAACTCTTTATAATAATAACTGTCTTTATTCAACCAATCCGTGAAATTAACTTGATATAAAAGCGTTGACTTCTTGCAAATTCATCGAAAAAAGAGCCTAGGTTGCATACAGCCACTAGATGGAAGCATATAATTGCTCAGCATCTGTTTAGACAGTTTTTTTTGTGGGTTTTTTTATCAGGCGTTTACTGACAAATAACCTCACCCCAAAATACTCCACATATACTATCATCTGGTTGCTAGACAAATAGTGACTATTTTTAATGTCTGAGGATGAGATTAACTGGGATCTCATTGATCACCTATGAACCGACACTGAAAATAGGTCACATATTAAATTACTAAGAAATAATGATGACCAGTGGCACAGTGGTTAACAGTATTGCCTTTATAGCAAAAAGATCCTCTGTGTGAATCCCAACTTATCTTGTTTATGCATTTGAAATGTGCATGTGTCGGCTCCCCCTGGGTACTATGCCTTCCTGGCATAGCTCACAAAAATACGGTTTAAATTATCATCAAATATAAGTGTTTAAGTTGTTGTGTGTCCTCTATGTCTCTGTGTTGCCCCGTGATGGACCCGCAACCTTTGCAAGATGCTCCACCCCACCCAGGGACCGCTGGAAATAGACATCAGTGAACCTGCAGAGACAAGTGGGTATAGATAATAGATAGATGTAATTAGTGTTTTAGTTTGTGATGCCAGTTTTTGCATGCATTCATGCATCAATTTTTTTCTTTCTAACCAATCCATCAACACTTCCACGTAGGTTTGATCTTAACGTACCATGAACAACATAAAGTAAGCCAGCTGGTAAAGGCCACCTTGCACTCTTTCAAAAAGCAACACATTACTTTTTTTTTAAGCAAACTACAGAAAAACGAGGGGAAATGAATTATGCCCACAGTAAGAGACTCACTCAACCATTAAGATTGGCTTTAAAGGCTGCCATTATTTGTCCCCAAGCAAAATCATGTTTTCTGACCACAGATCTGAGCAGCTGCAGCCTCCACCTCCACATACAGTAAATCTGCAATTTCACCATGTGGTGCTGATTTTGTGGAGGAGGGGAACATAAACAGGCAGTGGTGAGTTCTTGTGGGAACAGTTTTTTGGAGGGGAGTAAAAACAATTTTTCTATTGCAAAAGTGCTCACAGAAGGATTAGAGACATTGTGAACCTGTAGGACAAAAATCTCGATATCAGCAGTCAGATTGCCAACCTCAGTCTGAACCTCTGAAATGAAAACATCTGAGCAATATAATTGCATGTAAGGTAATTATCTGTGACTGTCTGCAGCTATCCATCTCTATTATTCAGGAATAATATCTTGTTTCTTTCATAGCACCGGTGCATATTACATAGTGTAAGTCTCCCGTTTCAGAAGTCAACAACTAAGTGAGTAAAGTTTGTTTGCAGCCAAGCTGACAGAAGTAAATGTTTCAGATATTGGCAGAAATACACAAAAAAGCAAACTGCCTCTTTCCATTCTGTTAGACTTGTCTAGATCTGCCAATGTTTCTGCAGAAAGATGCCAAATATCCTCTGGTTTTGACTAATCGTACCCGCTTGGAGCTGATGTTTCTGGCCTGCTGTGAGGCAATCATCCAATTCAAGGAGCTTTAAGACTGATAAATTGATGCAAGGCCTGAGGAAGGTGCTGCTGCAATGTGGGAACAATTAGTCTGCTGGGGAAATGAACGGCAGCATTTACATAGACACATTCTCAGTGTCTGTAAAGCGTGGGCTTTAAACTGCAACCTGCAGCTCTGTGTCAGTGGAAGATTACGTGGGTTGGTGTGCGAAACAAGAAAGTACACTTTAATGAGACTAGTTTTCCTTTTCTTTCTTCCTTAGTAGTGAATACAGTAAAATACATTCTAGCTATGGAATGTGACACTGCTTCAAGAAGCTGTTAGATCAGTTCTCATAAGCAAAACAACCATCTATTGTCTTTATATATGTGTATATATGTGTCTTTATATTTTCTTATTCAGGGGGGTGGTGCTTATCTCCAATTGTCATTAGGCGAGAGGCAGGACAGCTTTGTAGTCAACCACAGGGTTTGAGAGAAATTAACTTACTTACGGTCAGTCAGAGGAGGGTAGAGGGGCCAGGGAGAACCTGCTAATGTGTGAGGAGAATGTGCAAATTTCATGCAGATTGACCACAGGCTAGGATAGGAACCCCACCTCCCTGCTGCAAGGCAACATTAGAAACCACTGCTCCACAGTGCAGCACCTATGTAATCATATCAGAACTGAACATTCTTCTTCTGTAGCAGATGTAGGCTTAATTTTTGTTTTGTTTTTATCTTTGTTATGGAAGAACAAAAGTATAATATATATGTTAATATATCTGAAGTGCATTTTGAGATTTGTGATATGTTGTGGACAATATAGTACTACAAATATTTTAAATGGTATTATGCAATGTGAAAGTATTTGAACCCTTACATATTTCTTGAGTTTTTGTTTGTTTTTGTTTTGCTCTTTGACACACTTAAATGTTTCAGATAATCATAACAAGGTAAATCATTTAAGAAAAAAAATAAAACAGAGAAAATACAAACAGTAGCTTTTAAATGAAGATTGGCTTTATTAGGAAAAAAGCTATAAAAACTGATTTGGTCATTTCTCCCCATTATTAAATTAGGAATTTTCTCAACTCCATTTGACTTTGTTCTTTTAAAATGTTGGATTTCTGTTGTAAATACACATCAGATAAAATAGGATTATGATACACATAGCAAATAGTAAAATATCAGCTGCTTAGAGAGTAAACACAAATTTTCTCCTACCATATAAATACTAAGCTGTAGACATGTATATGGTGTCAACAGAGAACAGTTTATTGAAATAAAAACTAATGAAGTTGATTATATAATATTGGTGTGGTCATAATGGTTGATTGGTGCCTATATTTCTGATTGTTTCTCAACATTTTTCCATTTTGTGAGGGCCATTAAAAAAAATACAGAAATAACTTGAAGACCAGACCTAAACCTTAATCTCTAATTTTAACATAATGGCACTGTTCACTTGGAGGATAAATTACAATAGTTAAAAATAAAAAAAATAATTATCAATGGTTTAAATTAAAGGACATTAGGTAGTATTCACATCTATCTATGAGAAATAAATCTGAAAACGATTTTAAAAGTCCAATAAATTACTATAACGTCAACCCTTCTCATGCCATGAGACAAGGTTTGTTGAATATTGATTTCTATTTTTTCTTTTTTCGTTTTGCAGGTAACTAAACATATTTAAAACAAGCATTATTTTCAGTCCACGGTTTAAGCTTAGATTTAATGAAACAACCATTAAGACATCTATCCTATTTTTTTTTTTAAGTTCTAAATGCTGAGATGTGGAAAAAAAAATCCTCTTTCAGAAATCATGATTTAAGAAAAAGGGGTTGACAATAATAAAAACGTCACAATGCGTCAAAACTGGCAACGAAATAGTCCAATCCAGCGTCTGTCCGTGTTTTGTAACAGCCAATCAGCGCTTTACAGTCATTTTATCCGGAAGTTGCTATGTTCCACTATGTTTACCTCAGATGGAACCTCTTCGCGTTGAAAAATTACACGATAACTACCACTAAACCCACCAGAGTAGATTATAGTAATGCTGTTTGTCGCCCTAATTACGTTTAATATTCCTAAAAGTTACAAAATTACCGCTTAATGACACTATTATACACGTGTTAGCCTCATGGCTGACTCCATGATTTTACATAGCTCATTTTTAATGTCAGATTTGAGCAGGTTTACCGAGGCGTCCGCTGATAGGGAATTTGGCGAAGTGGGGCAGGGCGTTCAGGGATGAAACCGAGTCCAGCAAAGCGGCTCCGGGCGGCGGATGAAGACGGAGAAGTGAGAAAAAGAGGGGGAGAAGAAGGAGGAGAGCAAGCAGAGGCTGAAAGGAGGAAGACAGTCGATGTGGTTGGTGATGGACACAACTAGAATGAATTAAAAGGCATACGTTTTTGAGCCATGTTGCCTATAAGCAGGGAATGCAGTAAAGCAGCCACTTTATCCTGCTTGTGCAATTAGATGAAAACATCGACTACATTTAGGAAACCCCACAGAATTTTAGTGGAATATATCACTTGAATCCGTCTGGTTGCCTACTTCACGCTGCACGTAATGTTTTGAGAAGTGTCCCTGTGACAGTTTTAGTCATCTTCAAGATCACTTCCCCCTATACTGGTGCCCCTTGTTGCTGTTTTTTTCTGTGGTTGCCACAGCATCAAGTGTTTGCACTGAGTGTGAACTTTCTCTGTTTCCTCTTTCCTGCAGAGTATTATCATGCCAGTACACAACGCATCGTGTTGGTTGGACGAGTGTCTGCAGGCCATATTACAGCAAGACTTCACTGGCTCCATGGAGCTCTCTGTGTTCGACGATGCAAGCACAGTATGTTTCTTTATAAGTTTGCACGTTTTGTGCCTCTGGAGCTGCTGAAATATTTCTCTCTGTGCATGCCACTCAGGATGATTCAAGGAGAGTGCTGGAGAGTTGGACAGAGCGGATGAGGGATCAGGGAATCTCAATGGTGATCTCTGGTCACAATTCTCCTCATCCCAGAGGAGGTTAGTTTAGCTACTGGTCAGTCATACATTTCGGATGTATCGAAAACTGCGATCTGAAAATTCTGCGATCCGGTTGAGTTGTATTGGAGAAGGGATGCATTTAAACAACTGCAGGATAGTAGCTTTCTAGGACTGTCTATGTGAAAACCACTTTTAAATCAATTAGTGCCCTCAGAAAATACAACAATGAAAAGTATAGTGATGCTCCTCCTTACTAAGTCACAATATTTTGGTAGTGAAATCTCATCAGAATTTACGCTAATGTACCTAAAACAGAGACAGATTACACTTAATTTTGGAGATGAAGAATTTTACTTAGATTCCTATGTAGTCTTGAAAAGTATAGAATTTCATATTATCCATGTGGATGCATTTAAATATAAAAAAACTGAGTGTTATTATGATCTTTCTAGGGCTAGCCAGACCATAACATGATGGGGTGATCCATCCTCTTCACACTTCAAGTAGCCACGATATGTGGTTTAACTAGTTAAATTATTTAATTAAAAGTCATTAATTTACACAAGACTTTTAACACAAAGTGGAGGTGGGTGTAAATTCAGGGTGAACAGTGTGCCTTAAAAAATGCTGCTATCTGAATATTAAACAAACTTGCCTATTTAAAATAAATAAACCGAATGACAATAACTGACCCCACAAATAAAGATAAAAGGAGAAATCTAGGTTCTCCCTTTATTTCTGATTTGCCAAACCGACACTTTGGTTGTTCTCTTATTCATGACTATTTTAGTTTTCTTTAGTTCCTGACTGAGAACCCACAATCTAAAAGGACTATTTAGCTGTCTTTGTTGGTCTGTTCCCCATTCTCAGATAAAGATTTTCAACTGGACAATTCAAACTGATCTCAAATTGGTTTAAGAAATTTGTATTTCTTTCAGGTTTTTCCAGGTTAGATTTTACACACGTTAGTATTATAGTATATAAAATATAGCTATTCTAGAATGGTCCAGGAAAATTAAAACCACAGTAAAAAGTTGAAGCTAAGCAAAACAGAAGCTGACTTTTGACTATACCGCCATACTGCAGTTATGCATTTTAATGATGTCATCAAGCTGTGCATACATACTTTTAACTGGGTATGCATTGGACACTGATGTTCCGTGTTTGTCTTCACACTATTTTTAAAATGTTTAAAGTCTGCTGGGTTTTTTTCATTTAATGGAAAAGGAACCAGTTGAAGTTGAAGCATTACATTTCAAATATATGCAGGATTCTCTGTGATATTAAATGTATAAATAAGTAACCAGTAAAGCAGACAATTTTGAACTTTATTTTCACAATATGTATCCCTTTTTTATTCAGAATATCTTCATCATTATGTGGAGAATTTTCTGTTGCATTACTATGGAAAAAATAAATGAATATGGTTTACATGCATTTTGCACAATGATGTTCTTTAAATGGCATTATAAACCTTTCTTCCAATGTGCCTGGAAAGGGAGAATGTTCATATGCAGTCATTTTGACATTTATAAAGAAAAAAAAAAGGATGTAACGCAATACATATTATTATAGCACATGCCTTAGATTTTATTGCAATATAGATTTGGGGCCATATCACCCAGCCCTATCAGAACTATTAATATTATGTCCAGTAAGAGGAATCATGTCACTTAAATGATTGCTTTTACTCTAAATAAAACATTTCCAAGAGTATAAAAAAATATGAGATTAATTGTATGTCTTAATATTCTGTTGACTGTTTTCGTGCAGTTTGAGGATTTTTAAAATGCAGTTTTTACTTAGCATTTTGCTTGTTTTATGGTAGATCCTTGAACAGAAACACGTGTGCTATTTTGTCTTCCAGTGGGATTTGCAAAGAATAAGGCGGTGACTCAAAGTACTGGACAGTACTTGTGCTTTCAGGATGCGGTAGGTATGCCTCAGATGATCACCTAGCAATGCTCTTCAGGTTTGGTAGACCTTTCACATCGCAAAGCATATAACACTGAAAATCTTTGTATCCCCTTATAGTATATAGTATCGAATGCTAACTTTTCTTTTTTAGTACATTTTTCTGTAGTTACATGTACAGTGTTACCACACAGGTGTGGAAGAAAGAGTATGACATTTTAAAAGTCATTAAAGCAGCAATCACTTAAACCACAACGCTGTTTTTGTTTTTCGTACTACTCTTCTTCTGCAACAGCTACAGGTGAAACTCAAAGATATAGTGCAAAAGTTCATTTATTCTAGTAATTCAATTTAAAAGTTGAAACTAATATGATATATAGTCATTACATTCAAATATATTTCAAGCATTAATTTGTTAAAATTTCAATTATAAATTCATTTTCTTCCACACTTTTTCCTTCCACATATGCCCCTTTTCCACTAGGGCCAGTACGGTACGGGTAGCTTAGGAACCGTTGTGGTGTGTTTCCATTACATGATTCCGATCCGAGCCGACCCCTTTTTTTGGACTACCTCTGCCTTGGTCCGAAGCGTGTCGAAGCGACCCAACACACCCACCCATGGAGTGATTGGTCCAGTAATACAATATGCCTCTCCCGCCTACCTAGCAGCGGTAGCCACTGATTGGCCTGGAGTTGTTTGTTTGAAGTGATGTCTCAGAATGTAATAACAGTAACAGCACCAAGATCAGAAATGTTCTCCATAAAATTGGAAATATTCATAGTGTCGGAGAAGGTTTTATTTCTCTTTGCTTTAATTGGCTCCATACTAAAAAAAGACTGAGTTCTTTATGAATGGTTTTATAGCGTTTAGGAAGAGTTGTGGTTTTGATAAAGCTGAAGGCGAAAGGTGACAGGGAGACTCTACATTGATACGGGCTACAGCTTCGCCTGAAGCAGGGGAGAAAATGCCTTGATATGGTCTGCAGCTTCGGCATCTAGGACATCAGAAAACTTTGTGTGATGACAGATTTGTATCAGATTGCCAAGAGGAATGGAGCTGCGATCGGGGCTATTATAACCTTCCACACGCTGGCTTCTGTCAGGTAGCAGTAGCAGGCAAAGTCGGTGTGTGACTGTTTGCAGAAGCGGGTATCGAGGCAGAGAAGCAAGAATTCTCCACAGTGATCAGAGAGCTGGGTCAGCTGTAAGGCGGCAGATTCGGAGTTTCAACAACAGACCGGATGATCGCTGGTAAGATCAGTACTGGCGTGAGGAACAAAGATCCGGAGCTGGAGGCATGAACAGATCGATGTCTGAGAGATGTGAGGTTAGTTAAAAGTCTTTACATTTTTTAGAGGATCTGTGTTGTCATGATGACTTTGTGGGTCCTTTTTTGCTGGTGCTTTTGTTAAACTAAGCCCATCCATGTCCTCACCCACTAGTGTTGTTCTGAGATGGTAATAGAAACACAATCTACCTGTTCTAGGCCGTACCGTGCCGTACCAATCGGGTCTAAAGCGTCACTAGTGGAAAAGGGTCAATAGATTTTGATGAATGTTCCTGATACAGCACTTTGGGAACACCCAACCTCTTTTGCATTGACCTTTTGAGGCTTTCCCTCCTCATGGAGGGTGTCAGTGATGGTTTTCTAAACAACTGTCATGTCAGCAGCCTTCCCCATGATTGTGATTCCTACTGAACCAAACAGAGAGCATTTAAAAGTTCAGGAATCCTTTGCAGGTGTCTTGGATTAATTAGAGTTTGACACTTTGAGCCATAGGACAATATTCTATCTTTATATTCCATTTTCTGAGATTTTGAATTTGGAGTTTCACAAGCTGTGAGCAATAATGATGAAAATTATAAAAAGTAAAGGCATAAAATATTCACAATATTCTAATTTTTCATGTTTCTCTTGTAGTTACCTGACAGATGTATGTATTACAGGGGAAGGTAATTTTTACAGACTCTGACCAGTCTTCAGTGTAAAAACAACCTATGGAAATGTCATAGTGGTTTAATAGTTTAAACGATTTCATTCACATGCTGTGGGATTTCTGATATTGCAGTTATTTTAGTATAGCAGAGTTTTTCCATTGGCCTAGGTTAGTCAACAGCTGTTATAATGATCTTTGGTTCAACAACTCAAAGCGTTTTATCAACTGGTAATAAAATACTTGTCCTCTTAAAACATAACTTTAAATTTAATATTTTATGTCGTCCTTTACTTTAATTTTCCTCCCCGTATAATTATACTATTACAATTCTTAAGCATCTGCAAGAGGCTTAGTCTATCCCAATAAGATGCAAACCCTTCGAGCATCATCAATATTTTTACTTTATGCTGTCTAAATATGCCACAAACACATGTTCTCTGTTCAGAAGAGAGTTTAACATAAGAACCAATCCCAAACAGATGTCAGGTTTTATGAGCCAAACATGACACAGACCATCCTGGCTAATTCTCAGGAAAGATAAAAAAAAACAATTTTTGCTATAATCTCGATTACAGTCATGGGAAAACCTAAGTACACCCCATGATTCAAAAGCTTATTAAACCACATTTAGTTTCCATAACTTTCGTGTGACCTTATCAGTCTCTCACATTGTTGGGGAAGAATTTTTGGCCCTAAATTTCTTTGGAACATTCTTCGGTTCATTGAGGTTTGCAGACACAGATCTACTAAGGCCCCGCCACAGCATTACCATCAGGTTATGGTCTGGACTTCAATTCTTCATTTCTTTTTCCGCCATTCTATTGTGGATTTGCTGCTCTGTTTGAGATAGTTGACATGTTGATAACCCAAATTTGGCAAAACTTCACCTGTTGGAGAGAGAGCCTCAAATGTATCTCTCGGATGTTTTTGCATACAGTGGAGTTTGCGGTCAACTCGATGGCTAAAAGGTACCTGAGCTCTGTTGCTGTAAAACAAGTCAAAACTAGACAAGCACTCAGAGAGAGATGGCCTCCGGCAAGACGGTTCAGATTAATAAGCTGCAACAGGTGCTTCTCTTACGAAATGTCTGAGAAACGGCAAACTTCAGAAATTCCCTCTTTATAGCAGTGGTCACACTTACTGATGGTCAGTTATTTTAAGTCAATTTCAGTAGCAGGCTCTGCTTGCTATTTTACTTTTTTTCATTTATGTCCAGTGCAAGCAGCAAGGTTGTACTTAGTTTTTCCCCCCAGGACTGATCCAGCAAGGGTAATTCATGTGAGTGCAAGATAGATGGTTATCAGGGCATGATGCTGCATTCAGACTGCAGGCTTTGTCAGCGTCAGGCAACGTTCATAAAGCGACACAAAGATACATTTTTAAGCTGAAGCTCGTGGGCGGGCCTTTCTCTGCTGGATGTTTTAAACACTCGCTGATCGTGGTTGGCTAGACTGCATCGACGTCGGGCAACGTCACTACAGTGAGACGCTCTGATTGGTTGCCGTGCTCCGTCAACAGCTTTAGGGCTGTCAAAAGTTCAACTAGTTGAACTTCTGCGTTATGAGCTCTGAAGCTTAAAACGCAGGAACAGCTTGAAAAGTTGACGGGGCCAAAGCTCACAAAGCGGCGCAAAGACCGTGACGCTCCTCCAAAGGCCCTCCACCGTAGACTTAACATATAATCTTGACGTTGCTTACGCTGACAAAGCCTGCAGTCTGAATGCAGCGTAATGTGTTCCAATTCACAGTGTGGGTGTTGTAGCATGGCCTTATAGCAGCCTAGGTTTAAAATTGTTTGCATTTCATGAAGATGAGAATCAGTGAAGGATCATGACAGCTTGTCAGTATTTACAAAGAGTGGAACAGCCAGCAAAACCAGAGCATTTTTTTTATTTCAGGAAGTGCGATTGCTCATATTGCCTTCCTCTCAGTGCCTTTTTAGGGTGTTGCAGTCTTGAAATGTTCGATTCATTTTACAATTTTAGATACATTAAATGTTAGGATTATATTTTCTTCAAATTTGGTGATTTTAATCTAGAAAGTCTTTCAAACAGGTTTTGTGAGTGGCATTACGTTTTTCTGAAGGCTTACTTTTGTTCTGTGTGTTCATGTGATTTTACAGTTTGTTTGTTTTTTTATAGGATGACATTATGTTGCCCCAGAGAGTTCATCTCCAGTATGAAACCTGTGTTCTGCATCCAAACTCTGTAAGTTTATTTTGCTGTTGTCATTGCCTAGTCACTTCCTTCTCCCTGTTCAGCTTTGCTCAACCCTGCTTCCTGTCTTTCTCCTCACTTTTCCTCAGCTCTTTCCTTTTTCTCTTAATCTGTTGAAATAAAAGTTATTCTTGCAGTTTGCATTAGGGAGTATGTTTTCCGTGGGTGTACATATGTGCAGTTGGCATGTGGAACAGTACGAGTATCCGGTGTTGATGCTTTCTTTGACATGCCAGGTCAAAGGTCAAAGGTTGCGTGTGTGAGGGGAAATGAGTAAGATGGCTCGGAGACAGCAGGCCTACTCCCCTGTACAAACTCCCTGACCTTTGTGGCTATTACTGTAATTTTCTAAGCTCAGTCAAAAAAACAACAACATATAGTTGAGACCAGCTATTTACATAGTTGGAGAAGTAAAAAACTTTTTATTTCTCTCTGTCTGACATTAGATCACTTTTCTGTTTAATTAGTTAGAATTTGACATATGATGGAAATTAGATACCTCTTTTTTTAAGTAGGACAACTTACCAAAATGGGTGGCTGCCAAATATTGATTTGTCCCACTGTAAGTTTTCTTCTGTATACTCCTGTCTCCTTCCATGAATGCTCTTTTTTTTCTTGTTTAGTAAATCTGTCAGGCCACTGATGATCCAGGATCTAGTAGGGGAGCATTCGATTGTTCTAGTAGGGAGAATATTGTCCACAGATAAGTTTATATGGTCAGTCACACACTCAGTAATGGCACTGATTTCCTCCCTGTGTGCTTGGCAAAGAGTAATCCAGTTTGTAGCCTCAAAACAACCCTGTACGTTTTTTTCTGCTTGTGATCACTTCTTCACAGTTGTCTTTGTCACAGGTACAAGAGATTATCAAATTTTAGATAAGTATAGAATAACAAGATTGTGATTTAATTCTCCTAAAGGAGGTCTTGCTTTGGACATGTATGAATCCAAATCAGAATCTAAATAATGGGCCATCTAGATTACCTTGCTTCCGGTTAAAATAGGTTATTGAATGCACACAATTTGATTAATTTTTTTTATTTTGGCCATCGCGGCAGCTGGGAAACTAACACACATGAGAGGGAAATGTACGGAGCCCGGCAGGGGACAGGTGCAGAAATATTTTGAGACGCAAGAATCCGTACCCTCGATTTACAAATCTGTGCGCACGGTTTATCAAACTGTGGCCGTCTGGGGAGTCCTGTCCGCATCATAATATTCCCAAGTTATCGTTAGAAAGAAAAGTGCTACCTTGGCAGAGTGGTTAACATACAGGACTGGCTCCTGCACATTTTGGTTCGAGTCCTGGTTAAGTCATCTGTTTGGGATTTATCATGCAAGTAATTAAAGGGGTGCCTGCAGGAAAGTAGGCTATGAACATAACCTTTGTTGAAGCCGGGACATTTCCCCAGCATTATTTATACATTATAGTTTTGTCCCCAACACACAAAAACCACATGTGGATTTTTTTTTTAACAGTGCAGGTCTAACCTCCACTTATGCTCACATTGCTAGTTTCATATAATCAGTAGGCTATACAAACTGATATCCCACCATCTTAAACAGTTTATGTGCGACTGCTGTAGCATTCTTAGCAGAGATTCATGTTACGTCCAATAAAGACTTGCATTCTAAGTGGGCACAGTATCAACAAGTAACTGGTTAACTCTTATCTTTAATGCAAGGTGTTTATGCTGCGCCACCTGCTCCATGCATCAATGCAAATAGCGCAGCGCTGTGCCTGTATTCCAGTGGGCAAGGTGGGCATACACTTTATGATTTGTGGCCCATTCCTAGGCCGTTTTTCAGCGATGAAACACATGTGCATGAACCCTGCCAGGATGCATAGGTGGCTACAAAACTGTTATCTATAAATACGACACATTTATAGCCTTCTTTCTTGCAGGGACCCAAAACAATATACATACGTTCCCTGTGGGATCAATAAAGATTTTCTGATTATTGCAGGCTCCGAGGACGGGATGCGATCCAACGATTCAACACGTGCTAAGCATGGGTGATAACCACTCTACCAATGTCATGCCTCACTCCCCACTCACACTCCTTTATTATTTGCACCTGTGTTATCCTGAACCTCCAGGGCTCTGCCCCTGATTAATCATTGTTTCCACCTGTTCCTCCTTGGTTCTCCCCTCATTTAAGATCCAGCGAGGCCTTCTATCCTCGCTGGATCATTGATTGTGTCGTGCCTTTTGTTGCTGCACCTCATTAAAACCACCTCACCTGAGTTCTGCTTCTGCATCTGGGTCCTTCGTCTCCCACACTGCAGCACAACCCCTGACACCAAAGGAGCAACTCAAACCATAAAGAGTCAGGGCCCATTATCAATCGGAAAGGATCCCCGATACTGTCACACATGATTCATGAATCTGTGCGCACTGTTTAGTAAACCGAGGGTACGGATTCGTAATCTGTGCGCACAGTTTAGTAAACCGAGGGAACGGATTCTTGCGTCTCAAAAATTATTTTTGCCCATGTCCCCTGCCGGGCTCCGTAGAAAAGTAATGTAATTTGCCCCAGATTTTTATTCTCGTTTATTTTTCCAATGGCACTGTTGCTCAGACGAAGATTTAAGTAATGAAACTGAGCGTCTTACTTACGATCCTTCAAAAGGCTGTAGGTGTAGTGCTAGGTCTGGTGTATTTTTAGTTAAAACATGCTTGTTTTCTGTAAAGTAATTTTACTCAACTAAAGCCGAGTTTATCCTTCTCTGTCTACGCTGAAACAGATAGATGCAACCGCATTATCCGTCAATGCAAGGGCTGTCCGTCACCTATGCAAGCACGGATGGAGAAGAGGCCAATTTTAACTATCCGTCTCTGTCAACAGAGAATGTATGCCTGTGATTGGTCAGCCCAACAACAGCCAGACATAATTTCACCAGAACGGTGCTCTATAGTCACTGTAATCTGTAGTCAATGCAGCATTTGGTCACTACATGCTTTATATTGAAAGGTCAATTTATCTAATATGTTCTTTTAGCGATTTTCAATACAAGGAGGTGTAGAGAACAACAAAACAGACCGCTGTTTTTGTTTGCATGCATTTTTAGAGCTTCACTTGTAATGAAAAGCTTTCCAGCTCATTTAAAAAAACGTACTTATTGTCATCCATTGCTCCTTTAGGGGGACTGCATTCACAAGCTGAAGACAATAAACTCAAGTTAACCAGAAAGAACACTGCAATGGTAGGCAGTAAGGGTGGGGGAAAAAAATTGATTTGCATAAGAATCTCGATTCTTTGAGTAACGATTTAGAACCGATTTTTAAAATAAAAAAATCAAGAAATATTTATATATATGTATGTATGCATGTATATATATATATATATATATATATATATTTTACATGCAGCCTAGGCTTGAAAAAAAAGAGTTTAAGTTCACTTTATTATGAAGTATATTTACTGTAAGTATGTAGCAGTTTACTTCAGAAAGTCTTTTCTTTTTATTGATTCTGTTGTAAAGGTTTAAGATATGGGAAGGGCAACATTCAGAAAATTATATATATTTTCAATACTATAGTTAATTAAAAATCTGCAATAATCAAGAATCTAAATTGAAATTTAATCGGCACTTACAAAAAATCATCAAATAATTGAATCGGGAGAAAAGCATATTGTCTCAGCCCTACAAATTGACACCTTTTTTTTTAACTAATAGTATTGATTGTGAATTGATTCTGAATTGCGAATCGATTCTGAATCATATCGTCACTCCACTAATCGGAATCGAATCGTGAGTTATTGTAAGATTCACATTCCTAGTAGGCAGACGCGCCATAACAAGTCAGCACCCCTTGCTGTCCTGGCGGGGTATTGCTTTGGAACACTGACACACCAACGGAGAAGTACAAAAGGAAAAATGTATCTGTCTAAACAAAGCTTAAGAATAGCAATATGTCATAATGATATTACTAAAGTAAAAGTAAAAAGTACAATGTGGTAAAACTACTAATAGGAGTCAATTTTGTCAAAAAAAGATACTCAAGTAAATGTAAGTGAGTAAATGTAACTACTTATTACCAAACTCTGCATAGGGTATGATGTTTAGTTCCAAAGTGCCTAGGAAGACAGCATTGATGTTGTTTAGTGGGCTTCTATAAAGTGGCTGAAGAACAGCAAAGTTAATATTTTGGAGGGGCAATCATAAAAACATGATCTAGTTCCACTGGGTTCCATCAGAATTTCAACTTACAAAATTTGTTCTTACTCTGGCCATTGCTATAAGCATCAAGTATTAAATATGGGAAAAGCTAAGTATCTCATCACTGCAAGTCCAACAAACCATTTTCTGCTTTCCTGTGAAGTTGAACCTACACAGAGCAAGCTGTCAAAGCAAACATATTCATTACTTGTATGATGGTGAGCATGTGTGTTTTCATAACAGCTGATTGGCTGTAGAGTCCAGAGGCTTCCGGAGGGATCTACAGAGCGCTACACCCGCTGGATCAACTCCCTGACTCAGGATCAGCTCATCACTCAGGTAAACAAACGTGGCTTGTCCGTTAATGCTTGTGTTTCATGCATGGGTGAGAGGTCGCGTGTCAGGCAGCTACTAGGTCAGACAGAGACAGGATACATACGTGTTGCTCACAGTTTGTACGGAAATGTGGCCGAGAAGTGGCGGGTGGAGGCAGTATCACTGCTGCCCCCAGAGCCCATCAAAGCTTCAGCAGTGGAAACAGGTCATACTGTCAGTTGAGCGAGGGTGGATGTTGATGTAAGCTTTTGGCAGTGGAAAAAATATATATTTTGTTAGCCAAAACTGATGTATGTTTTCTTTTGCGCCTTTCTGCTCCAACTGATACTGCAGCAGACATTTAGTTCTTGCTGTGCCACTGTAAATAAATTAATATATTTAAAAGTGGAGCAAACTTTGTCTGGGGTTTTGCAATGAGTGGGCAAAAGATATTCCCGTAAGCCGTTTTACAGCTCTCCTTTACTCCTTCCTGCACTTCAGAGATCCACTGGAGCAGTGACATGGAGGTCCTTTAGGAAACAAGAACACGTCACCATGACTGAACCCTTGAGTTCACTGTGTGCTATCTATCAATCCATCCATCCATTCAATCATTCGTACATATGTGGCAAGGTACAATGAGAGCACAGGCAGGATTCGATCCCACAACTCCCGGGTAAGAGTCATGCGTGCTAACCAGTCAGCCAAAGGGATATCCCTGTGACCAAGCAGCCAGGGCACATGATCAATCGGAGCCACAGTGACAGGACCTCCACACTGTCACATCTCTCCCCCTCTTATCACAAGCACGTCCTCATGATCCCGCGCAGGGTGCCATCAATTTCGAATCCATGGACTTATTACCAGTATCACATGGATCCTGCCAGCAACTGCAAATGTGGGAAGGTACACAACGAGGGCCAGTGTGGGATTTGATCCCACGTAGCCAAAGGGATATCCCTGTGGCCAAGCAGCCAGGGCACATGATAAAACGGAGCCATAGTGGCAGGACCTCCACACTGTCTACATACATACATACATACATACATACATACATACATACATACATACATACATACATACATACATACATAAATACATGCACGCACGCACACACACACACACGTACACACATACTTACAAATTCCGGTTGGATGATGTTAAAATCATCGGAGTAGATGATGCTGTCTTAGGAGCAGTAGTTAATTGTCTGATCAAACCTGGTTAAGGTCATTCACCCATCCTCCTACAGCTTTGGGGTTTTTTTTGTGACCCCCTCCGAACACCCCCCCCCACCCCCCGTCTTTCTGTTGATTCATCCAGGCGGTTCTGTCAATTCTACAGTTGTGACATCTGATGCCAGTGCGTCTTTTCCTTATTGAATCGTGGGGAATTTTGGGTTCAGAGGGATGCAGCATAGTCACAAAACAATAAATAAAGGAAACTACTGTAGTGGTTATGTACATGGGTTGTTTGACTGCACCATGTAATTTTTGCAGTTTACATGTCAGCTGTCAGAGGTTTCAATGAACATAAAGGACTGAATTACTTAAAAGATCAGTTCTGTGCAGATTGGATGATTTCATTTGTTTATATGAGGCAGTAGATAGATATTGTTTTGGCTGAACAGTTGAGTGTATTCTAAAACAATGCTGGTGTCTCACTTAATCTCGAATGAAACTGAGCAGCCAGAGCAAGAGAGCACAAGCATCCAACTGAATGTTGACTTAGCTTTAGGTGCTAGGAAGGGCTGCGACCTGGGCCACTCAATAACTTTTCTTTTTCACACTGTGAGGAAAAACAGCCTTCCCTGTGGTACTCTTGATGCTCTTTGGTTTCCCTTCCTTTCTTACACTGCTGTATACATGTATGTGATGTAACGGACCTGGGACAAAACATTTGAGAGGTGGTAAAACGTTTTTTTTCTAAATGTAGTTGCTAAAAATACTAATACTAGATTGCAGGCATGGTAATCATTAAAACAAGTAATTATTTCATCCTGAAAAGAAGGAAAAGGAATTGTGTCAGATCAACAGCATAGAATCACACTACATAGAATTTTAGATAATCTTATGAGGAGCCTAAGTCTCCTCCCCTTCCGTTCGGTCCATGGGTCCCCTGGCTGAAAAAAAAAAAATGAATGGAATTCAATGGAGCTATAAAAGTATTTTTTTTGGAGCGCTTTGTCTTAATGTCCTCAATCACACATATGTTGAACCTCAATTTAAATGATAACTAATGATGTGCCTTTCTACCGTCTTTGTCAAGTGGTTTGTGATTTATTTGATTGTAAAAATTTGCGATTAAAATGGCTACAAATCAGAAGTCGTACATATGATGTCACGGAGCTAACGCTAGGTAGCACTTAAAATACTCGTCGAAACCTTGTAAAGATTCTCCCGCACTCTGGCTCTCACTCCACCGACTAGTTTTCCCACTGGATAGCCGCCACTTTTCACATGGCCGGATTTACGGTTTTCTCTCCTTCCTTAGTCCTTGAGGCTATGGGCCTTTTTCTCCTTCTTCTTCATTTGTAGTCCACTAAGTTTTTACACAAACCCTAAAATAACTTTTCCTGCCAGTCGAAAATCAGTGTTTTCTCTGCATCAAAACGTGTCATTAAATTTCGCGGGCATCATTTATTCAATCACATTTTAAACAGGATCAGAAAATGACTTTTATGTCTCCACTGAGTCTCATTTATTCTTTTTGTGCAGTAGGGGAACCATGGACCGGAAATAGAAGGGCGTGGCCTAGGCCCCCCCTATTATCTCTCATCTTTGGCAACTCAACAATGTTTTTAAATCCTTCACAATTTATGATCTTCATATCATCTACCCCTATTTGAAAACAGTGAACATCTTCTTAAAACACCTTTTCACTAAACACTTTTGCTTTGGTCACGTCTTGCATATTTTTTCTGGGGAACCAGTGAAATGGCGGTTACGTATTTCTATGTATATCGAGAGAAGAAATTTCCAGTTTGGATTGAACAAAATACACCGTTGCCAAGGGTACAGCAGGACCTGGACTGACTTTCTGTAACATGCGTACACACTTTTACCGTCTGCATAAGCACTCTGCAGGCATTCCAGGAAATTTGTATGATATTAGGTTTCATGAAGCATGAGAGTGAGATCATACACTGATTCTGAAGATGGGGAGCTGCTCCTTTTCTTTTTTCTGCCTTCGATATACCCTGCTTTACTTTTACTCTGTGTATAAATATAATTGCCTTACTAAATTAAACCACAAAATGATGTCCTTCTTCCTATATTTAACCTTTTACGATTCAAAAACACCCCCACCACTCTGATTAGTAACAGTCGGCCTCCTACTGCGCCTGCTGTTTTCCCAGAACTCATTCTTATTCCTCTTATTCATTATTTGGCCACAGGTTACATGTGCAAAATGTTGCAATATTACAACAGACAAGCGAAAAGACGCATAGAGGTGGATACATACACACACACTTCCCAGATAAGATTCAGTCCAGCTGTTCTAACTGGTTGAAACCAGATGTTTGGCACGATTTTCAACATCTGTGATACATTTCTGGCTTGGAGTAGTAGTTAACTTCTGTTATGAAAATGTCACGTGTGTGCATACACATATGTACGTGCATGCGCAGGCACACCATGTGAAATGCGGTGATGCAGTCGGAGGCAGAGGTAGATCTTTGTAAGGATGACCTGCAGGTTCATGAGGTAGAAACTGTAACCAAACAAAGGAGAAAGGATCAACGACATGAGACAAGTGTAGGGAAAGTGGGCTGAGCGCCAACTGGGCAAATAAGTGAGGGTGGGTTTCATCTGTTAAAGCATAAATATTGAGGTTGTTTTGCATTAAAGAGTTTGAGAGAAGAGGAGAAGCAAAAACATGAGTGAGTTAGAGCTCATCTCTAAAGATGGGAGTGTGAATGTTTTCCTTCTATGCTGTAAGAGAACATACAGTATATATCTGTTCTGTTTTCAGGATTAGAGTTGAAGTGTCTTTTTCCACTCAGTGAAACTTTATGTTAGTATCTCCCTATTATTGGGCTGAATTCAACTTAGATTGACAATGAAATATTGCTTTGCTACCCTAAGAAGCTCTTTTACACTCACCCAGTCTTATTCTCTGTAATGTTTAATTTACACTTCTAGTATAAACCAGAAGTTTACTGTGACATATATTACTACTTTGTGGAAACTACTTCTCCATGTGATTGATGTTCTTGGTGCCTAAATTCTGTTCACATCAGGCATTAATGTCCGTGCTCGTTAATTCAGATGGAAGTGGACAGTTTTACATACAACTGCCCACATCTGATGTTACAATCTGTAGCAAGTGATTAGATCCCAGTTTGTCACGGACATGCCCCACAGCGGGCTGTCATCTGAACAGCAAACAGACCATCATTAGCTTTGACTGTCGATCAAAGGAGAATATCCATATTAAATATTTTTTGTGTTGTCAGAATGCGTTCATGCAGGTCGATTAATTTGTAGAATTAACTCGAATAGAACCTCTTTTCTCAGTCGCAGGTCATACAGAGGGATTATCGTCTACGTCACTTCCTGCTCTACAGTGCATGTCTTCTGCAGGAAGAGACGTGATCAAGTCGTGTCGCGCTGTTGGTTTGACAAATCGTTTGATAAAAACAACAAAACGTGCAAGTCCTATAGAAACTATTGACGGCTCTGGTTGAAAGCTATCAGAAGAAGCGATTTGAAGGAGCAGATGATTAAAAATGCAAAAATCTGAAGCGAGAACTTCGAATCAGTCAAGTGCTGGCTAACAAACAAGCTAACATCACTAACCAGCACTGCAACTGCAACATAACTGCAAATAAAAAAAAAGGCAACAGAAACTATATAATGGGTCGGAGTCACATCATCTGTTTTTTTGATCAATAAATAATCCCTTTACTGTTCGGGAGAAACAGTCAGCGTTACATTCAGAAAATTTTAATCTGTTTGCCATTGCAACTGGCTAAAAGATGATTTGGTTAAAAGGACCACATGTAAATGTGATTGTGGAATAAAAAAATAAAAAAATTGCGCCCATCTCTTCTGTACTTCCTTTAAAAAAGAGCAACCGGGTCTGTTTTTCGCCTTTAAACATGGAGAAGCAGCTTTCAGTTTCAATGCTCCCATTATGTGGAACAAACTTCCAGACCACTGAAAAGCTGCTGAAACACTGAGTTCATTCAAATAAAAGCTGAAAAAATGTTAGAGCTGCATTTGAGAAGGCAGGTAATAATAGCTGGAATGTGATATGTTTTTTTTTTTTAAATATGCCTATTGTTTTGCATCTCTAATATCATATTTTAAGCTTTTGTTGTTGTTCTCCCCGAACCATGTAAAGCATCTTTTGCTTCATTGCCTTATTGTTGAGAGTGTGTCAAACAAATAACGTTGCATTGCTTGCCTTTATTTACACCAAAAATTATACTTTTTATATCATATTTAGGAATGTTGATTATTCGTAATTAATCATGATTAATTCACAGCTAATCTGTTTGACAGTCCTAATAATGATATTAAACATTTTACAAATTTTCTACAAAAAAGCTTAATGAATGTAGTCTACAGATGAGACACAAGCAAACTAATGGAGAGTAAAATAATAATTTAAGAGCACAGAAAATGATGACGGTGATGACTGCACAATTTTCACAGATGTGCTGTGGGAAAGTTGGTATTCACGCAGTGCATGCTGGAAGGTTGCTGTTATCTGATTTCAAAAACCACATCTTGGGGGTCTGACACCAAAGAGGATGCAGTAAGCTCCAAAAACTAATCAGAACAAACATCAAACTAATGCTTTGACTTTGTCACCTGCAAAATGTGTGGTAATTCTCTAGTACTGGTACATCTTTGCTACTAAAATGTCATTGAAAAGTCACATTCATTCATTCAGTTTAATTGAACCTCGTGTAAATGTTTTTGTGCTTGCGAATTATAACAAAACCCTGGTGAAATTAAGGAGTTTTGTGGCATATCATGCTTTATTTAGAGGCTTCACTTTGCGTGCTCCAACAACCCTCATTGTATGGATACACGCCGATCTCAAATGGATCTAAATATATCCCAGAAGACTTCAAGTCGCACCAAAATTGTCTGGGTTAATGAACGTATCGCGTACTAGAAATAAGGTCCAGATTGCAAAAAACTGTACTTCCCCTTTAAATATATATTCCCTAATTTCTTATTAATTTTCTCAAGGTTACTCAGTCCTTTAGTTCTTTTTTTTTTTTTTTTTTTTTTACGTGTCCTGTCTAGCAGTATGCTACTCAGAATTGGTGTCTGAGTACCAAGTACAAGCCCAACAGTTTTACTTTCCCAAGCAGAGTATTACAGCTTCGCTGTAGTACGCCACTTGATGTATATGTATGAAAAATCTTTATTAGTGATTACTGTGGGTTCAATTTCCTGACGTCATGGACATTAAACTGAGACAAGAAGGGAGAAAGGAAGAAGGTGAAGAAAAGAAACCGGACCAACAGAGGGGCGAACCGACGACACAAGACAGGGAGGCAAATAAAGAACACAAGAAAACATCCCAGTCCTCCACCTCTGCCGGACGGCAGAGAAACAGTAATACAAAACAAAAACAACAAACTGTACAGAACCAAACCAATAGTTCGGATCTGGTAGAATAAACAAAGAATTACACATTCACTACACACAAGCATTGATTAATGAACATAATACAAATGTTTCTGGTAAGCTCCTGTGAACAACTAACTAATGATGATAACCTCAGCTTAAGATATGTCCGTCCTCACCTATGTCCCCACACCTATGTGTGTGCGAGCATGCAGGTCGGAATAAGGTTTCCCCATGCAAGTGATTGATAGCTGGTGTAAGGAACCGTCAATCCGTCCTACAGGAATCGGCACAGACATGGAGGAGGCAAGAGATGTATGCATCCAGCGTCCCACAGAGTACAGAGTCCACAGGCGGATCAGCGCAGGGTCGATCACCCGCCAAGAGGGGAACAGATGGAAGCCCCAGGGGAGCACCCACCAGCCGCGATGCTGGGGCCCGAGAGATCGCAGTGACGAGCCCACGGGCTCCGCCGGTAACCGGCTACGCCAGGGCGGGCCCGGACCAGGAACCGGAGGCCACGGGGACCAGGGGCACCCCACCCCCCAGCGGGGCCCCAACCCGGGACCAGCCGACAAGGGTCCCCCGCCGCCGCCGCAGGCAAGGAGGACCCGCAGCCAACCGACGGACAACACACGCCGCCGCCACCCCGGACCAGTACCCACCGCCAATAACCCGGCCCGCCTCCACACATCCACACGCCAGGGAGCCACAGCAAGAGCCACAGCGGATGTACGCCCTCCCCAGGCCGCGCCCAGCCGGCACCTGGACATCCAGATCTTCCAGCTCCAGGGTCCAGATCCCGCCCCACGTGGGGCGCCAAGATCAGTGGCCCAGCCAATGCCGGACAGCCCCACCAGGTGAACAGACCAGCCAGCTGAAGTCCTGGGAACCGGCAGGAGGACTGGGCGCCAGGCACGGTCCCCACCGATCCACCGGACGGCACCAACCTATTCTACAACCCCGGCACCCCCATAAGAGGTGCCCCAGTGAATCCAAGGAGGACATCGGCCCGAAACAGCGGCCACCCGACACACCGGACCACCCAGGACCCGCCCGACATGCACCAGGACCGAGCCGGGCCGCAACCGGGACCCCCAGCCCCATGCATCGAGAGTCATCATCAACCAGCAGGCAGGAGCAACCATCACCGACGGGGAGTGACGGGGAGGGAAGAAGATGCATCAGGCCAGAGAGCAGCCAAACACCCAACCTGACAGGTAGACATAGACAGACAGAGACACTCATACGTACCCTCCCTCTCATGTGTACACATTCTTACAAATACAGGACATACGAAAAAAAGGACGCTATACCCTCATTCATACCCCCCATACGTACACTATACTCCATACTCCCAGGCCCAGGGACAGACGCCCCAGTAGAGAACCCTGCCCCTGCACCCAGGAGACAGACCCCTTTGCCCACCAGGACGGGGACAAGTAGACCGCCAAGGCCCCACACCGGCAAGAGCAGCCCACCAGCCCAGGACCCCGACCAGACGGCGTCATGTTGTATCCGGGCTCCGACCCCTGATGGTCCAACGAACAGGGGTGTGGAAAGACCCCCCAGCCTCTCTCCCCCAGCTCAATGTGGTGTTGTTGCGTGTTGTTCTAATGTGCACTTAAAACAGAGGGGGGGGACATGGGAATACTGCCGGGTACCCCCATCTCCCCCCCCCGGCCCTCAGTGTCTAGATGCGTTTAACCAGTGGGTGCCGGCACCACAGGCGAGGCCCCCTCAACGGGGGGGCCTCGCCTGTGGCGCCACACCGCCAGGTCCCTACATGTGCGTTCCCTGTAAATGTTGCAAGTGTAGTGTCTAAATTGCTCAATAAAATCGGGACCCAGGCCGCCACCGGGTAGCGAAGACGGAAGCTCCATCCCGCACCCAGTGACGTGCCCACGTCCCAAGGCCTTGTGAATGGTAGAATGAAGGAGCAGGTGGACAGAGGCATGGGGATGGGGAGAAAATAACTGGGGTGACCATTGCCAACCCCAGGGAGCCAGCTCCCCTGCTGACTCCAATAGGCACCCCCGTTCGGCCCGATCTACCAGGGGTGGGAGGCCCCAGCACGTCCAGTCGGGGCCCACTGGACGTGGTACCGCCGAGCCCCATGGGGGCCCCGGCCATCCACCAGCCCCCATGCCAGGGGCATACCTAAATCCTCCCCAAAATTCACACTGCTAACAAAACACATGTCACTAGACACCCAGGTTGAGTTTAGCCCCCCCTCACCCTCAACGCCCCCCCCCCCTCCCGTCCCAAGCGCACCCCGTTAAAAAGAGCGCCTGTGCTAGATGGTAAAAAGCCTCCCCGCCAATAAGAGACGCCCCAGGCACCGCCAGCGTCCGAGGACCCCCGGGCCGAGGCCGGAACCCGGCGCACCACCGACTCGGGTACCCCGGACATGCCGCGCCAGGCCCGTGAGCAGACCGAAGTCCCGGGCGGCCAATCCCCAGGCCGATATCCTCCAGCCTTGCTTCTACCGCCCGATGGCCGGGTGGCAACAGAACCCAGCACGTCCACCCACCAGCCCACACCCCACCAACTGGTCTGTCACTGTGGAGGCCGACCAACAACGGCCAGAGCCCCCCACCCCAGCACCCCCGCGAGGACTAAGACCAAGACCCATGAGCCATGTCCAGTGTGAATATAGCCGATCGGGCCCGGAGACGCCGGCCACCCGCCACGGCCTCTCGCCGACGCCCGGACGCGGCAAGCGGCCACCGGGGAGCAAGCGACAGGAACCAGCCCGGGGAGATGGAAAGGGCAGCAGCGCCCGCCAACCACCGGCCGACCACAGCCCCCCCCCAGCCGGCACCGACGGCAGCGCCCCCCCCCGGCCAAGCCCCGCCAGGGCCCCAGCCGGGGGGCGCGCCGCCCCAGAACCCCGAGCCCCAGGCCCAGTCCAGACCCCCCCAGAGCAGCACAGCACCAGGCCAGTAACCCGTGTCCGCCAGCACGACCCCTCTAAGGCGCCGCATGCAGCCACTAGGAGTCACCACACAAAGACCCCAAAGTCCCACCCCAGGCGAGGGACTCGGCACCTATCGCCGAACCGCAAGCGGACCCACCCCCAAGGACCTCCCCGCAGTCACCACCAAACCTTAAGCTCCACATCGGCAACCGTGTCCCACAGAACGGAATCAAGGGCCCGACCCCACTAGGTGATGGAACTGATCAAGGGTGACCAGAAAGATTGATCAGATGTGGAGGCAGATGCCGTTTCTAAACCAATGTAATCCAGAAGGAGGTCTCTATATTGATTAATATTCAGAGTATTTTTATTTTTCCAGTTCAAGAGGATATTTTTCTTAGCGATGCATAAGGCGATGTAAAATAATTGCATAGACTTTGTATCCATGGTAACTTCATCTATATTTCCCAGCAAGCAAACTCTGAGAGCAGGTGTGATATTACATTTCAGACACTTTGATAGATCTTCACATATCTGGTACCAATATTTCTTAACAGGTGGGCAGAACCAAAGAGCATGAATATAATTGTCTGGTAGATTGCTTGTACATTGTAAACAGGTATCAGACGGTGTATAACCCATCTTGAACATCCGTTGCCCTGTATAATGCACTCTATGAAGGATTTTATATTGTATTAATCGTAGATTAGGATTCTTAAGAAATTTAAGACCAGAGGTTTTGGTCTATTGAGATGGACAAGTCCATCTCCCATTTTGAAATAGGAAGGGCTATTGATTCATCTATTCTATTTAATGTTTTGTATATTTTAGATAGCAGTTTGGGAGGGTTAAGATTAAGGAAGTCTAAAACTTTTCCTGGAATTTGTAAATCAACTGTATTGAGCCTAAATTTATTTTTTATAATTGATTTAATTTGTTGGTATTCTAAGAATTTATTCTTGTTAATTCCGAATTGTGTAACCAATGTATTAAAGGGGATAAAGTCTGTTCCATCAAATATATGCTCCAGGTATTCAATTCCTTTACAACTCCAGCCTGGAAAGTTAATCATGCATTTTTTTTGTAAGATATCCGGGTTATTCCAGATGGGTGTACGCCTGCATGGGACTAGTGAGGTCTTTGTCATTTTAAGAAATTCCCACCAAGCTGTCAGAGAGGAGCTGATATTTATACTTTTGAAACATTCATTTTGTTTTATATTTGAGCTAACAAAAGGTAGATCTGAAAGTTTTATCTTATTGCATAGTGTCTGTTCTACATCTACCCAGCACTCATCGATATAACTGTGTTTTACCCATCTTGATGTGTATTGGAGTCTGTTGGCTAAGAAATAATGACGAAAGTTTGGTAGGTCTAGACCTCCTTTATCTTTGGACTTCTGTAGTGTTTTTAAGCTGATACGTGGGGGTTTATCTTTCCAAAGGAATTTAGAAACAGAAGAGTCCAGAGATCTAAACCAATCAGGTGATGGTTTGCTTGGGATCATTGAGAATAAATAATTGATTCTAGGCAAAACCATCATTTTTATTGTAGCTACCCTTCCAATAAGTGATATTGGAAGGGATTTCCATCTTGCCAGATCATCTTCCACTTTTTTTAAAAGTGGGACGTAGTTTAGCTTAGATAAGTCTGCCAGTCTTGGTGAGATATGGATACCTAGATATGTAATATTTCCCGACCGGAGCTGTAAAGCAACAGTCCTTTAGTTCAAGTAAATTTAATTGTACTTTATACTGTGTGAATGTAAGGGCTAAATATTAAAAACGACAGATTTGCATTAATATTTTTTTACTCCTACATTTTTTTTTTCTTGAGGATGATGTCTCAGGTTAAGCCACTGCTGTTTTAAGTTTTTGTACTTTTCAGGAATTTTGTAAGTTGTTTAACAAACTTGATGCAGAAATAGTTTTTTTTTCTTCTAAGATGGAAAAAAGTATTTACCACAGCCACAGTAGCTGACTAAGTTTTTTAATATTTTCTAATGTTACACAAATTGTAGAAAAAAATCTGTATAGTTATCTGACCTGTTTTATATTCAGACCTTGTCTTGGGTTTTAGGTATACACTTCCCATGGGCCAACGGTTGTCATGCCAACATGGTTCTGCTCAAGGAAATTGTTCCTGAGAGTCGGGTTGTTTGACGAAGGAGGCAAGGTGAGATTTAACTCTGACACAATTCCCTAAACTAGCCGGAAAACACATCATTTTTTTTAAACAATGATTTTACAGTTCTTTACATCTTAGTTTTTTTTCAAAGTGTGTGCTGCTTATCATGTTAGTATGTTGGTTATTCTTCAACAAACCGAAGGAATGTGTAAACATGATAGCAGCTTTCTCTTGGGGAGAAAATTCATGATTTAACACAGGAGTGTCCACATTTTTTCAATGGGGGCTACAACTGTCTAGTTAAAGGTGCAATATGTAAGAGTTTTACAATGTCTCAATCATGTTGGAAGGAAGGGTTTATTGAAACAGGAAGCTGGGTGTTTGCCAGGGTTATTACCATTAACGAAAACTACAAAAAAAAACATATTCATTAACTCAAATAAAAATAAAAACGAGAGTTTGAAACAAAAGAAAATGAACTGAAACTGTAATGAGTGTTCACAAAGCTAACTAAAACGAAATGAATTTATTGAGAAAATGTGCTTAGTTTTCGTTTCATAAAGTGTCTCTTAAAATCTAGAAGAATTATTTATATGTCGCTCCCCGCCTACTGCGCGTTGTAACTAGAAACAGATGCAATCATCTGTTTCGCCTTTTAATGAAAACAACAGAACGGGAAAGTTGGATACAATCCCGTCGACTCGCCTCCTTTCAAGGCAAATAGAAGTTGCCACTCAGTGTTTATAGAACTGTAGCACATGCATATATTTTTGGGCTTTCTAATGCAGATGTGCTGTTATTGTGATTACAGAACTTTGAACCTTACTCTTCCATACATCTTTAATACTAGCCTGATTTGTATGGTTAATCTTGCCCATATGTATATATGTTAATCTGGCCCATGTCAATACATTTTTAAAAAAGCATATTAATTTTCTGAGATTTTGTCAAACATTTCTTCTTCTTTTTTCTGTTTTTCCCTGGTACATAACTTGTTTAACAAAAAGACTGAAACTAAAACTGAAACTAATGAAAACTAAACTGAAACTAAGAGTAAAAAAAAAATCTAAACTCCTTTCAAATGGTAAAAGCTAATTAAAACTATAATAGAAGTTTAAATCTTAAGTCAAAGCTAAATAAAAACTAAAACTAATGAAAATGTTAAAACTATTATAACCCTGGTGGTTGCCGTTTTTTAAATAATTTTACAAACATTGCTGCAGAACATAGTCATTCTTTACAGTCTTTTCTACCTCCGTACTTCCTGTTTCCAGAGCCAATAAAACGTGAGGCTGAAAGGTTAGCAATCTTCAACATTCATAATTTGACACTGACTGGGCTGGAGGCTAGCATTGAGCTAACAGTGCTAGCAGTAATTAGAAAAAAATAGCCTGCCCTTAAAATATCTCAAGCTAGTTTTTTTCAATTACCAACAACTTGATATTGCAGTGAAATATATTTATCTACTGATAAACTTACTGTGGATGACCCATCTCCGCTCTTCATCCTGATTTTTCTGACACCGTAACTGGCAACCCAGTATGAAACTCACAAAGGGGAGGTGGAGAATGACTGAGAGTGGACACTTTTATTGGACTACATTACTCAAATTTGACCACAAAATGTTATTCTTACATATTGTACCTTTAAAGGGAGACAAAATTAGTATGTCTTTTTTTATTTAAAAAAACAAACAGCAAAAGCAATTCAATTGTAAAAAGAAACTAAAGACTTAATATTTTAATGAAATGTATTTGCTGGATTTCAATATGGACATAGTCTGTAAATTGATGGAGTAATCTAGGCTATGAGAAAAAATGTAACTCCCCTCTCATTTATTTAAATGAGTTTAATTTTAATTAATGATTTTTTTTTTGTAATTTCTGTATGTTTGCTCCAAATGAAAATAAAAGCAAAAAGAAAGGTTAATACGTAAATAATTTTGACGTTTTTTTTTTCCATTTCAAGATTATTTTATTTGTCTGCTGCATATTTTTTTATCAGTAAAAATTTCAATTTCATTTGTTTTAAGTTAATTACCTTCTAGTGTAAGAGGTCGAGCCCTATCTTTTACTATTTGACTGCTAAAGGTCACACGTAGACTGTATGTTGAAGAATTGAACTTTCATCCAGTTATGATTATTAATAATAGAAGAGCAAAATTAGGTTGATACCAATACCAAGGTTATTTCTGTTCTTATTTTGTAAAACACTATACATTTTATACCTTATCCAACACACATGCACTTATATCAAACGAGGATTCATCATATGTAGATACACGATAGCACTTGATGTTTCACAAATTGAGCTTTATTTTTGACATAGATGCTTTTACAAATCATATTGTATCAAGTTCTGAAGCAAATATTGGGTGTCAATTTTTTTTACCATCATAAAAAAAATTATTAAATTTATCACCCATATTGTTGTTTGTTTTCTTCTAAGCTAAACGGGCTTTGCTACTGCCAGCAAATGTTGTACCTTTACATATACAGATCCAGTCAATCTGTTTTCTCTTCAGGGAGTCCCGGAGGATCTGCTCTTCTTCTACCAGCTGCTTCGTCAAGGGGGTTGTCCATTCAGGGTCGACCGCTGCCTGCTGGTTTATCGTTACCATGAGAGGGCTGCTACTCATTCTGTGACAGAGTCAGTCTCACCATTCCCACTAAGTTTCTCTCACACGCACATGCTTAGTCACAGCGTTGATCCTCCACCTACACGCAGCTGCCCACTGGCATCCCTGAGTTTCCCAGGGCTCTCACATGCGTTCACACGCGAACCCAAATACTCTCACTGACACACACTCAGGGATGCTTTTGGACTTTATGGATTGGACTTTATGGTAATGTCTTTGGAATTCCAGTCACTTTCCCAGCACTCAAATTAGGAATTTTGGCCTTCTCTGCCTGGAATGTTCACTATCCATTCAAAGCTGCTTGCAAAGAATCTTATTTTGGTGTGAACAGAAGTGTTTGGCATGTTGTGTGTCAAGCTTCCATTTCTGCAGCTGCCTGAGCTTCGCCATCCAGGGTCTGCAGGTGTGCATGTGTGTTTTTTAAATGTGAACCGGAGCAAAATTAAAGGGAACTTCCTTCGTGACCCTCCAACCTTCCCACCATTTGACTTCTCTTTCTGGTGTTGATGCACCTTCATCATCCTTCTCTGTGTTTTATCTATCTGTCTATTTTTTGGAGGTCTATTTCAAGCATGTCTACTTTCACCCCCCCCCCTCTTGTCACCCCCTCCCTTACATTTACACTGCCTTTACTTCCTCATATCAGCCCAATGAAACCATAACCCTATTTCTGTCTGACAATCAGTCAGTGCAGATGACCTAATGTGAGGTGAAATGTCTTTTTTTAAAGGATGGTGTCAGACAGCAATTTTTTTCTTTTTTCCAACAGGCTCTGTTTATAAATGCGTGTGGCAGCTGTGTGTTTAGTAAATCCTTACTATATTGCTGCCATATCTCCGAGACAGCGGAAGTAAAGAAAGAAGCAAAGCAAAGGAAACTTGTAGAGACCACCCAGGCTCTCCAGTGGTGTGGATTTGGGTTTTGTTTGTCATATGAGGCCCGCTGCTACACGCAATAGGAAGCTTCACTAGAAAAAGTGAGGGGAAAGTGCTTCGGTTGAATGTGTGCAGATAATTAGTCAATGTCAGTGACGGGTTGGAACAAAAATACCCGTCTTACAGTTTTAGATCTGTCTGCCGCAATCAAATCCCACATGTATTTAGTGATGCTGTGACCTTGAAGACCAGCAAAAAAAAATAATAATTCTCTTGTTAATGACATCACGTTGGTGCACACAGGTTGTGCACTCATGGTTTAGTTCTCTGTGAACGTCTGCAGTAGGATAATATCGGGGCAATAGTCACGGAAAATGTGGGTTGAGTTTCAGATGAAAGATCAAAATACTTAGAATGGAATTAGCTAAGTCCCATAAAAAACAAAATATAGTTGCAACAAGTTTGTTGTAGAGGTTGGTCAAATGAGACTGTCTGTCTGCAATTTAGATCCAGTTGTTCTATGAAGGCCAAAGGTGGTTTCTTTTGCCCTATTTCCACTATGGCCAGTACGGTACAGAATGGAACGGGTCAATACGGTTGTGGAAAAAGCATCTCTGTTCTGTTGTTGAAGATTACATTTTTGGAAAACAGAGATTTTTTTGTTTTTGTTTTACCAATGTACTACTTAGACTTCCATAGCTCATGGTGATGTCAATCTAGCCATCTTGCAATAATTATGCAGCTTGTTTTTGGATAGACATTAAATTCAAGTCAGCTCCAGGACAGAATGATTGCAATAAAAGCAGGTTTTTGAAAATATTTTTATCACTTGCAATTTCTTCTTAGGAAAAAAAAAATCAGGTATGACACAAAAATGAATAAAGGAAGTACTACATTGAAAAATCTCAAATTAAAAGTACTGCTCTGCCATTAAAATTGTGTTTTTTATTTGATTTATTGAAACACAAAACCTAAAACAATAAAAAAATAAAATATAAATAATTTTTTTTAAATCTAGAAAATGTCTTTTTTCTGTAACCAGGAAGAATGTCTGTGAACCTGAACCTACTGTGAAAAAGAATTTGAGCACTGCAGCAGCTTGACGTGAACCTGCACCTTCGAACAGGAGTCACCAACACTAACCATTCAGCCAACATTACAATATGATGGAATGTGCGGATTCAATGGTATATATGCTAATAAGATTCCCACGTTGTTTGAAACTTATATAATTCGCAACTCACACTGATTTATTTTTAATTTTAAGATGCTTGCAGTTAACAAGGAGTGTGCTACTTTTTTGAAATTTTAAAGTATAGCTTACTCTGAAACAAACAAACAAATCCAGACCAATCAGCGGCTACCGCTGCTGTGTAGGGGTGAAAGGGATATCAAGTCCGGGCCAAACAGTCCATAGGTGGGCGTTTCGGGTCGCTTAGGCACGCTTAGAACCAAGGCAGAGGTAGTCCGAAAAAAAGGGGTCAGCTGGGGTCGGCTTGTAACGGACGCAGGTTATGGAAATACGCCAAAGTGTCCCCTTCAGTACCGTACTGGCAGTAGTGGAAATGGGGCATTTGAGGCCTCCAGTGAAGAATAACCATGGAAACCAGAACACTGGTCATAGAAAAACGTTAAATTCGTATTAGTTTAGAAAACAATATTCAAAACTTTGAACACCTTACAGAGTGTTTGTTTTTCAGTCCATTATGTGAACCTGGAAAGAGCGTTACACAAGCTGCTGGGACATCTCTAAACTGGCAAGGAGACAATTATTTGAAGAAGCAGCCAAGAGATCCACAGCTTAGGAGAATATGTAGACAGTTGTCAGTTTATAGACCTACAAAACTGGTAGAAGGAAACTCCAATAGACTTGTAAAAAAAAAAAAAAAAAGATTTTCAAGATCATAAATCATCTTTCTTTCACTTTTTAACTGTGCCCTGCTGTGTTTGTGAGGTGAAAAAAAAACCCATATAGTTCATGGGGTATGAGTACAAGCGCCACCCTTAAAAGAATAACATAAAATATTATTTGCTAAATTATTTTAAACGAACTGAGCTTACCAACTTGGTATACGAGTTTGAATTGATAAAAGACTTGCCATAATCATGATCATATTTCCCTTTTCTGTAATCAGGGAGAGCATCTGGAAGCTGCGCGTAGACTTTCTGCAAGAGAGAGTACTCAGTCAGTGGGAAAACTTCACCATATGGAATGCTGGGAAGCAGGGGAAGAAGTTGTACCGAAGCCTGAGCTTGGTCAATCAGAAGAAGGTAGCCGAGCTCCTCTACTAGCCGAGCCGTGCTGCTTTTATTGCTCTGTTCACCTACGTCGGCATTCACGGATGTTCTTGTCATGTCAGGTCAAAGCGTTCTGTGATGTGGACGAAAAGAAAATTCTCAAGGGTTTCTACACGTATCAGGAATCCAAGGTGAGATCACTATGGAGAAAAAAAAAAAAATCACATTTTGTGTTGTACAGCTCCCTCACAGCAGGGCTGCAAGGTCTTTGATTCCTAACGCTTAACCAACACTTATAAACTGTTTAATGTTTATGGACGTCTCTGTTGATATGACTTCAGGAAAGACCGAAGCCTACAGTCCCCATCCTGCACTACAAAGAAGCCACGGGCCCCTTCATTATCTGCGTTAAACTGGTGAGCCGAGATCGTGTTTGCGTGTTGCGTGTTTGTTGTTTCTGACCGCGTGTCCCTCAGGTCTGTTTTCCAGCACTAACGACATAATGATGGAGGGCGTGTGCCCAGCACAGGATGTAAATCTCACAAACGTACAGGAAAGGCTGCAAGGATATGGAAAGAGACAGCAGCCTGATCTTTGATCATGGGATGCTTGTGCAAGCACCTCATGCTTGAAATCAAGCTATATACCTGGAAATGTTTAGGATTTTGGACAGAATTTCTGTTTGTAGTTTAGAAAAAAAAAGATAAAATACAGACAGAGCTTCTTTCTTTATCCCTGAGCGAGATTTAGATTCAAATCTGAAGTGACCCCACCTATGGGGTCGACTAATTGCTCAATTATGGAAATTGTGAGAGGTAATCAGACACAGAACACTGAGATCTGGAGCCTGTCACAGTTTTCTTCTCTAAGATATATTTAATCATGTACAGTTTGTTTAACGACTGTGTTGCATTTCATACAAAAAATTAAAAATACAAGCTGTTAAACTGTAAGTTTTTCCTCCAATACATATTTATTCTTTGATCCATACTAAATAGAGCTTTATTTATGCTGTGGTTCTATTTGTAGGACATGACAGGAGGAGTTCTGGAGGAAAACCTCAATTCTTTGCAGCTGAGGGAAGGGACCGATTACTACCATTTCAACTGAGAGCTCAAAGTGATGCAGAAGACCACATGAGTCCTGCAGGTTAAACAGACAGAGGAATGCAGAAGACTGATTTATGAAAACATGAACACAAACTCAATGAGATACTGTTTATAACATGGAGGCGAAGAGAGAGCAGCAGCAGATTAAAGGATAAAAACAAAAGACGAAGGATAAAGTTCATATTGTGTCTAAATTATTAAAGAGGCCTGTTACTGTGTAACAAGATGAAGATTTTTGAGTCCTTATAGTTTAACTTGGCGAAGTTAACAGATCTGTTTTTCTGCTTCTCTCTTGATCCATCGTTTCAAGTTCGTTAGTTTTGGCTCATTCTGAGGAGCTTTTACAATAAATTCTACTTTTTAGGGAAATACACTTTCTGGTTAAGCAGGATCTGAGCAAAACTGAAACCAGCTTCGTATTGTGAACAAGGTTCTGTTTAATGAACTGTGAAACCACAGGAACCAAGCAATGCCTGTAAGATGCTCTTGTTCATATAGAAAATGTTTATTTATTATTCCTAAAAGATAGCAAAAATAACTACAGGGGAATCTGAATAAATTAGAGTATGATCAGAAAGTTTATCTAATGCAGTTCTTGAAGTGAAACTTGCATAATAAATGTATTAAAGAGAGAGTACATTTCAAGTTTTCATTCTGCTTACCCCAAATTTCAGAATCTTTTAATTACAGAAAGGTCCATCTACTAAAAAGCATGTCCGTGTACAAATCTGCATATGCTCTCCTTGTTCTGGGTTCCTTTTGCATGAATTCCTGCCTCTTTGGAATGTGGCATGGAGGCATTAAGGAAGCCCAGGTTACTTTACTAGTGACCTTCAGTTCATCTGCATTATAGAGGATGGCACCTCTGACAATCCCTCATAGATTCTCTGTGTGGCTTAGGTCAAGAAATGATTATGGCCAATCAGTCATAGAGCATGAAATCAGCATTATCCTAGAACTTTCGATTAAGCTGATCAGAGAGATAAAGTGCTCTAAAATTTCCCCTTACACACTACGCTTACTTCGGACTTGTTAAAGTTTTTTTCTTTTTAAAAAACAGCAGAGCACCACCAGTTGATGATATAACAATCATGACTGTGGAAACTTCAAACTGGACTCCCAGAAACATGGATTCTGTGCCTTGATCTCCAAACGAAATGCAAACTTAGCTCCACTGAGGAATATTTTTCTTGTCAGATAATCCCACCTTATGTCTGTTTCAGAGGAGGTTTAGCACAAGTAAAGACTCAGTTGTAGTTCTTGTCCAGAATCTGTCTGTTTTGCTCTTGAAGTTTTGACTCCAGCTACAGAACAGGAGTTAATTTATAAAACTTTACGTAGAATCCTCACTAAAACCGTACTTAAGCCCAGCAACTTTTTTTTTTACTTACGCCTAATACGTTTCTGATCTATCAAACCTGGAGTACGCACAGCTGCATACAATTTCCTCTTTATAAATCAGACTTTTCATATAAAAGTGTTCAGCTGTGTTTGGATCATATCCCGCCTCCTACACACCCACTTTCTGCCATAAATGGTCAGTCGAAAGTGCCTAGTGAATATTCTGCACCGATTTAAGACGGCTGATATGGGGCATTTCACGGGTAACCATGGCAACCGAGAGGCGGAGAAAGACACAGCTGCAGGCATGCAGAGGCAGAGAAGACTGTTTGCTTTCAATAAATCAATCAATGTTGATCTATATAGAGCTTTACTCAGCCAAATGCTTCACATAAAAAGAAAAAAATATAGTTACAAAAAAATGTGTTGAAGACAAATGAAAAATAAAAGCAGCAGCACAAGAGATGAAACAAATAAGAACATTAAATAAAAAGTTTCAATTATAGGCTATGATTTTCTCTTATAGCGACAGTAATACTAGAATCAGGTGGTTTGTGTGTCTCACAGGCTTACTAGAATCAAAGAAAATTAAAACAAATGAAACTAAATCACACTAGAACATAATAAGTTTAAGCACTCCTACATTTAAAGCCTGGTGAAAAGGTGCACTTCAAAACTACTTTTAAAAAGTATCATCTATGCAAAATTTTGATTTGGGGTCATAAAAAACACGGAAGAGCTGCAGGTGACACAGCATTGATCCAGCAGCGTGCCTGACATAAAACAAGAATCTTCAATGAGGGCCAGTGCATCCATTGTGCAGAATTATGCTGGGACGCTGCTGCATATTTGTTCTTCACACATGCAGTAATACTAAGACATAGATATGAACATAATTCTTAAATACAACATATTTTTAATCAAATTCTCATTTTTGTTCTTAGTTCCTATAGACGGGATGGGGGAGGGGTTTGTGTGTTGTTTGTGTTCGTCTGTGTGTGCAATGCTCTGCGAGTCTGAAAATGTGGCTTAAATTCACTGTTTTGGCATCTCTCCTGCTGCGCTGTCAGTGCCCTCCGTGTCCAAAAAGTGCGTAAGCAAGATCCTTAGTGTGCTTAAAGTTGCACGCATTTTTCCGCCACATCTTTTTTCTATAAATTCCAAACTTTGCGCATAAAGTTGCGTTAAAACTTGTGGAGGATGTTGGATAACTGTCAAGTCAGCAGCATTGGCAATAGCATCGCTGCATTAAAATTCTTTTTTGTTGGCCTAATGTAATTTTGTAATTTTCTATCAAACTGAAAAGTGGGGTTTTATTAAAAGTAATTGTAATTAATATGTTGTATATTAATAAAGTATGTATAGATTACTGAAATAGATAAACATTTTGATTGTAGTCATATTCATTCAGATGTAGCTGTATCCAAATGAGTGTTGGGTCAATCTTCCTCTCATTGTGTGACATTTCAGCATGTTATTGACAACGGCAGCACTAGAAACGTTCCATTCAAATAAGATTGGAGTCAATAAGAATTGTTTATAAATCTGCCATATGATTGTCAGCAGGAAGGTTAAGCACCAGATAGGTGCTTTCCATGATTTTGCTGAGGGTTGGTGCAGACAAGAAAAATCAGCAGATTGTTAAACTAACTTCTTCAAGCTGGAAAATGATAGGCATGGCTCAGCTGATTAACCGTACAAATATACTGTACTAAAGCAAGAAGAGTTGACTGAAAAAATTTAAAATATTTAAAAGCTTGACCATAGCACATCATGACCACCAGTATTTACCTCTAGGGAATATTTAGCTGTTTCTAACACTGTATTTGGACTGCACTAGTTACTAAGATGTACACGTGTTTTAAGGAACTCTCATCAAAAAATATGCAGCTTCTTAAGGGTGGGATGTTTCACGAACGGATTTCGAAACAGTCCTTGTCTGATGCAACCCTGTAAAATCAGACACACACACACACATCTGCTAAAAAAAGGTGGATTCTGCTCAGCCTGGCTTTTCTTTCGCTGCATTTCTTATGAAACCTAAAGAACAATAACCTTTTTAAGAGGGCACAATTGTGATACATAAACATAAGAAATTGTTTATTTTGCCTCACGGAAAGAAGAGATTTTCTGCCAAAAGGTAAACAGATCTCCCCCTACAAATTCTCCCACTTGTGTTTTTCTGGGTCAGCAACATGGTCTGAGTTACTGTAAATCTGCCCACAGAAGTCAAAAAAGAAGTTGCTAGATGGTTAAAACAAAGAGGGAGACCAAGTTTTTTTTTTTTTTCAAATCTTTTTGTTTTACTGTTACTTAGCTGCCATATGGAGAAACACCAATGCCATTTGAAAGTATGCATATTTTTTTTCTATTTTTTTGGCTATAACAGTATGTCCACTCTACTGTATGTCCTACAGTATAGCGTGATTTTATTCAATACACAAAGACTAAGTAGCACACTAAAAGCGTGGCTTTATAAGTTTCTTTACAAATAAAAATCTGAAAAGCTTGTCTTGCATATTTATTTAGCCCATTTTACCCTGATACCCATGAATAAAATCCAGATAAAACCAGTTCTTACTATTTAGACACCTAATTAGTAAAATGGATCTACCTATCACGTCGTCTGAGGTTTGTTACAGAACAAACATTATGAAGATCGGCAGACGGATCAAGAAGAATTTTGTGGAAAAGTTTTAAATCAGAGTAAAAAAAAAATATTTCAAACAAAGACCGGTTACATAGCTGGATCCAGTTACATTCCAAGTTTCTGCTCTTTCCGTCTCAGTCTCATATCGTTTGTCTTATTAGCGGATAAATGAATTTCTCTTTGGATTTTTTAAGGATTTTTTTAGCTATTGATAAGAAGTCTGAGTGTGCAATTATTTTGTATCAATTTGGAAATTCCTTCATCACTGCATTTTTTTTATACTTGTCAGTTTTTTGTGTTTTTTGTTTGTCAGTTTTACATTGTGCAGACCAAATGCCCTTTTTGGATATGTGATTGGTAACAGTTGAAGAAGTGAGGGGAAGATGGAAGAAGTAAAATACAAGGCCAGTCCTGAAAGAAATCCTGGTAGAGGCTCCAAAAGATATGAAACTAAAGGGATGTTCACCTTTAGACAGCCGTAAACAAAGAGCCAGAGTAAGAATGAAATGGTTAAGATCAGCGCACATTCATGTGTTAGAATGGCTCTGTCAAAATCTACAGGCACTCATCTTCCAGTCCATCTGAGCTTGCACTGTTACAAAGAGCAATGGCCAATATTTTCAGTTTGTAGATATGCAAATGTGGTAAAAAGCAAAACAAAAAAAAAGATTAAATCCAGCAAGAATAGCATCAAATTGTTTTTCTACAAAGGTTTGAGTCTACGTTCCTGTCTCTTTCTGTTTACATACACTGTAAAGATTTCCATTTACATTTTAGACCAGTAGCACAAATTCATGTTACTTAATAAGTAAATCTTTAGTTTTACTAGTTTTGATATTAGATATTACTAAGTTGAAATTTATTTTACAGATGGATTGTATGCTTGTATTGATGAGATTGATCCATGTAAGCTATTAAAATAAAAGAATATAAACCTATTTTTGTCTAAATGAGTCAAGTTGGCTTTACTCAGTCTGCTCTCGTGAGAAATCACTTGGTGGATGATCAGAGTGAGCACTAATGGAGAATCTATGAAAGCGACTTAGAGAGCATAAACAGAGTTGTACTAAGTGTTTACACTCCGTCTCCCTGTAGACATCAGAGCTGATAACTAACACCACCAGGCACAACGAGTGACCCTGACTCTGGAGCCTGTGTGCCCTCACTGGTCAAATAAACCTGAAAGTGTCTGTAAGATAAAAACACACACGCAGCTGCAAGATCTCTGTGTAGTTCTGCTGATAAAAGCAGATAAGAGCTGGGAGTGTTCCAGCGGGGAGGTCAAAGAGGTCCGACGTGGAGGGCTTTTTCATTCACCCGAAGCTGCACCACGTTACTTTCTTTCAGCATCTTTTTACATGCAAGATACGGGGGGGGGGGGGGCAAAAAAGTATTTTTTTAAGCCACTGATTGATCCAGTTGTACCACTTAAAACTCTGAGAGAGATCTGTAATTTTTAACATGATTACACTTCAGCTGTGAGAGACAGAATGTAAAAACAAAAATCTAGGATATCACATTTTAGGATTTTTAAAGAATTTATTAGTATAATGGTTCAGAAAAAAAGTATTTGTTCAATAACTTCACCTCGATACTGTCAAATGTTTCCTGTAGGTCTTCACCAGGTTTGCACACACTACAGCAAGTGTTTTGGTCAATTTTTCCATGCAGCTCTTCTCTAGAGCTGGGATGTTTCAGGGCTGTCGCTGGGCAACACGGACTTTCAACTCCCTCCACAGATTCTCTTTGTGTTCTATGTGGTGTTCAGGATCTGGATTAATAGAACCTCTCAGTTATTACTATATTCAACAAATATTTACAACAAATTCACTCAGTCTGTTATGTATAATCACTATATAAGAGTAATTGAGCTGTAGAAAAACAACTAAACATTTATCAAACTGATTTTTTTATTTGTTAATCATGTAGCAGTTTTATGCTGTGACTGTTGATTTTATGTTAATTTTGAGCCTGTTCCTTTGGCAGGTTTTCAGTGGGAATGTCACTAGTTCACATTAAGCAGTAGAACTTCCTGCGTTGTCTCTATAAATGGCTTATTATGCTGCTGACAAACCTAATTCCTTCACTTCAAAGCTGCTCTCTAGGATTTTAAGATCCCTTCTTATCTTGCAATTTACATTCGGCAACTCGTGTCAGAGGCATCTGAGCAGCCCACAGCATGGTACAACCTCTACTCTGTTGGGTGAGTGTACTTAAAATAACTAAGCCTATTGTATTAGGAGTTTCTGTTAAACATTGCTCTCTGAATGTATTTTCTTTAATTAGCTGTGTCCGTATTGACCTTAAAGGGAAATCCAGTGTTTTCAATCTGGACCTTATTTTTTAGCAATCTGCTGAATCTCCCGTGGCAGCATCAGTGCCAGCAGATTCGCCAGGTTTTTATTATTCCATTATTGTTAAGCCCCCAAATCAGCCCCGGGGGAGAATCAAGAATAACTTCTGAGGTGTTTGTAAATCCAAGGAGAATAAAAACATGGTGAAATTAAGGTTTTTTGGGCAGATTAAACCTTATTACAAGAGGCATTTGGACTGCCCCGAGCAATTACATTCTACGAATACAGCTGATCAAGACTAGAGGTATTAATACTGCTGAACAGCTCAAACCGCCTCCAAACTTCTCAGGGTGAGTGAAAAACCATATAAAATGCTAAAAATAAGGTCCAGGTTGAAAAAAAACAAAACATGGAATGTCCCTTTTTTATGCCCTTGTAAATATACATCATAATAATACTAGATAACTCAAACCTGGACTAAAGCGCTCTCAAGACATCTGAATTCTCAAACTAGGGTTTGAGGCTACACCTTGGACGAATAATTTCTTTATCGCAGGGCTAACCAGTGTTGGGGAAGTTACAAAGAAACTGTAATATATCTCACATTACTAGTTACAATGTCAAAAATGTAATATGTTTGCATTACATATTACTGTCTTAAAAATGTAACTGAGTTACACTACTTTAAGTTACTTCTGGTAAAATATCTTAAATATTTAACACCACTTCTAACCACCGTAACTTATGATTTTACATTTTACACAAGTGTCACACCACAAATACTGTAGTTTTAATACTATATTATTAAAATTAGGTCTCAAGTTCCTTTGCATGCCTTCTATTTCATGGTAATGTTTGTTAAATCTAATCAAAAGAAGTGCTCATCACAAAGATGGTTGATAAAGATGAGACTCCAATGTCTGAAGTCTTACAACAGATGGTTAGGAAAACAGTGTGAATAATGCCGCTGTTTAAATGTACAGTCAATCTTTTCCTCAGCCGTCCTGATTCTTTGATGTTTTAGTTTTGAGCAACAGGAAGTAGATCTTGTTCGATGGTATCCAACTTGCTTTGGTCTGTTGCATTAGATGGCCAGAAAAACGATTTAAAATGCATTTGTATCTTGAGTTACTGAAACTGTAACTAGTAATATATTGCTGTATATTTTGTAAGTAATGCATTACATTACTCAGTTACTGAAAAAAGTAATATATTTCTGTAACATATTACTTTTGTAATGCATTACTCCCAACACTGGGGCTAACACAAAGAAAAAAGCCCTACAAAGTTCATAGAACCTGTCAAGAAGAATTGACTGATTATCTTATTTGTATTAAACTCCTTAAACTCAGAACCTTTCATTGTAGTGTGATCATATGCTATTTTAGATTTTGTTCTACATCCCATTCCTTCTGAACTAAACTGTTGCTTATGTTTTCATGGTTCTGTCAAACAAACTGCATTCATGTTCCTAACGAGCTGCTAATTAAGCGCTATGTCAAGGTTGTTGTGAGATTCAGATTTCGGTGTTAACAAAAGGGATAGCTCAGCTTTTAGAAGTGAGGTTCTCATAAGTCATAGTGAGAAATCCTTTTCTTTTCAGCTGTGGATAACCATGTTAGAATCTTCACTTTGATGAAATAAAATACATTTTTTAATAGTATTTTTATGTTGGACAACTGGAAAACTTTGGCCAGCTGAGTTCATTTCTATTAATATTGTAGCATACATTTTGATCCTTACAGTAAATGAAGTTTTGTTTATTTAAGGTCTTCATACTGTTTATCAAAATCATTGCTAAAGCTGTCGATCAACGGAAAAGGTCAAGCAGAGGGGGATTACCAACTCTCTGGTAAATAAAGATATCTGAATACAGTTTCTGTCACTTTCACTCCCACTAACTGCTGCCCTTTATGCAGGGAAGTATGAAGCGCCATACTTCCTTGCCGAAACGTTCTTTCTTCTCTTTCAACACCCACCATCACAGCCCTTGAGCAAGACACTTTGGCTCATTTAAGATCCCACGGCGTTTCTCAGCTGCCCACTGTGGATAAATTAAGGTTCCTTATAAAGAAAGAGGAAATAAAAGGTCTCAAGGGGGCTGAAATGAGAGATACAGGAATGCGAGAGCATGGAGGCTTGGGGGGAAGCAGTGTGAGGACAGACATGGAGCGTTCCTCCTGTCAGGCTGCTTGAGAAGAGCCAGGTGACTTTAGGCGGATAGGGGGAGAAGGTCAGAGGTGGTGCTGCTCTGTAAATACTTCAGGTGGTGAGGGAGCATCTGAGGTCAATCAGCATCTCAGTGGCAGACCTCTACAGTCGTGAAATAATTAGATCAGAGTTCAGACTGCTTCTTGAAATAAAGTATGGTGCGATTACAGTGAAAATGTGTTTATGTCGAGGTCGGCATTACAGGACTGGTAAAGTTCATTTTAATGTTAAATACAGCTCTACTTGTTTGAACCAGGTTTACTGGTTGATTTTAGGCTACTCTCTCGGTTACAAACGGAATATTTTCCATTATTTCTTCTGTACAGACAGATAAAGATGAAACAGCTCACAGTATAAGCTAAGGTGCAGAGCTGAATTTGAAATCAGAAAAGGGAGGATGTAACAACGCTTTATAAATATAAAATAGAATGGATTAGAATACAATTTACCTAAAAAAATATTTTAATTCTTTTTGCATTCTTAGGGATTTCATGAGACTAATATAATTGTCTTTGAAAGTGTGTACCTTTGTAAAACTTCTTTGTTTTTTTGTGCCTTTACTCACACTGGCAGATTAAGCCAACTCTAATTCCTTTTCCTGCAACACTTTGGCAGAAATGTGTGTTAATGGAGTGGGGGTGGTGGCGGAGGACTTTGCTACACTGTTTCTCTAAATGCACTGCACAACTTTGGCAGTCGAGGGGGAATGTGACGACTGAGTATCATGCTCGCCCCTCAGAGTGTTTTCTCACGGGAAAACCACTCAGGATGCAAACAGGGGCTTAGAGCATATGTGTGACTTTAAAAAAAATCTCTATATAGATCTTCTATTTTTTTTTTTTTTTTTTTACATGAAGACTAGGTAGTGGAGATCACGGAGCGCAGCTATAATAAGACCGGTAGAGCAATGTGAGCCGTAGAGTTGCCAGTAAAACACAGTGTAAATGATATTGTGACACCATCCAAAGCTATGTGCACCCAAGGGGTTAAACCTATACCAGTGGTTCACAACCGCAGTGAAAATACCATTGCATATTTATTTTGATGACACTAATATCTGCTATTTACTTTTTATACTTTTAACAAGAGGCCATTATTGTTAAGTTTGTCTATGTTTTCTCGGCCAAACAACGTTAATTAATGTTCAAATGTAAGTTTAAGTAAAGAAAATGTATGATTTGTAGCCTTCAGTTCTCATTCATTCTACGTCCATTTCATAATTTAATAATAATATTGCAAATGATAACTTAAAATGCAGACGTTAGTTAGTAAAATGCAGGACAAGTGTGATGCATGCCTATCTGTTGTTCAGCCAGTTGGATTCAGTTTGATTTGTTTAAATCTCTAAAATCTGCTTAGACGATGGTTTGACTGACTGCCTGTCAACCTTCCACTGATTTGAACATTTCCTTACTTTTCTACATACTCACACTAAAGGAAACAAAACTAATACTGACAAAACATTTACTGAATCCCAGTTCAGTAAACACTTATTCCCAGATCCTGAGTAAGAACTCAGAGGGAGCTGGAATGCAGCAGCTTTCACACGTGGTCACTGTCATCTGCTTCAGTTATGACTGGAAGTTCTCAAAACCTTCAACACAGAGATATGTGTCCTTGGACAACTCTCTTTGTTCTGCTGGGGATTCTCAGCTCTATAGTTGCTTTATATTTACATTGCAAACAAAGTTGCTTCTCAGAGAATTAAAGTCATTATAAAGTGTTTGTCTGAAATTTATCTTAAAATTGAAAATAATGCCTGTGTGTAATTCTGCTAAATGTAACGACTGAAGCCTGCAGGTTTTTGAAAAAAGAATATATTGGCTTACTGTAAAGTATGACAATCACTGAGTACTTTTCAGTAAGTTAGGGAAACAGTTTTTTTTTTTAATTATGAGCTGTAATCAAATCGGCAGAGATAAATGACGAAACTATCAATTTCAAGTTTTTAATTGAATTGTTTAAATAATTTTTGATGGTATGGTAATTTTTTTTTACATTAACTCAACTTTTCCTCTCACAGCTACCTAGGACAGCTTAAGTACCTCGCATGGAGAACTGTGGGTCCTAAACAAACAAATAAACCGTGGCAGTCCTCAAAGGTTGGCGGATGTTTCAGTTTTGCATGCCGGTCAAACTGATAAAGAAATAATGTGCATTTATAAAGCCAAGCCTCTCCAAAACGAGCAGATTGTTTTTACTGTTCGTGTCGGTGTTAAACAGAACCTCGCCCGCTGATGTAAGAAAATAAATAAAGAGTGCTTCCTTAATCTGGGCGACTTTTTAAGCTTGTAGAAGGATGTTTAACTGAAAGCTGTGTCCGCGCCTATCTTTCCGGTCAATCTGTGGCAGGGAGGGGTCTGGAGTATACTGGAGAGAGCGCTCGCGTGTCACTGAAGCGAAGTCGGCTGCTGGCACGCGCCCCTGCTGACGCGCTCTTTAGATATTTAGAGAGAGTTCTTATCAAGTCGCCGTTGTCCGGCCACGCGTGCGCACTGCTCCTTTTTTAACTTCACCCCGAGGTCCTATTCTTTCCTACCTCAGACGCTCCGTGTTTGACTTTGGATCAGTGAGTCATGTAGCCTCCCGCGCTCTCTGCTGATGCGCTTTCTGGAGATTTTAAGCGGATAAGTTGCGGCTCGGGAGGATCGGGGAGCGTGTGTGGTTGAACTGGTGGAGAAGTGAAGTCCGCCGGGGCGGACGGACCACCATGCTCCGACCGTGGGCTGCGCACTGGGTCATGTTTTCGCTGGTTTGTCGGGCTGTGGCACAGTACTCAAGCGACCTGTGCAGCTGGAGAGGAAGGTGAGAATGAGGAAAACCTTCAGATGTGTAAATTAGACGCTCCAAAATACAATTTTACTATCAGCTCATTTAGAAAAGGTTGATACATACGTTGTTTGTCTCAAAGAAATACTACTTTTGAGTTTTGACTTGAGTCTGGGGATAAAGTTTGTGCATCAATTTTCATAACAGATAATTTTTTTCAGTTAATGCTTAGTTACACAAAGTTTCCTGCTTCAAGTGAGTAAAACCTTGTAAATGTGTTAGGGAAGGTCGTATTAAATATACTTTATCTAATTCTGGTCATATAAATTAAAGATGATCTGCTGGCCCCTGTGCGTCACTGTTGCAATGAATCCAATCTCCTTCCTAGAGGTTACATTTATTTTCTGAGTCACTCTTCTGAAGAAAACGACTCCCTCAAGATGCAGACCAAAACTGATTCCTTAAACTGAGTGTGACTGACTGTTTGACCACCTCTCCTTCCTGAAGTCTCTCTGTTCCAGGGGTATCTGTTCCTATCTTAAGTAAACACTCCCACAGGGCGGCTTTGATCACTCCTTCAAATCCCCATCTCATAAAAGATGGAAACCAACACCGAGTTGTAAAGTTGACTCGCCTTTGACTTCTAACGATTTTTTTTTAATCAGACCCTGAGGTTGTCGTTACTCATGCACATCGGAGAGGAATTAAATTATTTGTTTGCTAACACCTGTTAAGAGTTCAGTTTCAGTCGTTCTCTTGTGGAAAAGTATTCAGACATCTGCATGTATTTCCACATGTTGGCGCATTTCAGCCACAAACTAATGCTCGAGAATCAGATTACTACGTTCAGCACCGCAGAGCATAACTAGTAAATACGGGGTTTTGAAACATTTTAAGAAAATGGAGATCTGAAAAGTGTGGTATCCATATTAATCCCTTGAATAATATCCAGTGCAACATGTTGCATTCAAATTCACTTAGTATGCATGCATGTAGATTAATGTGGCTGTGACTACATCTCAGTGTAAATCCAGCTGTTCTGTGAACAGACCTTATCATGAAGAGAAAGGCAAACAACACCTCATAGATCAGGTTGTCCAGAATGTCCTTGATGACTCTGGAGGAGCTTCAGATGGTAGTGGCAGCATAGTGCTGTGGGGACAGGTAAGCTTCTCAGAATTGACAGTAAACAGAGTGGAGCTAAATACTTGGTAATATACATCCAGAACTACAATACAGTGGTTTACATCAAAGCATCTTCCTATTGTATCACGGCCTAGACCTAAATCTAGTTCAACATTTTTGTGAAGATTTAAGAAATAGAAAAAGCAGATATTTCAGTCTCCAGATGTGCAAAACTTTTAGTCGTTCTAAAAACAAATTGAGGGACTGAACACATATTTCAGATTTTTACTTGTAAACAAATTATAAATTAAGCAAGTATCTTCATCTTTCCACTTCACAACTATCCCATACTCTGAGTAAGTTTGACCCATAAAATTCAAATATAACAGTTTTTAGTCTGTGGCTGTAAAATTAAGAAAATCTGATAAAGTCAAGAATGTATGAACACTTTTACAGTGCACGCTATACATTTAACTTCCCACATGAAGAGAGCATTCTTGTCATGGATGCATGTGTCATTTTTAGTACTGATCATAATCTTTAATCTGTCCGTTTGTAATGGAACTTAAGAGAAGTAATCATGTCTTTATCTGCAGTGGTCTGAGCCATGAAACACACCGCAGAGATGTGGAACAGGTCTACCTTCGCTGCTCTCAGGGCTCACTAGAGTGGCTCTACCCAACCGGGGCCATCATCGTCAACCTACGACCAAACACGGAGCCTTCCTCGGGACGCATGGCTGACGTCTACGTGTGCATCAAGCCTCAAACCTTCTCTCAGGTGGACCGACATGTAGAACTAAACCTTGGTCTGATTTGGGTGGCTTACAGTTGCCGTTTTACAGATTAATGGACAGTTTCTGAATTGCTTTTTCTTCTCTTCCCTTTCAGGGTTCTCATGTGTACCTAGAGCATGAAGGAGACCTAAGGCTGCTGTTGTCAGACAACAACCAGGCTCAGGGTTCCGTGCGCTGCTTCAGCATAAAAGAGGGGGCTCTGTTTGTGGAGGCTGTCCCACAGACGGACATTAGCCGGAAGATCACAGCTTTCCAATATGAGCTTGTGCCCAATCAGGGACCAGGGGCCCACATGTACCCATACCTGCATCAGGGTTCAGGTAACAGGACATTTATTTCTATCTTTCTACATATGTTAAAAAACTTTTTTATATGTCTTCTATGTAATTAGTTTTTTTCAATTTAGAAGATGTACACATAATAAAATTCAAAATAATAATGCTTCGCGTCAGAAATCTCCTGCCATTAAAACGTTGATACACTGAGATAAAGTTTGTGCACCTAAATGCATTAAACATTATGTGCACACTTTGATTTGTTGCTCTAAAATTAATTTTGCCGTTTTGCATCACAAATTTTAATAATCCCACATTTTTGTTATTTCATTTTACTTTGCTTTTTTTTTACTTGACATACTTTACTGATTTAAAAAAGATTTTTTTTACAAGTGCACAAAAACAAACCCCACCTCAACTACTGCAATAGAGAGACAGAATTCTTTTTTAAAGAAAAAGTATAAGTAAAAAGAGGGAACAGCAAATTTAAAATTGTTCTCGGCTTAGATAACATGCTGCTGTTTACAGTTTTACATTTATATTTTAAAAAGTTACGAGATTTCCGTTTATTCAAGTGTTTATTCGACAGTTCTGTCGCAAATTAACTTTGTAGAAACATTAACTTTTTTTCAAGATCCAAGACTAATGTCGTTTGGAACTTAATCTTTACACCATTAACTCTTTTTCTGTAAATTATCTACAATCTTTCTGTGGCTGATCAGAGCGGCTTCTGGTGCTCTGAAAGCAGACATTGACAGACATGAAGTTGGCTGATCAGGGGTTGAAAATTATAATTAGGAATACATGCCACTCTACATCTTATTTCTTGATCCTAACCATCACGGGGCCTTCCTCCCCCCGCTTCCTCTCTTCCTCAAGTGAGCCGCACGTATGAAAACAAACAGACCAATCAAAAAAAGTCTTGTCAGGGTCAAGCACAAGGGTCAGCCAGTCCTCCCTCAGCTGTCAGTCAAAAACAGCACCACCCATCCCCCTCTTGTCTTCCTCTCTTCTTGAAGCAGGATTTCTGAGCAGCCCACCCGCACGTGTGAAGCGGTGAGGTGGGGAAGGACGTGGCCTTTTTTTTTTTTTTTTATAATGACGGAGGAGAAAGCCTCCCCAGTGAAGTTTCCTGCCAGGGTGTGTGTCTGGTGTTTTAGTGCTGTTTTTATAGCTGCCAGGGTCGAAGGTTAATCCCTTGATTCAGTCTGCTTTTTCTCAGTTTGAGTCACCTGCTTTGCTCATTCATTCACGCTTTATTTCTTTTGATCTCTTTGGATAAATACAATCCTGCACAGAGACAGAACTGGAAACAGACTTACAGGCCTGTTTTGCTCTGCCTTTGCACCACTCATCATCATAGAAAGGGAGTCTTTGGAAGAGCAAAGATTTTTTAAACTTTACCTTTTTTCTGGCTGTAACACAGGGGTAGGTATGTAATTTCCCCCAAAGTACCACAATAATAACTGGGATCTTTGTTGAAAGCTGAATCATTGGATTAAATCCAATAATCAAAAGTATATTTAAGAATAAACTTCAAGGATGTTTTATTGCTGCTGGTAGCAAAAGTCATTGCAGCTGAACAGTGACATGCCATTCCAGCAACTGGAACCTCATTCAATTAATTATAAATAACGCATAAAAAAAGCAATTTTACACTATCTTTAGTCCAATGATGTAAATTCAGGCTGTGCACACCACTGTGTTCTCTATTAACAGAACCACTTCATCTTCAGGCTTCATAGTAAAGAAAAACATTGTAACACTGTCACATGTTACAATACTGGATTTTGATATTGGTGCTTCCAGCAGTTTGTTTGAGCTTTCTCAGCGCAGGCATGGTTATCTATGTCAGGTTTGGTTTAAGTACTTAAAACTTTCCAAGAAAACTAATTTGTGAAATATATATATATACAGTTTTAATCATAAATGAGTAAGCCCCACTACATTTGCCAGAAAACCTTTAGTTTCCTTTCAGAATCAACCTTTTCTATGAGATACTGTAGTACAAAATACTCCTAAAAATGCAGGCCATTGAAAGCAAAAAAGATTTGTTAACTTGCATACACTAAATATGGATTTTCCTAACAAATTCATTCAAGCCCATGTTGCAAAAATGAGTACACCACAATCATAATCTTATGAGAAAATTTTGAATTAACAGGCATTCAACCATAGTTGAGTATAATTATTAATTTAAGAGGTGTCCAGCAGACAGGTGACTATAAAAGGGCATTAGCTAACAAAGAAAGCTCCTCTCATTTCATGCTGTCAGCAATGGCTCCCCATGGAAGAGAAATGTCACATAATCTGGGAAAGGAAATCCTTTCTTTCTGCAAAAAAAGGTGAGGGCTACAAGAAGATCAGCAAAGCTTTATGTATCAGTCAAAATATACTGTAGCAAAAGTGATCCAAAAATTTAAGAAAGATGGAAGTGCAACCATCTTACAGAGACATCCAGGCGGTCTATGGAAGTTAACATCTTGACAAGAGCATCTTCTGATGAGAAGGGTTGAAGAAAATTGCCATGAAAGTTTACTGCAGTTAGCTAAAGCAGTAGAAAGCCAAACTGGAGTCACCGTTTCCCATGACACTATACGGCACACACTGCAGATGAACGGCATTCATGGGTATCGTCAATGAAGGAAGCCTCTCCTAAAGCCAATGCACAAAAAGCACGCCTAGACTTTGCTAGGGCCCATGCTGAGAAAAATAAGACTACTGGAACAAAGATCACTGGTTTTTAAACTAATGGTTTAAAAACTGTATAGGTGAGTATTTCAAAGAAAAATGCATGGTGCCTACGGGGAAACATGGTGGTGGCAGTGTCATTATGTGGGGCTGCATGAGTGCTGCTGGTGTTGGGGAGCTGCATTTCATTGATGGTATCATGAACTCTACAATGTACTGCTCTATACTGAAGGAGAAGATGCTGCCATCACTCTTTGCACTTGTCGTCGTGCACTTTTCCAACTCGACAATGATCCAAAACACACATCTAAAGCTATTCTTGCATTTCTGAAGAAGAACAGGCTGAAGGTGATTGAATGGCCAAGTTTGTCTCCTGATATGAACCCAATCGAACACCTGTGGGGAATTCTGAAGCGACAAGTCAAGAATAACTCTCCATCCAGTATCCAGGCTCTAAAAGAGGTTATTCTTGAAGAATGGAAAAAGATAGATGTTACAATAAATCGCCAACTTGTTCATTCCATGCCTAGAAGACTTTGTGCTGTCCTTAGAAATCACGGTGCTCATACAAAATACTACATTTAGTAGTTTTTGTTGCAGGGTATACCCATTTTTGCTTCGACCAATTTGAGTAAAACTGATGATTTTGTGATCTAAGTTATATTATTAACCTTAATTTAATGTTATGGAGTTAAATAAGTGTTCAATAAAACTATTTCCTGTCTGATTGTCTAAAAGTTGTCCTTCGTCTTGTCTTAGTGTGCTTTCTTTCTTTCTTTCTTTCTTTCTTTCTTTCTTTCTTTCTTTCTTTCTTTCTTTCTTTCTCTCCCCCTCTCCCTCCCTCCCTCCTTTGGAACAATATTTTTTACACACTGATATTGTGTTGATGATGTATGCTATATTGTTCAAGTACTGTTAAAAGTGGTATATTCTGTATCTGTCTCCTATTAAGCAAAATTTTTAGGAAAATTATTTTGTATAAATAAGTTATAAAAATAGGAACTTGTGTGTGTTTTTTTTAAATGTGGCATTCCTCTAATACGGTGTTGCTATCTTTCTTTCCCATTTTCTGTTTTAGTCAGCTGTAAACCCTGCTCAGATGAAGAGGTCCTCATGTCCGTCTGCACGAGTGATTTTGGTAAATGCATATACACCTAAGCACACATTCAATCTACAGAATAAACAGTTCTATGATGAAGAATGATCAGCTTTCAGCAGGTGGATACTTTGGGGACAGCTCTTAACAAGATTTTAAAGATTATGTAAGTCTTTACAAGCCATGCAAAACACAAAGGGAAAATGTACATCCCGCAATTTGCTGAAGTATTGTAAAATGTAATCTTTTTGATAGAGTAACCAGCAAAACTACAGTTAAGTCTTGGTCTTGACTAAACTAAGCTGCTGCTTCTGGTTTTAGTGAAGTTTTAAACTGCTACAGGAAATTAGTCTTCCTTCTTATTTAAACATTTACAGGAATGTAACTAAATAGATTTAGCATATTCAACACCAAGTAGCATAACAGATGGTACACACACAGCTGCTGACTATGAGATAAGGGGATAGTGGAAAATAATGATTTATTTTTACTATCTATGTTGAAGTTATGAGGCATTAAAGCAAGCATATTTGCAGAGTGATGGAACTGACATCATATCTGTATCCTAAGCTTATGGTTTGGATAAAACCCAACGGTTTTAGAGAAGCAAAACCGTGTGAACAGTTTGGATTGTTACTGCTTCCTCTGGTACAAAAAGTGGCCATATTGCCCTGTCAGGGACTGTTGGGTTTATGCAGATGCTCACGAAGAATGCCACCATGCTACAGTGAAACAAACATTTAAATCTTAGGTTGCTTACTTATACTCCTGGCAAAGATATTTTACAAAGAAACAACCTTTAATTTGAGTAACTTTATTTCACTGAGTAAAGAAAACCCCATGTTATGATCTGATGGTTTTGTTCAAGATCTATTGAAAACCATAACTATTCATTCAAAAAACAATTACTGAATCCTTTGTATTGGACTTAGTTAAGTTGATCAGTGTTCCTCTGAAGTTTTATTTAGTGATGCATTCCTTATTGTATGACATAGAGGTCAGTTTCTGTTAGGCACCATCACTAGGTTGGATAAGGATGAGGTTAATCTTGCCACTACACCCAGTGAGCAGGGTGGTAGGAGAGGTAAAAACAATTTTAACATCCTAACTACTGCACACTACACTACAGTGGCCACTATGGGTCAGGAAAAGCTATTTCTTTGCTGCCATCAGAATCATAAACGTAGAGTTTTCTAAACTCTTCCAGGAACTTTAATTGGAACTGTAGGTGTTGATTGAGAAAATGCAAGTTGGATCTGAGAAACCTCCTCATTCTCACTTTAAAAAATGATCAGGGATCTGGAGTTTTTAGTCGTCTAAACACCTCTGGTATCCTGGTTTTATTACATGATGGAATCTAGAGCGCTCAACAGAAAACTGCAAATCTCAAAAAAAAAAAAAAAACTTTTTAAAAAACAGTAGAAAAACATTAAACATCGATCGAAACATATGTGCCTTTCAGAAAATCAAAGAACATTTGCTGTGCATCCTGCTTGTTGACTCCAAGCAGAGTAGAAATAAAACATTTATCAACTAGACACATGTGGTTTCTGGAGCCATTTAACATCTGCACAGATGTTCCTGTTGGGAGTCAGCTGCATGTTCCACACATCTGTTCTTCTGATGCAAGTCCTCTATGTCTTGGTTTCCTCAGCTTTGGTTTGCCAGCAGATAGGAAAGGTAGTGCAATCTTAACACAGCGGTGAGTCAAGACAGAGTCTCTCATAAAACTTTGAATGTAAACTTTAAAGTAATCTAAAAGATCTGAAGGTCTAACAATGATTATAACAAATATTTAGGGATAATCAGATAAGTACATTTGTTATTCACTGCTTTTAAGTTACACGATATTTAGACATTTAGCATTTTTGCCATATTTTATGGAAAAAAAAAATTTGTGTGCAAATTTTCAATATTCAGTCATTTTGCGTTTTAATTCCTTTCCCATGTTTTCTCCTATTTGACCTTTAAAGCTGGAAGTGGGATCTTTCGAGATGTAACATCAGGCACAAACCAGCACCCTGTGGCTGTGGTGACTCTGCATCGGTTGTTTCGCCAGAAGAGCAACTTGTTTACATGGGGCGGAGCCAGAGGACGACGCTGGACTGGACGCCTCAACGTTCCCGCTGCATGCATTGTACAACCAAAAGAGGACGAGTACCTTCTTACCGGCTCGGCCCATTTTGGCGAGGCATGGCTCGGCTGCGCGCCTCGCTATAAGGACTTCTTAAAGCTGTATGTTGAAGCAGTAAATGCAGGAACAAACCCCTGCAACATAGAAACAAACTGAGAGATTTCTTGATGACTGGTGGAAGAAGATTCACCTTAAAATTCATAACTGATCTGTTGAATGAGTGATGGATCAAAATACTGGATCAGAAAAGGACAAACAGCAGTTAATCAAAAAAAACTTTTTTTCTAAAAGACTGATTATGCTGCCTCCAGTTGACTAGTCTTGTAAACTACAAGTGTTATTTGTACAGAAAAGGCAGCAAATGAATGACTTCGGTAAATGTATATTTGTGCCTTACTATTTGTTGTGATGATGGTGATACTGCTCATTCTAGAAATGAAAGTTTGCTTTGTAAAAAGCTTCCTGTAAATTTTAGCCTTCTGAGAGAAGCCTCTGGTATGCAGCTCTGTGAGTCTATACTGAATTTGTGTGTGATTTGCAAATGAGTTTAAACGGCTTTTACAATCTTAAGGAAAAATAAATTTGGAGTCTTTATTGACTAAATGTATATTGTTTATTAGTCTGTGGCTTTGTTGAAGCACTACAATGAACTAAATTGATAATGGGTGCCACAAAATGCAATGAAAGTAAAAGAAAACCCATGTTAGAACTAGCAGATGGTCAAAAAGGTACAAACATATTTGATGGCCTTAAACAAAAAAAATATAATGTAGCAATTTATCCAAAAGAAGAAGGTAATCCTCAGTAATCATTAGTTGGCAGCAGATATGGAAAAGCTAGTGTTTTTGTCATTGTGGAGCTACACGGCAGTCTGCCTTTCTTCTGTTTTGTTTTTATTTTTACACACAACCCACCCCTGAAAAAAATAATAGAGAAACGTAGCGATAGATAGATAGATAGATAGATAGATAGATAGATAGATAGATAGATAGATAGACACTTTGATATTTGATATGTTGAAGTGAAAGAGCAGGCGGATATGTGGATGACCTTAGACGAGTGTTTGTACACCTCTCCCTATGTCTGCTGTCAACAGCAGTGTGTGTAATGCTTTCTGTCCTTCCTCAGGAAGAGCAAGAATTGGTGGAATGTCACCTTCTTACTCTCGTCTTCTCTCCCTCACACACACAGAAATACACCATGACAATAAATATGAATAGCTCATTTTCATACTTATTTCACTGAAAATAATCTGACTAAACCATTACTATTTTCAGCCTTTTACAATTCATCATCATGTCTAGTTGCTAAATAATTTTTTTTTCAATTTGAGGAGTTTGCATACACCTCAATTATGTTGGTTTCAAGTAGTTTGGGAAAGCCCCGAGGATGATAGCATAGTTTTGTAGGCTTTTTAGTTGAACAGAGTTCAATCTTGGACACTCGAGTGAAGAGAGTTGTAGAGCTGTCCACCGACAGCTACCTGGTGGTGAGTTGGCTCTGAAGGTCGGGGAGGATGCTGGACAGATCTGGCAGGCCCAAATGTGTTGTAAGGGTCTGCTGGGAATGCCTGGCAGAGTCTTCGGTTATAATGAGCTTCAAGTCCCACTTCAGGCAGAACTTCCAACAATTCTCTGGGGAGGCCGAGTGGACTATGTTCCATGCCTCCATTGTCGGGGAGGTTGACTGGAGATGTAACCTCAAGGTGGTTGGTTCCTGTTGTAGTGGCAACCCTCGAACCTGCTGGTGGACATTGGCGCTGAGGGACGCTGTTGAGTGAAAGAAGGAGTCATTTTAGGTCTTTCTGGCATGTGGGGTGCCGGGGGCAGATGATAGGTACTGATAGGCCAGGTTGGGCTCTTCATCTCTGGTGCTGAGGTCACAGAGGTTGCTCCTTGGTGGCAAGGCTCCAGAAATGGATGAGATCTGCCTCGAGTTCCTTGAGGCTCTCGATGTTGTGGTGCTGTGTTGGCAGACTGGGGTGGTGGTACCCCTCTTTAAAAAGGGACCACCCTCTCCAGGAGTTCTGAAGAGGAGGGTCAGACGGATAGTCGAACCTCATGTTCAGGAGGAACACTGCGGTTTTCGTCCTGGCTGTGGAACATTGAACCAGCTCTACACCCTCCGGGAGTACGGAGTACCCAGCCCCTCGATATGGTACGGCTATGCTGTTAGTTCCCGTTTCCAGTTAGAGATGGACTCCACCAAGGTTTCCCTTTGTCACAGATTCTGTTCATAACTTGGACAGGGTTTCTAGGTGCAGCCAAGTTGTTGAAGGGATGTTTTTGTGGCCTCAGGATTAGGTCTCTGCTTTTTGCAGATGATGTGGTTGGTTGGATGTGTTGGCTTCACTGGAAAATGATCTAAAGCTTTCAGAGTAGGGCCGCTGCTCCTCCACATTGATAGTAACCAGTTGAAGTGGCACAGGTATCTGGTCAAGAGGCCTCATCCATGCCTCCCTGGTGTGGCATTCTGGGTACTTCCCACAGGAGGAAACCAAGGGGGAGATTATGAAGAAACAAAAAAATCTCATGGAGAGTTCAGACCTCCACCAAAGCAGCTCATAATTTTACTTTTTTTGTCATTCCATTCCTAACATTTACATGCTATATTTTAAAAAATGTGTTTTTTTTATTTATTTATTTTTTTCTACTGTAGGTTTAATTTCTAGAAGTTATGGACACAAAATAGAGATAAGAAGGAAGAAAGAAAGAAGATGAAGAAGATAAACAGGACCGGTATAAGTGTACATTGGTGATACAGACTTCAACCATACTACACTGGAAAAAACACTGACTGCTTTCCACCAGTATGTGGACTGTAACACCAGGGGAAATAAGACTTTAGATCTGATGTATGCAAACGTCAAGGATGCATACAGTGCCACCCCCCTGCCTGCACTGGGGAAAGCAGACCACAATCTCGTCCTGCTCAAACCTCAGTACACACCAAAAGTGAGGAGGTCACAAATAACCACACGCTCATTCAGGAAGTGGTCTCCTGAAGCTGAGCAGGCTCTGAAAGACTGCTTTGAGACCACAGACTGGGACGCATTGCAGGAGTCTCACAATGACAACATGGAGGAGATGGTTGACTGCACAACGGACTATATAAACTTCTGTATGGACGTTGTTGTTCCAGTAAGAACTGTGCGCTGCTTCGCTAACAACAAGCCCTGGATAACCAGTGACATCAAAGGCCTCCTGAACCAGAAGAAGAAGGCCTTCAGAGATGGTGACACACAGGAGCTCAAGCGGATACAGAAGGAACTCAGAGTCCAGCTCAGAGAGGGGAAGGAGCAATACAGAAGGAAAATAGAAAAGAGGATGCAGAACAACAGCATGAGGGAGGTATGGGAGGGGATGAAGACCATCACTCGCTGCAGCTCAAAGAAAGGAGCCCCCATTGAGGCTGATGTGGGAAGAGCAAACCAGTTAAACCAGTTTTTTAATAGGTTTGATCTCCCTGCACCTACGAGCACAGCAACCCCCACCCACCCAACCCCACAAGCCATCTCCAGCACAGAGGAGGACACCTCCCCTCCCCCACTCACACCACCCACCATCACAGCAGCTCAGGTATGTGGAGAGCTGAGGAGGCTACGCCCCGGCAAAGCTACAGGTCCAGATGGGGTCTCCCCCAGACTACTGAAGACCTGTGCGCAGGAACTGGGACACCCCCTACAGCGTATCTTAACCTGAGCCTGGGACAGGGGAGGGTCCCCCAGCTGTGGAAGACATCCTGCATCATTCCAGTCCCCAAGAAACCACATCCTGGGGAGCTGAACGACTTCAGGCCGGTCGCCCTGACGTCCCATGTGATGAAGACCATGGAACGGCTGCTGCTCCATCACCTGAGGCCACAGACCCACCACGCTCTCGACCCTCTGCAGTTTGCTTACAGAGAGAAGGTTGGAGTGGAGGATGCCATCATCTTCTTGCTTCACCGCTCTCTCTCTCACCTGGACAGAGGCAGTCGTGCTGTGAGGATTACATTATTGGACTTCTCGAGCGCCTTTAACACCATCCAGCCTCTGCTCCTCAGGCACAAACTGACAGAGATGGGAGTAGGATCAGACCTGGTGGCATGGATTACAGACTATCTGACCGGCAGACCTCAGTACGTTCGACTGGGGGACTGCAGGTCCGACACTGTTACCAGCAACACTGGAGCACCGCAGGGAACTGTGCTCTCTCCGGTCCTCTTCACCCTGTACACGTCCGACTTCCAGTACAACTCGGAGCTCTGCCACGTGCAGAAGTTCGCGGACGACACAGCTATCGTTGGCTGTATCAGGAGTGGACAGGAGGAGGAATACAGGGAGCTGATCCAACGTTTTGTCACGTGGTGCGACTTTAACCACCTGCTCCTAAACGCCACCAAGACCAAGGAGATGGTGGTGGACTTTAGGAGAATCAGGCCGCACCTTGAGCCTGTCAACATCAAAGGTGACTGTGTGGAGGTGGTTCACACCTATAAATACCTGGGAGTGCAGCTGGATGACAAACTGGACTGGACTGCCAACACAGACGCCCTGTGCAGGAAAGGACAGAGCCGTCTGTACTTCCTCAGAAGGCTGGCGTCCTTCAACATCTGCAAGAAGTTGCTACAGATCTTCTACCAGTCTGTAGTTGCGAGCGCCCTCATGTACGCAGTGGTGTGTTGGGGGGGCAGCCTCAGGAAGAAAGACGCTGGACGCCTGAACAAACTGGTGAGGAAGGCAGGAACTGTTGTTGGCACAGAGCTGGACAGCCTTACATCTATGGCAGAGAAACGGACTCTGAACAGGCTACTGTCCATCATAGACAGTCCACACCATCCACTGCACAACGCCATCTCCAGGCAGAGGAGCAGCTTCAGTGACAGACTGCTGTCATTGTCCTGCTCCACTGACAGACTGAAGAAATCGCTCCTCCCCCACGCCATGCGGCTCTTCAACAACTCTAGGGGGAGGGCCATAAAATCAACCATAGAACACTGGACTTAATGCTAATCACACCATGCACCTTCGGTCACACATGCACTTTATCATACACACAGATCTACAAGTTGGACTCTAAGTATGTACAAACTGACCATTACTCAAGTGTTTCTGTATACTGACAACTGCACAACTGCACCTGAACTGGACTGGCAGACATTATACTTTTTTATACCATTATATTTTACCTTAGTTCTTCTTTTAAATTTTTATACTGTATTTTCCCTGCATGCCCCTGTGTTCCCGTAAGCTGCTGGAACTGTGAATTTCTCTTGGAGATGAATAAAGTATCTATCTATCTATCTATCTATCTATCTATCTATCTATCTACAAGATAGGGAGGTAAACAAAGAACACAAGAAAACATCCCAGTCCTCCACCTCTGTTGGACGGCAGAGAAGTGGGAAAAACAAAACGAACAAAAACCACCAATAGAACAGAATAACATTAACAAGGCGGATCTAGTAATATGAACTAAAAACTGAACATTCACTACACACAAAAATTGATCAATGAACACAACACTAATGTTTCTGGTAAGCTCCTGGTACCAACTATCTATTGACGATAACCTCAGCTCAAGATTATGTCCGTACTCACCAATGTCCCCACACCTATATGTGTGTGTGTGAGCATGCAGGTGTAAATAAGGTTTCCCCATGCAAGTGATCGATAGCTGGTGTAAGGAACCGTCAATCCGTCATTGGGGAAACGACGCACACATGAAGAAAGAAAAAAAAGTGTGTTTTTCTAAAGTAAGAGGATTTGGGTTTTTTTCAATTTGAGTTATTGATTTAACATCAATGTGTATGGTCTGTAGTGTACCACAGCAGGTAACATAAAGGAGACATGTCGACATAGTAAAATGGTTTACGATAGATACCCTTAAACCAAGAGGGCCATCTATATAACACCTCCTGTCTTCACTGAGGGATGAGCATGTGGCACAAGTGTTTATGTTAGGCTGTAGTTCGAGAAGACCCCAACACGCGTCTTACATGCTGCTGAGGTCCAAACCAAGCACTGTGCAGAAACCCAACTCCCCCAAAAGTAACATCCATAAAAACCCACCCAGGAAACAGCCCAGCTCGGCCTGCCATCCTCGCTAATTTGGGACACACTTATCCCTTTGCACGGCGGTCTTAATGTCAACCTTTCTGTGAGAGAGTGTGTGGGATATGAAAAGAGTTCGTGCTGCAGTATGTGAGAGGCACAGCTGAGCGGTCAGCTGGACGCGATGGGAATGGCTGAGCTCGGGGAAAATACACATGCACGTTTCCGCCCACTCACACTAACAGTACTGACATTTTGTAATGCGCTGTAAAGTCAGGGTGGGGTCAGTTGTTTAACATGGTGTAATAATATTTTAGGTTGTGTTTGTGGTTCTAAAAGGGGGTGAAAGAGGATATGATATAAGGAGACAAATGTATTTCATTAGGTTCCCATGCTTCTCTCCATAGACTTTAACACATGTAGATGATTTATTCTGTCTAACAAGTGCCTCATAAATCAGTAAATGTTTACCATTCATGTAAGGCATAAAAAATATTCTTAGAGATGTAGATCTGCAAACTTTGCAATAAAGTTTTCTCAGTCCTGATGTGTTATATTAATCTGCAGTTCTTTGCAAAAGTCGTTAGTCATACCTCATTTCCTCTTTCTTGAACTCCATCATAACATTTATTTTTAGGTATATAAATCAGCTTCCCACCAAAAGTGGTCAACCCATTCCATCCTCGTGATCACATTTAAAACATGTTTTTTATTTTAACACACATAACTTATAGCTATCAATCTTTCAAGTATCTCAAAAGGTATCTGAAATGGGAGATGAACTAGTCTTGTTTCAGCAACAATTACATATATCAAATAATCCACTTTAAATTATACGTCTGTGGCTTTATTTGTATTTTTTTTGCTGAATTTAAAAAATTTAAAGATAATATTCTCCTAAAGGCTCAAAATATGTGTGACTCTCCAAGATGATACTTCCTAAAGATCAGGATTCAGCTACAGAGACTCAACAAGAAAGTGTAGTTGAGAGTCTTGGCTTCTTTAAATAGGAACAAGAAAACGATTTACTGCAGTGTACTCAAAAAAGGCAAAGGTTAATTTTATCAGTTCATCTTTACCATATGTTAGGTAGTTTTTGTTTTAAATGTGTGTTTTTCTTCTGTCACTCTCATATGGTATTTTCTGCTTTTAAAGTAATTTTCTTTACCTCTGTACCTTTAATATCCTGTAAAGAACAACATTGTGCATGCTTGGTGCTACACAAATAAAGGCCTTACCTATGATGCAAGGGTCACTTTGCAGCTTTTATAAAGCTGGAAATGTGATGGATCAACAAACTGCACAGTGAGAACCATGTCTTACAGAAACATAAAAAGCAAATACAGCATGCATAGATAAGACAGAACCCGAGAGATGCACTTTATATTTCACATGCTCTTTACACAACTGGTAAGTACGGTGGTGTGGAGGGCTGACGATTTGCACTTGTTTTGGAGCAAGGACATGGACACCTGCCAGTCACTGAGTAGACTGTTAACACCTCTCCGCACCAATGTATTTTAGTTACTGATCCGACAGCTGAAGCTTTTTCCAAGTTGAGTCAAGCAGCAGAACAATTATTGCAATCCCAGCAGAAAATTTGGAGCAAAATAGCAAAGCACCCCAGAAAAGGATTCAGGTATCCTGTCAAATTGAAGAACAGATTTCAGTTCAAATGAAATGCTGTGGGAAAACCTGTTCGTCCTTCCTTCAAATTAATAGACTAGACGAGATTGTAAGAAAATTCTTCTAAACTAAATTAAGATACTAATATTAGAAATGTTATCTAAGTTGTTCCAATATGATGGATCTACAATTATGTTAGTCAAAGATAAACTTACTTTATAAAGAACCATTATACAGAAATATTTTATTTATGTTATTTTATGCTTATCCTACAGTAAATAAAAACCAATATGCAGTTTCTCAGAAAAAACAAAAACTACAGAACACAAAAAAATGTTTTCAATATACAGACGTGATCACGTTTTATCTTATGCAATCATGTCCAGCATCATTGCTACAGAAGCTTGTTTGTCACACACATTGTAATGTAAACGAAGGTACTGATGCAAAGTTTTATGGAAGGAAAAAGTGTGATACTAAAAATGTGCACAAGAAGCAGGAATTGCTGCAATATTGAGAAGATAGTGAAGCAACGCCTTTTGAAAAGTGTAGGTGATATAGTCAAAGTGTTAAATTGACCCGGAATCGGAGCTTCAAGAATCACCACTTACAGACGTATCCAAGACAAGGACTACAACTACACCACGCCTTTTTTTTAAAGTCACTTCTGCAGCAGAGACAGCATCAGAAGCGTCTTGACTGAGCTAATGAGCAAAACAACTGGACTGTTCTTGCTTGGGCTTTATCAAGTCCAAAAGCTGTTGAGTGTCTGTCAGGAAGCCTTTGAGCCTTTCATGCTTTTCCCTACTGAAGCTTTATTGAAATTACAATTTCATTTTCTAGCAAAACTTGGCACCTACCCAGTCAGAGAAATGTAACAATATCTGGTTTAATGACCCTGGTTTATCTTTGTTGGATAAGAAAGCAAGTACATTTGTCCCAAACCCCCACACAGACTCTATGGAGAGATGATCACCTCATTGTTGCATTGCATTATACAATTATTAATGCAAGAGGAGGACATAAACATTGACATTTTCAGATATGTCATCATCAAAACAATATCAGAAATATAGATTAGAATACATCCAAATGAGATTCACTTTGCTTTATATTGCCTTTTAATTCAACCGGGGACAACTTTGTTGGATCACCATAAAAACATAATAAAATATCAACTCATACCAGCTTCTCAGCATATCCCATTGTAAACTACAGTAAAAAGGTATTTGAGCGCCCCTCTGTGGTAGATAAATTAAGTGCTTTAGAAAATGTGAGAAAGAACCCAGAAGTTTGTTTTATTCAGAGCTGGAGTTTACTAAAATATTTTACTCAAGTAAAACTACTACAACTGAGATAAAATTTTACTCAAGTACAACTAAAATTACCCGTCTAAAAAATTACTCAGAGTAAAGGTTACTTAGTTATTTTTTTTAAACAGCAGTCACCTTTTAATAGTGCAAAAAACAATGGGACATAAAAAGTAGCTTTTTTCTATTTTTTTAAAGTGTAATTGCAAGTTAACTAAAAATTTATAAATCAAAATGGGTAACACTGACAGTCACAAGTGCTGTGTTTTTCCCCAAATGTCCCAAAGAAGGCAAAACTGTCGGGTACCATTAATATACATTTCATTGTTTAGTAATTTTAACCAGGGCATTGCACAGACCTTTGGAGGCGCAGGTGCTCAAATTTAATCAGGTGCACATAAAGCAAGGCTTTAAAGCACCTTAGAACAACATAACTTATATTATACTGAATAACAAAACGATATTCAGATCCAAACGATATTCATCAGTAAATTAATAGGAAATCACAACATAATAATTCAACATAATCAGACAGGGATAGTGTAAAGAAAGCTTTTTTTTTATCTGATGGGGTTCAATGTGACATTTGAGACTCCAGACATGATAAAGACTATAGGAGAGCTCGTAGCTGATTAAACAAGTGTTATAAAAACATTATAGAATAATTTTACCTGCTGCTGTGTCTCACTGAATAAACCCTAATATCTGACTGGTTAACCTCCACAGCAACTCGGCTGTAGACGCAAAGGACCTAACTCTACTTTTCTATTGTAGTTTTACCACCTCTGAGAGATTTAGATATACAGACGTGGACAAAATTGTTGGTACCCTTCATTAAATCAAAGAAAAAATCATAATGGTCACAGAAATTAACTTTAATCTGACAAAAGTAATAATAAATAAAAATTATATAAATGTTGACCAATGAAAGTCAGACATTGCTTTTCATCCATGCTTCAACGGAATTATTTAAAAAATGAATGCATGAAACAGGCCTGGACAAAAATGATGGTACCCACAACTTAATATTTGGTTGCACAACCTTTTGAGGCAATCACTGCAATCAAATGATTCCTGTAACTGTCAATGAGACTTCTGCACCTCTCAGCAGGTATTTTGGCCCACTCCTCATGAGCAAACTGTTCTAGTTGTTTCCGGTTTGAAGGGCGCCTTTTCCAGACAGCACGTTTCAGCTCCTTCCAAAGATGCTCAATAGGATTGAGATCAGGGCTCATAGAAGGCCAGTGTTTTCCTCTTAGCCCTTCTTGGGTGTTTTTAGCTGTGTGTTTTGGGTCATTTTCCTGTTGTAAGACCCGTGACCTGCGACTGAGACCATGCTTTCTGACACTGGCCAGCACATTTCTCTCTAGAATCCCCTGATAGTCTTGAGATTTCATTGTACCCTGCACAGATTCAAGACACCCTGTGTCAGATGCAGCAAATCAGCCCCAGAACATAACCGAGCCTCCCCCATGTTTCACAGTAGGGACCGTGTTCTTTTCTAGATATGCTTCATTTTTCCGTCTGTGAACATAGAGCTGATGTGCCTTGGCAAAAAGTTAAATTTTTTGTCTCATCTGTCCACAGGACATTCTCCCAGAAGCTTTGTGGCTCGTCAGCATGTAGTTTGGCATACTCCAGTCTGTTTTTTTTAATGATTTGTCCTCTGGCTCAAACAGCGAAGGATGTTCCGATCTGACACTGATGTTCCTTGAGCATAAAGTTCAGCTTGGATCTATTTTGAAGTCTTTCTAGGCTCTTTTGTTACCATTTGGATTATCCGTCTCTTTGATCTGTCATCAATTTTCCTCCTGCAGCCACGTCCAGGGAGGTTGGCTACAGTCCCATGGATCGTACATTACTGAATGACATGTGCAGCTGTAGTCACAGAAACATCTAGCTGCTTGGAGATGGTCTTATAGCCTTTACAGTTAACATGCTTGTCTATGATTTTCTTTCTCATCTCCTGAGACAACTCTTTCCTTTGCTTCCTCTGGTTTATATTGAGTGTGGTACACACCACGTCACCAAACAACACAGTGACTACCTGGAGTCCTATATATAGGCCCACTGAGTGATTACAGGATTGTAGACACCTAGGATGCTGATTAGTGGACATACCTTGGATTAACATGTCCCTTTGGTCACATTATTTTCATTCTTTTCTAGGGGTACCATCATTTTTGTCCAGGCCTGTTTCATGCATTTATTTTTTAAATAATTCTGTTGAAGCATGGATGAAAAGCAATGTCTGACTTTCATTGGTCAACATTTATATAATTTTTATTTATTATTACTTTTGTCAGATTAAAGTTATTTCTGTGACCATTATGAGTTTTTCTTTTATTTAATGAAGGGTACCAACAATTTTGTCCACGTCTGTATTAAAACCAGGAAAAGACCCTATGTCTCCTACCAGTTATCGTCCCATTTCTCTTATCAATGTTGATCTTAAAATAATTTGCAAAGCTCTTGCAAGAAGGATTGAGAAAATAACACCTCTAATAATCCATCCTGATCAAACAGGTTTTATAAAAGGTAGGCTCTCTTCCACAAATTCACGTAGATTAATAGATTTAATAGATTATTCCTACTGTAAAAACGTCCAAACCAATATATTATCTTTAGATGCAGAAAAAGCATTTGATAGAGTTAACTGGAAATTTTTATTTGCAACCTTACATAAATTCGGGTTCAGTAATTCTTTTGTAAACTGGTTAAAAATATTATACAGCTCACCAACAGCATGTATTAGGACTAATAATCAAACATCATCAAGGTTTTTCCTTCAGAGAGGTACCAGGCAGGGATGTCCACTTTCTCCCTCCCTCTTTGCTATTTTTATTGAACCATTAGCAGCAGCAATCAGGCAAAATAATAATGTTAAAGGTATACAATGCAACAAAATAGAACATAAAATTAGTCTGTATGCAGATGATGTACTACTCTTTCTACAGCATTCACAAACTTCCTTCTCTCAGGTAATTGAGTTGAGGAAATCTTATTCAGTCCTTCCAATCAACTGTTCTTTCCAGGGTCCCGTTGCTGTGCAACTCCGGTCGGGAAATATTACATATCTAGGTATCCATATCTCACCAAGACTGGCAGACTTATCAAAGCTAAACTATGTCCCACTTTTAAAAAAAGTGGAAGATGATCTGGCAAGATGGAAATCCCTTCCAATATCACTTATTGGAAGGGTAGCTACAATAAAAATGATGGTTTTGCCTAGAATCAATTATTTATTCTCAATGATCCCAAGCAAACCATCACCTGATTGGTTTAGATCTCTGGACTCTTCTGTCTCTAAATTTCTTTGGAAAGATAAACCCCCACGTATCAGCTTAAAAACACTGCAGAAGTCCAAAGATAAAGGAGGTCTAGACCTACCAAACTTTCGTCATTATTTCTTAGCCAACAGGCTCCAATACACATCAAGATGGGTAAAACACAGTTATATCGATGAGTGCTGGGTAGATGTTGAACAGACACTATGCAATAAGATAAAACTTTCAGATCTACCATTTATTAGCTCAAATATAAAACAAAATGAATGTTTTAAAAGTATTAGTATCAGCTCCTCTCTGACAGCTTGGTGGGAATTTCTTAAAATGACAGAGACCTTACTAGTCCCATGCAGGCGTACACCCATCTGGAACAACCCGGATATCTTACAAAAAAAATGCATGATCAACTTTCCAAACTGGAGTTGTAAAGGAATTGAATACCTGGAGCATATGTTTGATGGAACAGACTTTATCCCATTTAATACATTGGTTACACAATACGGAATTAACAAGAATAAATTCTTAGAATATCAACAAATTAAATCAATTATAAAAAATAAATTTAGGCTCAATACAGTTGATTTACAAATTCCAGGAAAAGTTTTAGACTTTCTTAATCTTAACCCTCCCAAACTGCTATCTAAAATATACAAAACATTAAATAGAATAGATGAATCAATAGCCCTTCCTATTTTAAAATGGGAGATGGACTTGTCCATCTCATTTGACCGAAACCTCTGGTCTCAGATTTCCTTAAGAACCTTTAAATTTCTTAAAAATCCTAATCTACGATTAATACAATATAAAATCCTTCATAGAGTGCATTATACAGGCCAACGGATGTTCAAGATGGGTTTTACGCCATCTAATACCTGTTTACAATGTACAAGCAATGTACCAGAGAATTATACTCATGCTCTTTGGTTCTGCCCACCTGTCAAGAAATATTGGGCAAAGTGTTGGCATCGTGTCACCCCAGTTATTTCCTCCCCATCCCCATTTGCCTCTGTCCACCTGCTCCTTCATTCTACCATTCACAAGGCCTTGGGACGTGGGCACGTCACTGGGGTGCGGGATGGAGTTTCCGTCTTCGCTACCCGGTGGCGGCCTGGGTCCCAATTTTATTGAGCAACTTAGACACTTACACTTGCAACATTTACATGACACACGCACATGTAGGGACCTGGCGGTGGGTGCGCCTCGGCACTGGAGGCGGGGCCCCTTATACGGGGCCTCGCCTGTGGTGCCGGTACCCACTGTTTAAATGCATCTAGACACTGAGGGCCCGGGGAGGGAGATGGGGGTACCTGGCAGTATTCCCATGTCCCACCCCTCTGTTTTAAGTGCACATTAGAACAACACGCAACAACACCACAATTGAGCAGGGGGAGAGAGGCTGGGGGTCTTTCCACACCCCTGTTCGTTGGACCATCAGGGGTTGGAGCCCGGGTAGATTATCAGGTCGTCTGGTCGGGGACCTAGGCTAGTGGGCTACTCTTGCCGGGGTGGGGGCCTTGGCGGTCTGCTTGTCCCCGTCCTGGTGGGCAAGGGGTCCGTCTCCCGGGTGCAGGGGCAGGGTGCTCTATCGGGGCGTCTGTCCCTGGGCCTGGGAGTATAGAGTATGTATGGGGTGTATGAATGAGTGTACAGCGTCCTTTTTTCGTGTGTCCTGTATATGTAAGAATGTGTGCGCATGAGAGGGAGGGTACGTATGAGTGTCTCTGTCTGTCTATGTCTACTTGTCAGGTTGGGTGTTTGGCTGCCCTCTGGCCTGGTGCATCTTCTTCCCCTCCGTCACTCCCCGTCGGTGATGGATGGTCCTGCCCGCTGGTCGATGATGGCTCTCGATGCCTGGGGCCGGGGGTCCCGGTTGCGGCCCCGCTCGGTCCTGGTGCATGCCTGGCTGGTCCTGGGTGGGCCGGTGTGTCGGGCGGCCGCTGTTTCGGGCCGACATCCTCCTTGGATTGACTGGGGCACCTCTTATGGGGGTGCCGGGGTTGTAAGTAGGTTGGTGCCGTCCGGTGAATCGGTGGGGACCGTGCCCGGCGCCCAAGCTCCTGCCAGTTCCATGAGTTCTACTGCCTGGTCGGTTCATCTGGGGGGGGCTGTCCGGTATTGGCTGGGCCCCAGATCTTGGCGCTCTGCATGGGGCGGGATCTGGACCCGGGAGCTGGTAGATCTGGATGTCCAGGTGCTGGCTGTGCGCGGCCTGGGGAGGGCGTACATCCGCTGTGGCTTTTACTGTGGCTCCCTGGCGTGTGGGTTTGTGGGGGGGCCCAGGTTGTTGGCGGTGGGTATTGGTCCGGGGTGGTATTGTCCGTCGATCAGCTGAAGGCGCCTCCTGCACCGTGGCGGCGGCGGGGGACCCCTCTCGGCGGGTCCCTGGTCAGGGCCCTGCTGGGGGGCGGGGTGCCCCTGATCCCCGTGGCCCCCTGGCCCTTTTCCGGGATCGCCCTCGCATAGCCGGTTTCCGGCTGAGCCCTTTGGGCTCGTCCCTGCAATCTCTCTGGGCCCCAGCATTGTGGCTGCTTGGTGTTCCCCTGGGGCTTCCATCTGTTTAGATGGAAGCCCCCAGCCTCCATCTTCCTTTCTTCCTTCTTGTCTCAGTTTCATGTCCATGACTTCAGTAAATTGAACCATCAGTAATCACTAATAAAGATTTTTTAATACATATACATCAAGTGGAGTGTTACAGCAAAGCTGTAATACTCTGCTTGGGAAAGTAAATCTGTTGGGCTTGTACTTGGTACTCAGACACCAATTCTGAGTGGCAAACTGCTAGACAGAACACGTAATAAAAAAATAAAAAATAAACAATAAAATAAAATTTTCTTGGTGATTTACTAAGATTGCGTGAGCAATTCTCAACAGGCTAGAACAGCAGTATTCAAATAAAGAGTTTGCAGCCGCTATTGCAAGCTGCACCACGGCTAGAAAGAGGAGGAATATTTGTAAATGGATCCATTTTGCGTCTTTGGCACAAAAATTAGGCTAAAATGCTGTGAATTCTGTTTTTCGTTTGTCAGTAAAAAATATAATTCGTGCGGTGTACGTGCGCTGCTCTCTGCTGCATGCACACATCCTATTGCAGGGTTAGACTGATTAAAACTGCAACATGTCTGAATTTTGTTTTTAAAATGTCACATATAGAGCCAATTATCATTGTGGTATTGTAGGTTGATTACTACATTTTATTAATTGGACTCCAGGAAGGTTATCCACTACCTGAGAAACTAATGAGGATCCACTAGGATCGTGTGCGATCAGTGCATCTTCACCAGGTGGAGACATGAGAGTGCACAGTGAGTTATGATGCGTCTTTGGGGGGAAATGGATCAATATTTAAATAAATATCAGGTTTATGACCATTAGTTAATTACTCTTAGTTTCAATTGTGTGTGAATTACATTTTTTGTTTGTCAATAATAAACTCATGTTGAATGTGGTAGCGGAAAATTAAGACGTTCTTTTCAGAAGTGCTAAAAATAGACGCTAAAATAGCCAGCACAAACATTTTTATGCTTCGGAAATCACACTGCACCTGGAATGCCTACTTCTTTGCCTGTTCTACTCCCAATATTTTGCGTCTTCTTACAGAAACGGCCAGATTGCATATTCATCAAAGGCAAAAGCGCTAAATTGATTGCGTGCGTCTTGCTGCGGGTTTAACGGGCGCAATGTTCTCTGCGCCATGTTGATAGATCAACCACAGCCTGTTTTTGCGATGCTGTGCTGTTTGCGCGAGTTTTACCAAGTGTAAACCGTTGATAAATCAGGCCCATATTGTCTTCCTCTATCACAAAAAAGCTGCTATGCAATACTTTTTCTTAAGAGGACACATTAAATAAACACTAAACATGTTATGTTTATCTGTGTATGATCTTCAAAAATCAAAATCTCTACCAAATTATATGCAAGTCTGTTATGGATATAGAGCTCTAAATTTGTATTACAAAATTAAAAACCTTTGATGATTCAGTTATTCTTAATGTGTTGTTTGCCGATTGAAGCTAGCTAGCAGTAAAACATATTAACTGAGTTTTCTTTTCCCCAACAGTGTATCAGCTCCAGAGCAGCACAGTGAACCCTGTCTTTACTACAAGACCACTGGTCTCGGAGGAACTGACTGAAGGTACGATGTGTGTTTATGTTTACATTCGTTTTTTAGTTATGTTTATCCATTCCAATTTAATGTTTGAGTATACAAATGTGTCATTGCCCTTCAAGCAATACCTCAAAATTTTTTTGTGAAAAATGTACAAATATATTAGGAAAATCCCAATAATATAATTAAATTGGCATATTTTTCCAAAAAAAAATGTGACAGGTTCAAGGTTAAATAAAAGCACAATTTATTTGGATGATGAAAATTTATATTTGAACAATTACTTATTTTTAATTATTCCATAAATTGAGGTCAAGTTGGATGTTCTCACACTGTAATCTTAAAACTCTGAAATGTTTATTTAAATGGGTTTTTTACATTATATAATAATTAACATACATAGTCATAAGTTGATTTAAAAAGCATTTTATGCATTCATTTAAAGCGTGTCTATATAAATGTTCTATATTTTCCATTGCTTTGTGTAGTAAGAAAAAAACATTTTAAATAAAGAGCTGAGAAAGATTCATTCATTTTAGAGATTTAATATAAACTTGTTTGTACAAACAAGTAGGAACAGCATCTCACAGTATTGCCGGGATCCGTGTAACAGCTGACCTGCTCACAACAACTAACAAAGCCTTTTTATAGATTTAGGCAACCTTGCTATTGTGTACAACATATCAGTAAACATTTCTCCATGGTAAAGTCTCCAGACTCTCAGGAGTCTTCGTCTGATAGGACAGGCTCAATCTCAGGATACGTCAGGACATCCAGTGCTAAGAGGGTCGCTTCCATGGCAATACAAGAGTTGGAAAACAAATATCAGTTCATTCGACCTAACCTAATATTGTACAGTGTCACACAATCAAACTATCACTATATCATGAAGAAATAGCACACAGTTCTTTCAGTACGTAAGAATACACAGAAAAGATTATTCTTAATATACATTTTTCCATAACACTATCTAAAGGGGTTGAACAGATAAAGAACACTGTCAAAAATGTGTACTTTAAAAGTAGAAATATACAAATTAAGTTAATATGTTTTCTCTTCTACAGCTCTGAGTTGTGTGAGCAGTGCTGCAAATTTGATCCTTGTGATCGGATATGAGGGCAGTGATGCAAAGGTTTTCTGTCCATATCCTAAAGGATACGAGAATAATGAAAAGTACCTGTGTAGAGACGACTGTGGTCACGATGATGTTCTTGTTACATCACAAAGAAATAACTACAAATACGCCGTATATAATGACAAAGTAGCAAGAATCTTTACAGTTACCATCCCTGATCTTCAGCTTGATGATGTTGGGAAATACTGGTGTGGAGTGTCCAGAATAGGAAAAGATATCTATACCGAAGTTAAGCTGGAAGTAAGACCAGGTAAATTAATTAAGTTGGTGTTTCAAAAAGTTCAGTAAAGATCATGAGAGGACAAAATGTAACCATTTTTAAATGTGGTCTTTAATGTAGTAATTTGCTAAGACATATTAGTTTTATTAGTCATTCATGCAGCGTTTGATTATTATAAATAGCTAAAATTAAAAGATTAGAGTCTAATCAGTTCTGATGAAAAAGGTTTTGCGCTCTTCTTGTTGAATGTTTGGCAGGCAGTACAGTATGTTTGTTTCTCTCAGTTAAATATTGCTTTTTAACGCAGTTTGCATAATTTTATATTGTTGTTATTTTACAACATTGTCAGACAGATGTTGCAATGCAGTGAATAAAGTCCGCAGTCATGAGGATGGTTCAGTGTCCATCAGCTGTACCTATGAGTCCCTGTGTGTGAACAACTTGAAGTTCTTCTGCAGAGGAAACCGACCCTCCACATGCCAACAGCAGGCAATAATCACCTCTAACAATACAAAAAATGGACGATTCAGATTCACAGATGACAGGAATTCAAGAATATTCACAATGACCATCTCCAGTCTGACCCTGAAAGATTCTGGGATGTACCTTTGTGGCATCCAGAGAAACTCAGGACTGGATATTTTCTCTGCTGTTGAGCTGGAGGTTAAAGGTGAGAGGTTAAACATTTATCTCAAAGGCTGATAAATGTTCACCATCTCATGAATAATTTTGTGCAATTTGTTTAAAATATTTCTGCTACTCCTGTCCATTAGAGTGGTGCTGTGTGAAAACAATAAACATGAGTGGATCTGTGGGAAAGCCAGTAACTTTCCAGTGTCCTTATTCAGCCCACCATCACAATGACACAATGTTCGTCTGCAAAGGAGACCGGGCCAGCAACTGCACAGACATAATGGACCAAAGTAGGTTTATACTGAACAATGTTGCTCCCAACTCTTACTCTGTGACCATCACAAAGTTGAAACCAGGAGATGCTGGATCGTATTGGTGTACTGTCGACCCAGAGGCGAGTGTTGGAAACTACACCCACTTTCATCTGTCTGTAGGTGAGATTGACACGGGCACACAGGTGTACAAACTACCTCAGCTTCCACTAATTTCTCTCATTTTGTGTGGAGGTTTAAAAATGTTTTAAATCAGGATGAAAATTCAGGATGAACAGGATTCTTTGTTTTTACACAAATAAACTTGGGTTTATGTCAGAGTATGTATGTTGTGTTTGCTTACACCAGGGATCTGCAACTGAAATCCTCGTGTGCCAGTGTGCTGCAACGTTTAGATATGTCCCTGGCCCATCATACCTGAATCAACTGGCTGAATTAGTTCCTCAGTGTGCCATCAAGTTCTCCAGCATCCTGTTATTAAACGGATTTTTTGACTCAGTTGTGTTTCACAGACACATCTAAAAGCTGCAGGAAACAGGCCCTTGAGGTCTGGAGTTGCAGATCCCTGGTTTACATGTTTGAACTATTTCGTTATAGTATTAGACAGTTACTTAGCTGTTTAAGGTCTAAATCTTGGGGCCGGTGTTGGTTAATTTCAACTGAGAAGAGATGTTCCTGTTGCAGTTAAAGAGATAGCTATATTTATGAAGTAAGGTTATTTTTAAAGTTTATTATACTGCAGAAGATAAATCATCCAGATAGTTGCATATGTGGAGGTTAAATCCAAGCACTACTCTGAATTGGGTCCAATTCAAAGCATATACATTTGCATATGAAAAGTGAAGGATTTTAATCTGTATTCAATTTAAACCTTAACTCTATAAATTCCATGGGTGTTTATTTTTATCAGAGAGGAGACGAGAGTAATTTAATTTTCTTTAGATTTCAATACAAGAAATCAAATACTGGTTCACAGAGTTGCTTAAAACAAATCAAATATTTAGCTTACAGAGTGGTATAAATTATTCACACTCTGGGTCATCCTACCTAGGAATGACAACGTATATAACAGAAACATTAAGTTTTATATTTTAACACAAAGTTAGAGAACCTCCCCCCTAACGTTACATATGGGACACAAAACATGATTGGTTCATTTAAACCTTTGCCAAGACCAGCCTCCTTACAACCATGCATGCATAACTAAATACCTTCCTGTTATTCTGACTTTACAAACCAGCTCTAACTAGAGTTTTTACTGACTGTTATTTCTTACATCCTTCCATTGTCAGTTGTATGGTGATGTTATCGGCCTGTGCTTTCCTGCTCAATGTCCTGTTTTTCTGTGACCCAAACAAGAGCTTACTCTGCAAAATACCTCTAAAACAATCTTAAAAGTATATTTACAAAGTATGGTAACTAAAACACTTTAATCAAACATTAACAGACGTTTAATATACTTCAAAAGTTGCCTCCACTCAATGTCAGAATTTATGTGAAGGGGATTTTTTTTACGTGTCAGACCAATTTCACACTTGCTTTAAATCAGGCATGTCCAGGTCCAGTCATTGAGACCTACTAACCTGCAGGACACCTCTCCTCTTTAGTCCCACCATTGGTCTTTGAAACGTAGCTATGTAGAATAAAAATAAATGGGAATAAAAACAACAAAATCTGATTCATTGGGAGAATCCTTTGTGGTGCACCATTGCCCACTTTAATCAATCTATATATATATATATATATATATATATATATATATATATATATATATATACACACACATAGTTTCAGGCTTTCTGAGAGGCACAATTCAGCTGCAGGGAGGGAGCAGGTGTCGGTAATGACACCGTTGGCTGGGTGGTCACCCTGAGTGCTCTCTGTGAACTTAGTTTTAAGTTGGCAATTCGACAGACATTTGTTTCATTAAAGCAGAGACTACCTCCAACATCTCACTGAGAACTGCACTGATACAACAGATACATCACCGCCGAAGGCTCGCTCCTAAAGGCAGTGGTTTTGGTTAGGGTTTCGTTTTCGATCTCCATACATCTCAGAAAATATATAAATATCTGGAAGATACTAACATAGTATCTCCAAAGGTGGGAATTGTGGCTTCAATAAGTCAACTCCATTAATAAATACATTTATTAATTCAAACTCTGATTCAAGGGGAGACAGAGGCAGATGGAGTACCTCTTAAGATTTTTTTTAATGGGACTTTATATTCTTTGCCGACAACGTCCTACCTTCATCGGTCATTTCCAACATATCTGTCACTAGTCACTAAGTGAACAGAACCACGCCTACCTGTGTTGATGCTGCACCCAGTCCAGTTCCTCTGGAGGGAAGGAAACTTACTGTCCCATTTCCCCGATATATTTACGTGTATTCTAATTTGTTCTAATTCTAATTTTGAGTGACTCTGTCTTCACCAAGTTCATCTTATTGTTGCTCCCGTTCTAGGAGCTGATTTTTCCAGACCTGCCACTGTAACTGCAGCAGTGCTCGTACTTCTCTAAATTGAGAGGCAGAGGATTTACTTATGATAATAAAATACATGGAGTTTACAAGTAAACTTTAATACGGCAAAGGACGGCGGGAAACAAAATGCAGAGTTTCCCATATAAAATATCAAATGTTCTAAAATACTGTATGGGCTTTTTTTTTGTTATTCATCATGCAGTTATAAAAATATTATAGAAAGTAACTGCATTACAGAACATAGAACATAACGTCAGTTACTTTTCTATGTAGTTTTACACACTACACACACACACACACATAGTACTTATACATTTCCATGTAAATAACAAACTAATGAAACAGTGAGCTAAATGGTCATAAAAGTGGATTTATGTAAACATATATTTTATTAGATTTTTCTCATGTTTTATATTTAATTTTTTCATGTTTTGTCATGTATTAACCTGGATTTATGCCTCTCAAAGGTCAAATAATAGGGACTGCGGGTGGATTAACAGCCTAAAATATTTAACTGCATCTCACAACACAAATCCTAAATGATCTTTTTAATGTGTCTGATAAAGTAAATTAAACATGCATGTTTACTTTCTTCTATTTTTCATTTATGGCAGATGAACCTTCCAATGCACTTTTTGCTTTACCTGTCTTGTTGCTGTTGATAGTAATAATTATCCTGGTTAAAATTTGCAAAAACAAATGTCACAAAAAGGAAAAGGTGAGTTGTTGTTTTTTTTTTCTTAAAAATTAAGGAATGACTGTTGGACAAATTGTTACATCTTTTATTTTTTTTTCCCAGAGACAGGAATGCAACAAACAAACTAATAACTTCTGCAAACCCCAGTTTGGAGAAGTGTAAACTGATGGCTAGAGGACATGCAACGGAAGTCTAAAGCTATATTTGCAAGTGCTGTGGGTTTATATGAGATAATGTTTATGTTTTAACAAGATAATGGGTTAATATTTGAACTGAGTAGAATTGTGCATTGAGTAGAACGTATAGGATATTGATGGGAAAGAAAATCAATGGAAATATTTTGATTGCTAAAATTTCCATAAATTATTTTCATTATTTTCAAACAAAAGGCCAGAGAGTAAACCTCTTCCCTGTGATACTTCAAAGTTCTGGTGGGAGCAGCCCCAGTAAGGGTACGCTCCTAATTTCAAGAGCACTTGAGTGTTAAAATTAAATAAAAAATGTTACAGGCTTGTTTTACAATTCATTTGGAGAATTTAAACAATGATCCTGCATTCAGCAAAGGAACTTTGTCAGTGGAGATGTAGACAGGGCCAGTGGAGCTTAGAGTAAAAATAATGATGTGAAGATAATGATAACAGAATCTGTTAAATAAACTACAAAGTTTATATAGTTAAGCACTTGGTCTGCTGTTTTTTTATCAGCACTGGTTGAGTATCCCCAAAGCAAACACTAAATTATATATATTTTGTTGTATGTTTTTATGCCTTTGTAAAAGGTTTCCACAGTCCTTTGGATTGAAGAGATCATTATTTAAACATATAGCTGCACACCTTTTGTGGAATAAAACTGTTACTCTTTTTTTTTTTTTACTCACAAATCCAAAAAGTTCTGGATACCCCTTTCTTTTTGGGTACAGGTGTATCTCTTTGATTTCATGTACCAGTTGTTAAAAGGAAATAAATATGAAACCAAACTTTCAATGTGGGTAAAGAAATACTGCCAGTGATGCTACTTGGATAACGTCTGCCTTACACAAGATAAATCTGCTGAGTCATTCCTGGTAGTCAAACAGGTTTTATATTTTTCACCTCGCAAGGCAAAACACTCACTGTGTGAGTTGTATGTGAACTTTGTGCTGAGGCAAAAATATTTATGTCACCAATCAAAACACGATCTCTGCTCACATGATTCCAAGATGGCAGCCCCCTGTCATCATGTTAAAAAAATTAATGAAACAGAGACGGGTCGATATGGAGGAAATGCTGGTACTTGTTCTGTTGATGAGGCGTTGTTTCTGCTGCCATTTCGAGTTTAGGAAAATATGGGTATCCATATTTTCACTGTTGTCTTGCAGCAAGAAGGTTCTTGAGTTCGAACTCTGGGGTCTTTCTGCATTGAGTTTGGCTGTTCTGCCTGTGCATAAGTGGGTTCCCTCTGGTTATTCCTTCTTCCCAAAAACATGACTGTTAGGGTAATTTTTTTCTCTAAACTGCCCTTAGGTATGAGTATGTGTGCATGGTTGTTTGTTCTGTGTGTCTCTATGGAGTGGTGACATGTCAACGGTGTAGCCTCCCCTCTCGCCTGATTATTGCTGAAGATAGAGTACTCACCCTTGGGATCCTGCGTAGGACAGATTGTATAGGTAATGGATGGATGGAGTTTACTGAATAAATTGTTCTTCATTGAATCAATGGTTTATACTTTGTTAAGGATGCACTGATACCAATACTAATATTGGGTATCGGAACTGATACCAGTCTTATGTACTTTATCGGTTAAAGTTAACAGATACCATGACCCGATACTTAAAATGTGTAAACTCTGCAATAATTTCCCAAAGAGGTTTCTTTTTTAACTTGAAATTTTAGTTTGGTGGTCATTTTTATTAATATTTTTTTCATCTAATTCACCATCATTTGATTTAACAAGCCAAGAAAAAAAGAAAACCTGTCTTCTAATTTATTTATTTTTTTTGTGCGTGTGTGGTAGAAGTATCGGTATTGGTACTCTGTATCGACAAGTAGTCAAATCCATTTTTTATCATGTCGGTTTGAAAAAAGTGGTATCATTGCATCCCTACTTTTTGTAGTATAAATCTCTTGCAATCACCCTTGCCAACATCTTATTCTAGAAGATAAGCCAAGTCGTTCTAGTCTACCAAAGGTGCAACTAGGTGAAAATGAGGGAAAGGTGAGAGTATTTCTGAACTAGTTTGGCAAAAATTACAACTAATAGGGGCAAGTGTTTAATTAATTGCATGTAATCACATACTAGTTGGCATACAAAAGCAAACCTTAATGTAACACATCAGAGCACTCAGTTAGCAGTGTTTTAAAATTGAAATAGTAAAAGTGGCTTGGAGAAGAATAAGACAGCTCAAACAGACACTACTAACTGTGCAAAAATTGACAAATTGTACACTAAGATAAGCTTGTAGTTTGGGATAACAGACAAGGATGATGGAACAGGTAAGAAAACACATTGAATGTTTCCTGCAAACAACCATTCAAGTTAATTAATCATCATATCAAACTTACTGAAATTTACAATGCACTGAAATGGACTCAAAAACTGTATTGCTTTTTAAAGGGCCCATTTGGGTCAAACAAAAATATATTTTTGTTTGACTATTTCCATTAGAATATTTTATTTTTTTTGTATTTGCCAAAGCAATGCTTTATTAAATTAACCCATTAACATATTTTTATAGGTTATTTGATCTTATTTTATTTCCTATGTGGTTTTATATTTTGTTTATAAATCCTTATCCTATAATAAATCAATGTACATACAATATATGTATCCGTGTCTATTGTCCTGATGATACACAACCCATTATCCTTCTGATGACCATAAGTCAAGATGAACGTTTCTCAGCAAAGTACCAACACCTGGTATAAATGTCTTAAAGAATAAGCTGTTCGTGTAACGTCTGCTTCTTTATTACTTTGCAAGATTAAACCCTACATTACTATATCTTTTCCATTATATCTTTAAAACTAGGCTTAAAACTTTCCTCTTTGACAAAGCTTACAGTTAGAGATATGTTAATAGGTAGTTAGAGACAGGTTAGACAGGTAGCTAGGAAGAGATAGGTTAATGTTAGTAGCCAGGTAGAGTGTCAAAAGCTAGGAAGGGATATGAAGAGGTAGAGTAGCTACGTAGAGATAGATTAATGTAAGCCAAGTAGAGAGTGTTAGTAGCTAGGTCTCCTAGTAGCTAGGAGACAGGTTAATGTTAGTAGTCAGGTAGAGTATCAAAAGCTAGGAAGAGATAGGAAGAGGTAGAGTAGCTAGGTAGAGATAGGTTAATGTAAGCCAGGTAGAAAGTGTTAGTAGCTAGGTCTCCTAGTAGCTAGGAGACAGGTTAATGCTAGTAGCCATGCTGCTTTAGGCTAGGCTGTTGGAGGACATTATTAGGGTCTGTTCCTACTTTCTCTCCTACTTCTCCCCAACTGCATGATGTGCTGTCAATTCAAGCGCTAACCTGTTTTATCTTAGTCTCTTCCTTCAGTAGGTGCTCCTGACCCGCCCTGCTTGACGACCCTGACTAAGATGGCATTGCAGTGACGGAAAGTTCTCCACGTCCTGCAACAAACTTCTGCATCAGTTGTGTTGTTCTTTCTGTGTCCCTGTTCTGTGTCTCTGTTTTGTATTCTCCAAACCACAGACGGTCTCGGCAGATGACCGCTTGTGCTGAGCCTGGTTCTGCCGGAGGTTTCTTCCTGTTAAAAGGGAGTTTTTCCTTTCCACTGTCGCTTCGTGCTTGCTCAGTGTGAGGGATTGCTGAGAATTACACGACGCAATCTTCTGTGGTTCTCTAATTTCTAAATTAAACATTGTATTGTAATAACTCTTCTTGTAAAGTGCCTTGAGATGACATCTGTTGTGAAACGGCGCTATATAAATAAACTGAATTGAATTTATATCCTCATTCCAAATGTCAAGGCGTGTTGTTTAGGTACCATAAAACTATACTTTTCTACTGAATTGAATTCTTTGTCCCGAAGTGGGAAAATTCTCTTTTTAAAGCAGCATACGCAAGAACAAAGTGTAAAGTGAGAGAGTGTAAAGCAGGCGTGCCAATTCCAGGCCCGGGGGCCAAATCCGACCCTCCATGGCCATTTATATGGCCCTCTAAACTCTAGAGGACCCTATAGATAGAAAATTAAAGTACAATTTTTGTGCACCCTAGTACAATTTTATCAGTAAAATAAAATCTGTGTTTATTTGAACAGTCCTAAATCACAGTATGTAAATAAGTCCAGTATTATTTAATTTGAACACGTACTTTTGAAATGTGGAGGCTAATTTTAAGTTTGTTATATAGTTCTATCAATACTTTCTACTACAACCGGCCCTTTAAGGATATTCATAAACGTGGAGTGGCCCAAAATGGAAATGAGTTTGACACCGCTGGTGTAAAGGGAGAGCTAGTAGGCTGTAGAGCATCATCAAATAATAATAATAATAATAATAATAATAATAATAATAATAATATAGAATAAGTGAATTTAAAAAAAATGTCAACCCAAAGAGGATCACAGATCTGTTTGGGTCACCCCAATGAAATTTTCCTGGCTCCGCCACTGTTGGATAGTTTGCGATGTCTAGAGAAACTCAAGACTGGATGATCAGTCAAGCTTCCCTGCAGGCTACGTCCAATACCAGGTGTGGTCAATACTTACCCTTAATTGTCACTACATGCACTCCGTGCTGTCACATCTTCCGCAGCAAAAACAATCCCATTGTACTGAATGAGAGCATTTCCACTGCCGTCTCCTCCGGCCGCCATTTCGCCCCCTGCAAAAATAGGATTGAATCGATTTTTGCTAGACACTGGCATGATACCATAACTCCGAGGGCCACAGTTTCTGGCATCACAGATAATTACAAATAACCCTGGGATTAAACAAATGGTAATACATGTTGGAGCAGTGGACGTAAGAAATAAACAGTCTGTAATCTTGAAAGACAACTTTAAAAACATTTTGAGAGACTTGATTGTCTGGACAAAGAGGCAATAAAAATGTTCATCAGTGGACCTATTCCAAATATCGATGGGAGGATAAACAAATTCTCACGTCTGTTTCAATTGAATACATGGCTGTCCAAAGTCTGTGAGTCAAGAGGACTATATTTTATAGAGAACTTTAATCTGTTTTGGGGGAGCAAAGGTTAACAAGTAAAGGCCAACCTAAATTATTTATAAATGCCGTATGATGACAGACCAAATATGTCAGGGTTTTCCAAAAAAATTTACATTAAAATCTAGAAAAATTTAATGTGGTCCATGATGTACAAATAGTTTGTGGTCAAACCTCAGAAATAAATTCCTGAAAGTGACCCAAATGCCTATCCTTTATAGGCATTAGAATGTATTTGACTTCATATCTTCACAAAAAATGACAGTAACTTCTGGAAATAGTATGGATTAGGAGTAGGTAGACCATAACTAACCATTTTTATGGTTAAAGCCTGTCATGTCCTCTTCATTTCACTGTTTTCAACTGCAGGTCGCCAGTCCATCACAGGGCAGGACAAACAGGACAAACAACCATGCACACACTCACAATTTACAGTGATCAATTAACCTGACAGTCATGTTTTTGGAATGTGGGAGGAAGCCAGAGTACCTGGAGGGAACCCATGCATGCACAGAGAGAACATGCAAACTCCATGCAGAAAGACCCTGGGCCGGGATACGAACCCACAACCTTCTTGCTGCAAGGCAACAGTGCTACCCACTGCGCCTACGTGCAGCCCAATGGGGAATTCAACATGAAAAATAGGTGGTTGTGAACTATTTTCATCTACAGCATGCAATACAAATAAAACCAGTTTGCAATAAAAACTGTCTGCAAAACTATTTTGTTCAGACTTATAAATAAATAATAAAATAAATAATAATTATAAATTAGCAGCGTCTAGCGGCCCTCGCAGCTTAGCGCCACTCTGGCCTGTGCTGCGACCGTGACACTCACATCTCTGCCACAACACCATCTCAACACTTGCAGCGAGCCTCATTAAAAAAAGATGTTCTAGAAAGTGTTTAAAAGGTTAGAATAGCAGCTTTAAACCAAAATGGCCGACCTCATGAGGGAATAGGACCCTTCATTCCAAAATGTTATCAGGAGTCTTGAGAAACTAAATGTCCTGAATTGAATAATCCGACCTGAAAACAGTGCTTGACAGGTGTTTTGTTATGATACTAGGTGGCGCTGTGCAGGTATTAGGCCAAATATTTCCATACATATGTGTTTAGGACAGGAGTAGAATGCATGTTGTTGAATTTGGAGCAGATCAGACGATGTTTGTGGAAGTTAAAGACAAACATATTTCCATGGCATGATATGAAGATTCGCTATGCTGGTACAGCCACACCCTCCTTCCAAACATCTCAGCTCTGGACAAAATCATTAAAGCAGCCTCTCCAGTCACTGTCCACAGGGAGATTTAATTAGGTAAAGGAAGCCAAATAACTACCTTCTTTACTGAAACATTGCACTTCCTGTTGGCAGTGGTCGGGGTTAGATGAGTAAATTACTTCAATACAGTGTTCATTGGTGGTATGTGATGACAGCTCTGAAGTATGGTAGACCTGTGACGTTTAATGTGCAAGATAATAGAGTTTGTAATTATGTGGTGAAAAGGTATGATTGTGGACATGGCCACGCCCACATGCTATGATAGAGCCAAATCGTTCTAGAAAAATCTTGTCCCCCAAGCTTGTGAAGATACTCAGTAATTTGTAAGTGTGTAAGTCATGAATTGAAAGATGAGTTTTTGAAAAAGAGGAAAATGGCAGCTTTGATACAAAATGGCTGACTTTCTGTCATGTTTTGAAGTTGGTTAAAAAACTTATTTGGTCAAGGATATCACAACCTACATATGACTGCTGAATTTCAATTTCCTATATAAAAGCAACACATTATGTTGATAATTTTAATACCCCTAGGGGGCGCTGTGCAGGAATTAGACCCCACCCAGGAAATAAATGTATATATATTCCTTATGGGTTGGATAAATATCCATATTCTTGATTTTGGTTCAGATCATACAATGCATATGGAAATCCTTAACAATCATATTTTAATGGCATGCAGCCCAGCTTAACCATGTCATAGCATCCAAACCCTGTTTCCAAAACTGTCAGCATTGGGTATGAACCTAATACAATTTATTTTCAGTTGCGGACTACATCAAAAATATTGATTAAATAAAGGGAGGCAAATAAGGACCTTTCACTGTAAACATTGCACTTCCTGTTCTTAGGGGGCGGGGGTTAAGAGATGTCAGCATTTGACCATCTGGGAATGCCAGGGACCTGATAAACATCCAACACAGAAGTTTTCCCCAGTCTGTGTTTTTCTGAAAAGGAGTTGTAACTGTTTTAATATTTATGGCGAGAAGCCTAAATTTGTGACCTAGTTACTGAGGTACTATGTGTGTTTAATGAAATTGTGCTCTGATGAATTATGGCTTGGGACTGATGTTTTTAAGGGTTGCAGGGGGCGCTGTGGAGTAATTTGGCCACACCCACCAAATATTAGCATACACAACTCTCTGGACATGGACTAATATCCATCATGTTGAATCTGGTTAAGATTGGGGGATTTTTGTGGAAATTAGAGCCAAATGTAAACTACCGTTCAAAAGTTTGGGGTCACATTGAAATGTCCTTATTTTTGAAGGAAAAGCACTGTACTTTTCAATGAAGATAACTTTAAACTAGTCTTAACTTTAAAGAAACACACGCTATACATTGCTAATGTGGTAAATGACTATTCTAGCTGCAAATGTCTGGTTTTTGGTGCAATATCTACATAGGTGTATAGAGGCCCATTTCCAGCAATTATCACTCCAGTGATAATTGCTGGAAATGGGCCTCTATGAGCTGTTGTGGGAGCAGCTTGACCGTATGGTACGCAAGAAGTGCCCATCCAACCAATCCAAATTGTGGGAGCTGCTTCTAGAAGCGTGGGGTGCAATTTCTCCAGATTACCTCAACAAATTAACAGCTAGAATGCCAAAGGTCTGCAATGCTGTAATTGCTGCAAATGGAGGACTCTTTGATGAAAGCAAAGTTTGATGTAAAAACAATCTTATTTCAAATAAAAATCATTATTTCTAACCTTGTCAATGTCTTGACTCTATTTTTTATTCATTTCACAACGTATGGTGGTGAATAAGTGTGACTTTTCATGGAAAACACAAAAATTGTTTGGGTGACCCCAAACTTTTGAACGGTAGTGTATGGCCGTGGCGTGACGCTGCAGTTCAGCACGCTGCCAAAGCCCCACCCTTTTGTGAAGATCCTCTGCATTGGACACAGAGTTACCCCAACTGGTTTCCAGCTGCTGTGCTGCACTGTTATGCTAATTTGCTCAACTGTGCAAATTCTGGAACTTTCAAGACAAAACATTACACTTCCTGTTCTGAGTGGGCGGGGCTTAGGTGATATCAAGATTTAACCTTCTAGGATCGTCAGTGACGTGAGGAACATCCTACAGAGGTTTCAACCAACTGTGACTTTCTGAAGAGGAGTTATAACTGTTTGAATATATGTGGCGAAAAGCCTAAGTTTGAGGCTTAGCCACGCCCACCTGGTTTGACGCAGAAAAATTCCTTTGATAACTTTTGATCCCCAATGCCTTAAGTCTCTCTTCCCAGGTTTAGACGTCTGTTGGCATGTCAACCAATATTCCTGCATGTACTGATCTGTGATCTGTCCTTCTTTTGAAGGTTTATGAAAATCATGATGATCTCATAATGCGCTCAAAACAGAGGAACCGCCAAGAGCAGGGCACCCCTTACCCCGCTGATGACCCGTACTATCAAGATGAATCTCAATATGGAAACATGTCACCAAATGAAGAAATCTACTGTAATGAGTTCTTTTATAAAACTCAGAGATGAAGAGTGTAGCAAATATTTGGTCTTACATGCTGATAATTGCATTCGTATGAAACAGAAGCTTTTTTACTGAGCTCCTAAAAGCTTTGTCTTTTTAACCCCTTAAACCCTAGGCTTATTTTGCAGCTTATTTCTCGAAAAATGCTTACCCATGAAAAATGTGTATATTTCAGCAACCAAAAGGAGTATTTGAATAATTTTGCTGTCATTGTATAGGTAACATTGAGTAGAATTGATAGATGTGTCAGCATGCATGTTATCTGTTACTGGTTAGGAGAAATTGAAGATGGAACACAGCAGAAATGTATTTCTTTTTTGCTCCGCCTAAAAAAAACATATTTCTACATTGAAATAGCAGTAATTACTCAATAAAATATAAATACAACATTGGACATTATCTCTGCAAAAGTTGAAACCGACTATGTGAAACAGGACAAAACTAGAGAGGTTTTAGTACAGGCATATCAGCATATCACAAACAGTGCCATTTTTATTTCTGTTGTGTAGAAGTTATATTTTTCATTTTAATATCACATACTGTTCACTTACAGATACAGATATAAACATTGAAAGCAGCAAAACAAAGTTATGTCCGTGCGTCTTGCGCCATCTTGTGTCATAAGACGGTCTTGCCGACTGACACTCTTATTTTACGCATAAGACTTTCACTCGGAGCTGATTGGTCAATTTGGATGAGTGACACCGCGTTGGAATCGCAGAAGCCGATAGAGTAACGCCAAAACTTGCAAAACAAGATTGACAATACAGTCAGCTAACCAGGGAGCCAAGAACAGAGCCTAGGGGAAAAGCCAGTCTCATCCGTGAATTTACTGCAAACCCTTCCTAGGAACCAAAAATTATACAGGAAACACCTGGACGGTTTTAAATGGTGTACAGGTGATGGAATTATCAGAAAATGGTGTTTATTTTCCAAAGAAATATTTTTTACATGGAAAAAACAGCAAAGTTTTGAACTGTGATTCTGAAATGCGATTTTTAGTTGTGTTATACTTTGGCTTATATGTCTGCGGTGCTTTGGCGTAGCATTTTGTGAGATGCATCTTTGGAATCAGTAGAGTCTCTGTTTTCATTTGAGTGGTTGATTGTGCGTTTAGCACAAAGTCTTGCTGCTGTAGAGGCTGGAATGTGGCGGCTGGGTTGACGAAACTATGATAATACGAGTATGTTTACCAATATCTATTTACGTGGCATCTAAGTTGTGTTTGTGGTTGGTAAAAATAGGTTACATAGCCTTGTAGCGCGTGGTCTTCTGTTTAATTTGATGTGCATTATTACTATTTTTTTCTGTCAGAAGATGTGTTGTCTACAGCCTGTTAAAAAATAATTCCCAGAGTCCCCCAATTGGGGGACCCTCGGGTTTAACAGGTTAAATAATTATCATATCATTACTGCTGTATGTGAAATTTTTTTTTATCTTTTAGTGTCGGCTTTCTCATAGCAAGTTTTCACATTATTAAAACTGCAGTTTTTATGTTTTTATGAAGCTCTTTTGCATCAACAGAAATAAACAATGCAAATAATGTAACTTAAGCATTCATGGGTTGCATTTACTATCATTAAACTGGTTTAAAAAAAACAGTTTGGACTGGTAGTCTATGAGATCAGCCTGTTTTTGTTGAAATGTTATCATTACATCCACATCGATTCATGCGATAAAAAGAGACATAGCACCAAATTCTGGTTCCTGTATGTCAATGGTCTCCATTTTTTACATAAAAAACGATAAATAAGGTTTTATGCAATGATCAGATCTGAAAGTATAGATGAGTATCGCCAATGATTTGTTTTCATATACCTAGCACTTAAGCTTCATCTCATTTATGAAGTAACGTTGTTACATTATAAAATGTCAATTATGCATCAACAATTGCCTAATTGTCTTGAGAGCGCACACTAGCTTATGGCTATCGTTTATTTACAACATACAACACATTGTCTTTTACACTTAAAACTCACTCCCCTATTGTAATCTTGCAATCAAATAAACAATAAATAAAAAGGAATGATTTGACACAAACTTACAGCCCTGTTTGGGCCAAAACAACACAGGTGCATGAAACTACACTTGCCATCACGTTTGATAAATGAAACTTCCAACACAGTGCAATATCAAACATAAGACTCGTCACAAGAGGGTGCTGGACACTATCAGAAAACCAAACAAAAATGTTAAACCGAATACATGAATATTTTCTTATACTGGCTCTATTTTGAATATTGCCTAGTTATCTTTCTGACTCATTGAAATCTGCAGGGATTCCTTAAATAGAAAGCTTTCGGCTGATTGGAATGTTTGTATAATTATATTCGAATTACTTTTCTTTTAAAATGCCTTTAGATGACATCTTTTGTGAATTGGTGTTATGTAAATAAACTGAAATGAAACTGAATGGATCTTCCTCCAACACCGAGATGTAAATTCAAAATGTTGAAATTGTAAACCTGTGGTTTTGTAACATTTTAAGGTCAAGGGAGCTGTCATCATCCAAACTAATTAACAAATTAGTTATCATAGACTTTAAAGTTAACTTAATGTTATGATGTTTTTAAATTTTTAAAAAAGAAGGTCTGGAGTTGGTATGGATAATCTGTGTCAATTTCTAAAATAAAGTTACAAAATGTTAAAATAGGACGCAATTTTGCTCATCATGTTTCTCTCCATTCGTCTAATGTTTATCAGTTAGCTAATTCCATTGGCTGACAAATATCCATGTCTATGAATCAACCACAGCCCACACATTAAAAATTCTGACATTAACAGTAGAGGATTGTATCATACAATCTAAATTTCTCCGTCGTACACTGTAAAAAAAAATCGTAAAAAAACGGTAAATTCCTGGCAGCTGCCAAACAAATACCATAAAATTAAGGTAATATTCTGTAATTCAAGTAACGTGCAAAAACAATTAATTTACAGTAAATTCCTGTCAAGTTTTTATAGTGAAATACTATTATTTTACAGTTTTACCCTGTTATTCTGGTCAAAAACCTTAGAGTTACTGTCTATGATTATATTTCTACAGGAAAATACCTTAATTCTACTTATTGTGTACTGTAACAATACTTAGAAACACCTTAGAATTAGTGCCTATGACTATTTTTCTACAGGAAAATACCTTAATTTTACTGATTGTTTATGCTAAAATTACTGTCAAACGCCTTACAATTAGTGGATATGCTTACATTTCTACAGGAAAATACCATTCTTTTAAAGACAGCTCACCGTAATATTACCAGCCAACCCCTTACATTAAGTGACTGTGCATAAATTTCTAAAGTACAGTTTTTATTCTTTTACATTTTTCTAATTTTTTTTTACAGTAACAATAGGATTTAACTCATTTACCGTAATAAAGTGATAATGCTCAGAGTTTTTCTGAAAAATATTTATTTCAGGTACTTTTAAAAAATTATTAAAATTAAACACTTTCCAATAAGTTACCAAACTAAAGATCCTTGAAAATATTGCTGTACAAGAATTAACTATAAAAAATAAATTGCTTATTCAAAATATTACAGTCCTTAAAATACAATATTTTTAAATGAAAATACGATAAAATTAAATGTTTTCTAAAATATTCAATTACATTCCATCAATAAAGGGACATTGAAAATATGTGTACAGGAAAATACTTCTACTTTTCTCATTTTTGGCCCAAAAAATTATCACAATCAAAGAATACACAATGAAATATAAGACATTTAAAAATACAAGCTGCAAAGTATACATTTTACACTATGAATGCAAAATTCATCTATCTACTGGAGCTCAGTACATTACAGCTATATTTTAGACATGCAGTAGTATTAATTTAAAATCTATCATATGCAAGTGAAACTAAAACTTTCCTCAAAAGCAGTGAATCCTACAAGAGGTGACAGTAAAACGCTGTATGTGTAGAATAATTGTCCTCCAAATGGTAAGTGATCAATAGGATATTTAATGAATCTATGGATACACAAACACACAAAATTACTAAAAGATCCCTAAAAAGACAAATTTTCCATTGTATTGAACATTCTCAAAGAAATTGTCAATATCCAACTTCAAGACAGTGACTTCTGTAAATGGAGGTCATGTCAAGTTCATTTGTCCACAAAAACAGATGGGAGTTTCACAGCAAATCTGTGTTGCAGTACTTTTCCAGTCAACAGCAAGGTAACATAAACCATATATAACCCATATTGTATACTCCAACATACCAAAAAATGTTGGGTAAGATAACTTTCAATATAATAATTTAGCTGCAAAAATGACACAAGATGTAATAACACGTTCAGTACTTATTTGTTTGCTTGAATCCAATAGGTTTTGGATTCTAACCCGGGCTTTCCACTGGAAGTGTCAGCAGAATGTTATAGGAGCAGCACGTTTTACTCGCGTATTCTGCTGCTTGTCCTTTTCCACGGGGGGCGTCAGCAGCACGTAGCAGCAAGGAAGCAGCTGTCACAGAGAGAGCCCGAAATGATGCGAGATCAGCAAAACCACGCATGGTTTCGTCAGTAAATGCAACAACAAGCAGGGAAAAGACTACAACATGGCTCCAAAAGGTCTGTGTTTTAACTGTGTCTTTGTTCTGTCCGTTTTACATTCGGCAATAAGTTTATGTTATGTCAGGGAATATACAAAATCCCTCGAAGTGCAAAAGAATAATGTTAGTGGCGATCCGAGGTAGTGTAGACCCTCCCGCGAACTACTGACTTATCATGGGGCCGCACAGGTAGTAAAGTAAAGCTACGGGAAAGAAGCACCTTTGTTTTATGTTGAAAATTTACGGATGACGAGCCGTCTGATTTCGTGTCTTCCCCTATCCAAAATGTCAAAATTTACACGTTTCACAGGCGTACACTTCCACTTTATACCCAGAGGCTAGACATGATCACAACTTGTAGCTAAATACAGGAGAGTTTCAGCTACATGTCATAAATGAACATCATGTCAAAGTCAAACAATGCAAAAATTAATCATAATTACATGCTCACAAAACTTAAACCCCCCCTAATGGCGTGGTGGAGGTACTGCTGTTCTAGAGAAGCAGCAGGAGTGCTTGTTCACCTGCCTCCATATTTTATTTTGTTTAATTTTACAAATTTGTATAAATAACACACAAAAAAACACTCATTTGCATTTTTAAATTTTGTTTTATGTGAATATTAATCAAAATTGACAAGGTTGGGTTTTTTTGACAACCACAAAACAATGTAAGTTGTCTAAACATGTTTAGGAGTGAGTTTCCCACTCTTTTCATGTCCAACTCTAAAATTGGATTTAAAAACAAAAAAACACAATGAATGTCATTAGATGGCAAAGGAATAAGCACATACTGTGAACTGCTTTTAAACAAAAACCTAGTTTCAATTTCCAGTGTAAGATATTCTGGGAAACTCTGAGTTTTTAGAGTGACAGTGTTTACACATGCATCTCAAGCTTTTCTTTGTGCTACTATTTAAAAAAAACAATAAAAAAAACAAATTAAGCATTTACCTTGGGGGGATTGCATGTTCTGCCTCTATGTTCAGATGGGTCATCTCTCACCAAAGTTGAATTGAGTTCTTGAGATGGGATAAAACAATTAAACTTATGGACAATGTGGTGTTATTCTGCATATGTTTTAAACTTTTATTCTGCATATGTTTTAAACTTTTATTGTTCAGAAGGTAAAAGTCTGTTTATATAGTTTGCATGGTTGTAAAAAATATATATGGTCTGTCAGTATTTGTCATTGGGATAAGCTTTTAAGTCATAAAACTCTTGGGTAAGTTTTATTGCAAGCTGTAAAAACAGGATGTGTGTTGCCATAAAACCATAAAACTCCGAATGAGCTTTTGACCAAGAGAAAAGACACGTCACACCTTATGACTGCATAATTCTCTGACAGCCAATAATGGCTAAGATACTGTTTGGAAATGATCTGATTGGAGGGAGAAGAAACGCCTAGTGTCCTGGCGAGGCCCGGTGTCTATAAAGTTTGTGAAATGGAGATCATTCAATTGTCAGATTTCTTTAAATCTGGACCAGAGAAACTAGGGGGGCAACTTTCTCTGTAAAACTGCAATTTGTTAATCTGTTCAAAATAAATGTTAAGAACTGGAAATTGGCTCCATTTTGTCTCTGCTTGAACATGCATTGAATTAATTATGATAATTATTTAATTCAACAAATGGTGACCTCGACTGTGTGCAGAGTTTTGGACCAGGCTCCAGTTATTTTTTTTAAGTTAATTAACAGACATGTATTTGCTCTATTGACAATTTGCGCAGAGTTGCGTTGTTTTTTAATTCTATTGATTGGTTAATCTAACATTGGGTAATGTTGTCATGCAAGTTAAATATGTTTTTTTGTTTTGAGCAGATTGACTGTTGCGAGCCCGTAGTGTTGAAGCTGCTCGTCTGTCTGTTTCTCTGTTCTGAGCAGGATCGCGACCTTCTTTACGCTCCGTAGAGAAACACCGGTGCCTGCTGGGAGATGGAGTTTCTTACTCTGCGCGCCCAGGGGGGGCTGGTTTTTCTCCGGACAGGACGGTGGAGCAGATGGAGCGATCTCTTCAACGACTCAAAATCGGAACCAAGGTGCGGATCGGAACTCGACGGGTTGGCCACTCTGCCCAGACAGGACGCTATCTGGGAGCTCCCAGGCTGGCAATCGAAAAAAGATTACGGAGCGCCTGGGTCGCCCTCTGTTAAATCTAAACGGATTACCTGGGAGAGGGGCTGCGTTTCTTCCAAACGCGTGGCTGAGCACCACGAATTGGAATTGTGTAAATGGTCCGGCATTTTTGGAAGAGGTCCGGTTTGAGGTTAGTGTTTTGATTTCTGCTTGTACAAGTGTGTGTCTATGTGTGTGTGTGAGATGTTTTTTACGCAGGCGCTTTGCGAGACGTGCTGGTGATGTTGCGTTTTGTGTTAAAATGTTATAGTATAAATAATGAACTCGAGTATAATAAATAAATTAAAATAGATAAATGAATATATAACTGAATATGATGGATAACTGAAATTAAAAATCTATAAGAATTAGTTGTGAACATTTACGACAGGCCATCAGAGTGGCCGCCCCAAGCTAGGTGGGTAGATGGCGGAGCTAATTCTGTGTGAGTTTTTGCTTGATAGCACGGCTAACATACGACAGCTTTGACTATATGTTTTGATAAATAAATTAGTGGTTATAGGCGGTTTTCTGCCATCTGTTCGAGTCTTTTGAGTGGTTTTCTGGAGGCCGGCGCCAGGAAATTTCTCAAAGCGGACTACGGAACTTATAACAGATTGGTGTAAACCTCCGCGAGAAAATAATTAATAAGGTCTAAAAGTCACCGCTTATAATGTTGTGTTTTTTGTTAATGGTTTTGGGCTGTAACGGACGTTGTAGAGTTCGGTGTTTGCTGTGCGGGACGGCTGTGTTGGAAACATATGTTTCAGTCCGTGTTGGACGATTCTTTATGTTCATGCCGAATTAATGTTTGGTAAAGTGGTATAAATTGTGCGGATAAAGTCCTGGTATTGCGGTATGTAATCTTCTAAAGTGTGTGTTGCGATGTTCTGGAGTGTTTTCGCCGTACGTTTTGTACTGTTTTAGGTTTCGTTTCACAAAGGAAGCTAACGGTAGCACATGGCTGTGGCTGCTGCTAAGCTAGCGGTGGTTGTTTTTGTGTGTCAATATTTTTTGTGCTTTAATCCTAACTGCATGTTCTATGTGTTGCAAGCTAAAAGTTGATTTTGGATAGACAGTGATTACAGACTCCTGCAGACGATTGCCTTGTTAAGACTTAAACGAATTTGGATTTTTGTTAACTTTTTCTGGTTAATTGGGAGGTAAAACGGCCTCAAGATAAGTTCAGATAACTTTTGTTTGCTACTCTCGTAGGCAATGTTTTAGCACATTTTCTACAAAGGGCAATTTAAGGTGTTTCATGTTTAACTGAACTGTTCCGGTACGGAGACTAAAGATTAAGAAGTACATGCTGAATTTGGTTAACTGCTTTTGCCTGAGAAGGCTCGATTGATTACATGAGGAGAGCAATTATGCATGTTATAATTAAACGCAAATGGCTGAGAACAGTTACTCATGAGTCGATTCTGACTTGGTGAAGTTTTAATTTTTGATTTCATCTTTGAAATTAAAAAGAGGGGAGTGTATAGTCAAAATAAAAGTTGCATTTTTTGAATCTTTAAGTAGGTGGATTTTTTGCTTTTTTGATTGATCTAAACAGGATTTGTTAAGTTGGCCTAAATAAAGATAAAGCTATAAGTAGTAATTATAAGAATTTAACGAAAAGCAAACGGTGTTAATTGGAAAGCAACAAACTGGTCTAAATTATTTTTTAAGCACCGTGTTGTATGATACAGAGAATGAATTCTTTCTGTGATTTAAATAAGTATCATTTATGCTAAAATTATGTTTGGCTTATTTCTGATGGCTCTATAGACTTTAGAAATATAGCTTGGTCTCTGAATAAATGATCTAAAGGAGACTGATGTTAAATTATTTAAACGATTAAACATTCTTAATGATTTTTGTGGACACAAAATGCTTATTGGAGTTATCAAATTTCAACTGGGGCTCAAGAAGTAACCCAGCATACTTCAATTCCGTTACAAATTGAATGTTTTTAACATGCAAAACAACACTTATCATAGTGATATTTTCTAAACTAGTGGGATTTGAATGTTTGAGTTTGAAGAAAAAAAAACATTAAAACACAGAGTCATCTGTAAGTAATCAGTTTGTTTTTAAACAGGCTGGGGATAAATTTGAATTGGTCTAAGGATTGAAAGTAATGAATATCGCGGTGATCGAAAATGATGGTTTAATTTGGAAGTAAGAAGTAAATTCTAAATTCATTTATTCTGATCGTGTAGAGGCAAAATGTGATTGGACCAGCTACATTGAAATATTTTTTACCATATATTTGAATACACATTTTGTTTTGACAAATAAGAATCGGTTTTAGTTTTAAAGTTTAAGATTAATCTTTCAGATGTTATTTATTGATTGTCAGCTAGTTTACTTGATGCTGAGAGTAAATTTACAGGTCCTAAAACATTTTGGAACAGTTCTGATCATAGAATAATGGCATAATATATCATTTGATTAGTGGGGACTCTGTAACTGACAATTTATTTAGATTTTTTGATTTTATTTTCTTTATTTTTTCTTATTTTTATTTTTATTTTTTTATTTTTCTCTCTCAACCTTTATATATTTGGTTCGACTTGGATTCTGACCCAGATTTCTGAACTGCGGTCTGCTTATTAATTAGAACTTTGGAAAATGTTAATTTGAGAAGCTGGATTAAAGAAAACATGATTCAGTGGTAATTTATTTGACATCTCTAGAAGCTTCAATTTAATTTGGTGTTTATCATTGGAGAAAAGAAAAAAAAGAAGCCTGAGAGGAAAAGAGGGATACTGAAAAAATGCTGGTTTTTATTTTTTATATTTTATTTTAATGCGACTAGTTTTTGTTTAGAGAAATCTCATCTCTTGAACCTCCTTTATTGATTTTTTTTGTTTTGTTTTACTGCTAAGGGGAATTAGACTACTATGTATCCTACAAAAATTTAAGAGGAGTTTTAGTTGCAAAAATCAGTTTGACTATGTTCGATTCACTTCACAGAATCGGACAGATGTTTTTGAAGTATGAAATGTTTTCATTATTTACAATCAGAATATTTGGGCAAGTGAGCACATTTGGGTTTGTTTAAAGAGGAATCATATAAGCAAAAGTACTTTGAATTTATATTGGATTGTGTTAAAAAAAAAAGTACTTTAGGTTTGGCAATATTTATAGGGAAGCTGTTTTGTCAGTGATTTAAATCTTGGATTTTTCTTTAGAAATATGGATAGAATTTGAAGTATAGCAAACTGAAGACTATGTAATGTAAACTATGTTGTGTTTATCAGTCAGTACTGTTCTCTGATTTTGTTTTAAACATTTGATGTTTTTAATTTGTGATATTTTTTGTCTGAGCCAGCTTGATAGAGATCCAGTACACTTAAGTGATGGGGAGTTGGAGACTGGATCTTTGCAGATGGTTATTGACTTTATTTTTGTTATTGCAATGTTTTAGTGGTGCTTTAGCAATATCTAACAGAAAATCCAGCCTTTTTGTTTGTTTTTTTTTAATTTAATTTTATTTTTCTAAGAACTAAGTGTGTTGATGAAATATTGCGATGGTCAATCTTTATAAATATTTAATTTACACATGAGATGGAAGAGACATTTATCAAATTGACAAAAATAGAGAAAGGAATTGCATTGATAAAGTATAGAATATAAATTGGATGAAAAATGAAGGAATCATTAATTAAAATAAGCAGGGGAAGAATTAGAACAACAGTTTAATTAGACATATAAGGATTGATTATCATTCCTGGTGGAGAGAGCAAACCTATTAATTAGTATATTTTTACCAGAATTAATACTGAAGAAATTATTACTAGTATAACTGATTAAAGTAAAATTAAAATAGAGCCCACATAGGCAGTCTGAGTGTGGAAGATATTTAAATTCAGCATTCGAGGAAGGAGACTAATGAATATGAAAATAAAAAGTTTAAATAAAACTTGATTTGAATAGGCTGAGAGGATCGACTCTCTGTCTGTTCTTTTCTTCCTCTAATTATATATTTTTTCTCTTTTTCCCATCCCGCAACAGAGACCCCTCAGATAACATTCTTGAGATGTAATTTATGTTCCTGGGGAGATAAGATGGGTGGGGGTGCGTGGGCTGATGACGGATAGTGCCAGGCGCCCGCCATAACTGCCAAAGAAAGAAACATCTATACGACCAGCGCAGAATTACGTCTCTCTTGTGCACTGCTCCCAAAACAAGGGGGGCACCAGTGACTGTATATTTTCAGGGGTGAACTGGAGGACACCCTAGGGGGGAGCACGTTTCCTCATGCTGAGCTGAACTTTCAAGGACAATATGTGTTAATCCACTTGGCTGGCGTGAGATGGACAGTTTATGCTGAAGAAGTGATGATCAAAGACTCTTGATTCAATGTCGATGTTGCTGAATTAACCACAAGAGTTTCTGTTTGTCTGATCGAAGGTGGCCGAGGTTCCTCGAACTTTGATAACCCCGTGTCTTCCCCAGGATTATCTCCAGGTAAAATACCACCATTTACCGGGAACAAAATTTGGAAGGAAAAATTGGGCCGATAGCAGGGGGTTGCTGGCTGGTGAGAGAGAAAAAATTTTTTTCTTCTTATTTTTACGTTTCATCCACAGGGATGTACTAAATTTAAGAAAGGATATATTGTAATGGAACAGACATAAGTGTCTTAAACTTGATAAATAAAATAAGTAAACAAAAGAATCAATTTGGGTGAACAAGCAAATGGATAGTAATCAGTTGAACTGTAGACAAAAAGTAAACTTTTGAGCCTGCTCTTGCTTTTAAATCCATTAATGAGGGAGGTGTTTTGGTTTAGTTTACAGGAAAAAACAACGGTGATGTACCAAAATAATATGGATTTGCTCTTTCCCCAGGGATTACTTTTAATTAGATGGGTGAAATAATTTCTCAGCACAATACAGTTGGATTAGATTGAAAAGGAGTGATCACAAGACCGGATCAAAAACTGTCATTTTTTAGATGTTTACAAGCTTATGCCCCCAGGATTCAGCAGCACGTGAGGAGCACACAGTCTCCTCTGGTCACAGCTGACTACAGCTGCTGAAAGGGTCCAAGGTACAGCTCCAGGTCGAAGGCGTGAGGAGTCCAGTGGTTCAGCCAGTTCCAGATGACAGCTGGGAACACACACAAAGTGCAGCTCCACGCCAACGACGAACCTGGTCGAGGATCAGCAGGAATCTACCTAAAGAGGGTCAAGAAGGTTTTGACCAAGCTGAATCGGAAGCTGAAGCCACAGGCGGCGGGGCCTAGCTCACCCAGAAGGTTGTTTGGGTGGTGATATTACTCATCCAGTGTGATCTATGTGCCAATGAATGAGATGGGCAAATTGAAATTGCCATCTCAAAGAGGGATCTACAGAAGAAGATCACAACTCACCAATCAGCTGCACAGCAGGTTTTAAATAATTTTTTTGTATAATGCCAAAAGAGGGTGAATTTATAATTAACAGATTTATATTTTTTTAATGGGAGTTAAGGTTAAAGGTACTTTAACAGTTTGTGTTTTGAATTTTAATCTGGAAGTCTTGTTGTGGTATCATATGAAAGACTTCATGTTTTAAACTGATGAAATTTCTTGGATTTGATTTTTTGCATTCTCAAAATGCTTTACAGGTTTTGATCTTAAGTTCTAAACACTAACCTTGAAGGAGAGTACAGAGAAGATATCAATCTATTTTCAAAAAAAGATTGAAAAGAGGGAATTGTGGTATTATTCTACATATGTTTTAAACTTTTATTATTCAGAAGGTAAAAGTCTGTTTATATAGTTTGCATGGTTGTAAAAATATGTCTGTCAGTATTTGTCATTGGGATAAACTTTTAAGTCATAAAACTCTTGGGTAAGTTTTATTGCAAGCTGTAAAAACAGGATGTCTGTAGATTTAGTGTGTTGCCATAAAACCATAAAACTCAGAATGAGCTTTTGACCAAGAGAAAAGACACGTCTCACCTTATGACTGCATAATTCTCTGACAGCCAATAATGGCTAAGACACTGTTTGGAAATGATCTGATTGGAGGGAGAAGAAACGCCTAGTGTCCTGGCGAGGCCCGGTGTCTATAAAGTTTGTGAAATGGAGATCATTCAATTGTCAGATTTCTTTAAATCTGGACCAGAGAAACTAGGGGGGCAACTTTCTCTGTAAAACTGCAATTTGTTAATCTGTTCAAAATAAATGTTAAGAACTGGAAATTGGCTCCATTTTGTCTCTGCTTGAACATGCATTGAATTAATTATGATAATTATTTAATTCAACAACAAACAGGCAGTATTCTGGCCCAAAATGTGCACATTATGCATTTTGTGTTTTTATATCAGGTTAACATCAATACTCACATATATATTGTGGTATGAGCCTTTTACTCCTAAAATGGTTGGCTCATGAGAGTGAAAAACGCCATATTAATCAATGTCTCACTGCTGGTGATAAAGGCATGCAAAAAGTTACTCAACAGCTTCATACAAAACATCATCATCATGAGTGATTTGAACATGCAACGTAACAATACTAGTATCTTGGCTATTTGCCTACCTGTCCCTTTGTTTAATTCTGCATCCAGTAAGTCCTCTATCCATTCATGTCCTGATCCCATAGGATCTTGATGAATAGCGGTGTCTTTTGCTGTGTGAAGTACAGATGTACACAGAGTAAAGAGTAGGATAAAAATAATGTAAAATATAAAACATTACATTCAGTTTACCAAGGCTGTCACAGTGTACTTTCTGTAACAATCACTTAGTATGGTAGGATAAAATCTGGAAACATTTCATTCCTGCAAATTGTTGTGTGTAAAAGTGATAATGTGTGTTTGGGTGTGAAAAAAGGAAAAGGGTGAATATCTGTGGGTTAAATGAAAACCTGAAGTGAAGGGTTTTTCAACAACTGACCAGGCAATTCTGAATTTCAGCAAACGTTGTATGTGCTCTTTTAGAAGGCTGATGGTCTTTATCGGATCAGAATGATATCATCTTGAAATGAAACTGAAAGTAATTATTGCCACTGAAAATAAAACTTGGCATTGAAAAATATTATTGTAACCGAAAATATAAATTTTGAGACGGAAACAAATCTGGTGAAAATGTCTGTATTGAAAGTGAATTAAAAATTGAAAGTCACATTTTTTCCTATGAAACTAATGTATATGCATTGAAAAAAAATAGGGGTGGGTGGTATGGCAAAATTTTCATATCACGGTATTTAAAAAAAACCTAACGGTATTACGGTATTTTTTTTCCGTACACGACTGTTCATATCCACATTATCTTATAAGAATGAAGAATATAAAATGTGCTTTATTTAGCCCATCCATTTTGCTGCCATATGGACTGCATCATATTGATTTTTCCAGACACAGGTGAATGATAAGAAAACAATTAAAAGGATTATGATTCTAGGAGGCATTCTTGATGTTCTAAGGCTGAATGTATAATTTTTAAAAACCTTACGTTGGGTTAGGGTTAGCAAGCAACAAATTGGATCTTCTAATTGCTTTGCATGTAGTACTGAAGAATTCTGCAAGGGGGCAGAGTATAGACTCAGACCGGATTTTGCCAAAGAAGAAGTAAAAGAAACATGGCGACTGTAGGTGATTATTAGCTGGTTAATATTCAGATAACAACAGAAAAAAGACGGCAAAAGTATCGTAGATGGTATGTCAAACAGATTTACCGCTATTAATGATTTCTTTCCTACTGGTTTTGCCGCCGTTGACCACGTTTACCTACAGACGGTCAAATAGCGCTCAACACTTCCCCATACTGGTTACTCTCAATAGCGTTTGTAAAAGGTATGCCTTTCGGTTCTCGTCTGACATTTTAAAGCCGATAAACTTTTGAAACTATAGATGAGGCTCCTCTTTTTTGTTATTACTTCATCAGAATTGTGTGCTTTACTCCTGCCAGCTGCTGTACTTAGTTAACTTTATTTTCTACACTGTGGTGAAGAGCGAGTAGCAGTAAAATGGGTCCTGGCTGAAACAGTTCCCCTTATTAAACGTTCCGGGATTGTCCGAGGTATTCACCGGTATAGGGGTATATTAAAAATTCATATCATAACGAAAATAATCACCAGTTTTCGGTATGAACCGGTATACCGCCCAGGCCTAGAAACAAATAACTGACTTACAATCAAGTTTTCACACTTTCATCCTTCTTTACAATTCCATTCCTTTTTTCAATGCCATTTTTTTTTTCAGCTTCATTCAGTTGGTACTGTTTTGACGCTTCTGTGTGCACACGCATGAGGGGCGGAGCTTCAGCCCCCCATATGTTTGCATGGTTTGCACACATTATGTGAACGAGCCAGGAGGGAAACTCCGGCTGTCTAAGGCGATAGAAGCGGGATCATGATTTTCTTGCAAACCATGGAAACATATGGTGGCTGAAGCCCTGCCCCTCATTCGCATGTGCACACAAGCGTCAAAACAGTAACACCTGAATGAAGCTGAAAAGCAGAGACAGGCACTGAAAAAAACATTGGTATTGAAAATAAGATTGGCATTGGAAAAAAAGATTGGCATTGGAAAAAAAATTTTGAAAAATTTATTTTAAGTGAGTTATTTGTTTGCATATACATGAGTTTCATTGAGTTTCTCTTTAAATTTTTTTTTCACTTTCAATACAGACATTTTCACTAGATTTATTTCAGATTGAAAATTAATGTTTTCAATTACAATAACATTGTCAATGCCAATTTTTATTTTCAGTCTCATTTCAAGTTGATATCGTTCTGATCCCAGAGTCTTTGGCCGACTCATTTTACAAAGAGCTTAGTGAGAGCAAATGCAAAAGGAGAATAACCACTATCATTTAATCCTATCATGACTTTCATAGATACTTACTTTATAATCTGCTGTCATCACCGCCTTGCCTTGATAAGCACGTCCGTGGACTGAAAAGCTATACTGTCAATTTATAGAAGCACATGCAGCTCTGGACTGCTGTTCAGTTCAATCCAACATATATTTATTTATATGTAATTATTGACTAAAAGCACCATTATACAGAATGTTACGAATTAATATATAAAGCTGAAAAATGTTTAGACAGTAGACTTCAACAGAAAAAAATGCAGCCAGTCTTCTATATCTTTCACTCATTTGCTGACATGACAGAAGAATCCAGCATTTCCAAAGCATCTCTGCTGATTTATAAATATATAAAATGTCTCAAAAGTCAACTTACTTAAATATCAACAATCAATCAGCAACAGATATGGAATAAATATGAATCCACCTGAAAATAAAATATAAATCAAACCTGCAACACATTTGTTAAGCATGAAAATACCTCTCACACAAACCAAACTAACAGGGTGAGGCTACAGAGGAACTTTTTAACTGTCACAAACATTACTCCTTTTGTTACACAGTTATAAGTTATATAAGTTATACAGGTTAAACATTTTCTTCTTCACACTTTAATATGTGTTAATAACACATCTGTATGCCAGCATAAATTTTTTTTTTTTTTTTTTTTTACGTGTCCTGTCTAGCAGTATGCTACTCAGAATTGGTGTCTGAGTACCAAGTACAAGCCCAACAGTTTTACTTTCCCAAGCAGAGTATTACAGCTTCGCTGTAGTACGCCACTTGATGTATATGTATGAAAATCTTTATTAGTGATTACTGTGGGTTCAATTTCCTGACGTCATGGACATTAAACTGAGACAAGAAGGGAGAAAGGAAGAAGGTGAAGAACCAGCAGAGGCGCGAACCGACGACACAAGACAGGGAGGCAAACAAAGAACACAATAAAACATCCCAGTCCTCCACCTCTGCCGGACGGCAGAGAAACAGTAATACAAAACAAAAACAACAAACTGTACAGAACCAAACCAATAGTTCGGATCTAGTAGAATAAACTAAGAATTACACATTCACTACACACAAGCATTGATTAATGAACATAATACAAATGTTTCTGGTAAGCTCCTGTGAACAACTAACTAATGATGATAACCTCAGCTTAAGATATGTCCGTCCTCACCAATGTCCCCACACCTATGTGTGTGCGAGCATGCAGGTCGGAATAAGGTTTCCCCACGCAAGTGATTGATAGCTGGTGTAAGGAACCGTCAATCCGTCCTACAGGAATCGGCACAGACATGGAGGAGGCAAGAGATGTATGCATCCAGGGTCCCACAGAGTACAGAGGCCACAGGCGGATCAGCGCAGGGTCGATCACCCGCCAAGAGAGGAACAGATGGAAGCCCCAGGGGAACACCCACCAGCCGCAATGCTGGGGCCCGAGAGATCGCAGTGACGAGCCCACGGGCTCCGCCGGTAACCGGCTACGCCAGGGCGGGCCCGGATCAGGAACCGGAGGCCACGGGGACCAGGGGCACCCCGCCCCCCAGCGGGGCCCCAACCAGGGACCAGCCGACAAGGGCCCCCCGCCGCAGGCAAGGAGGATCCGCAGCCAACCGACGGACAACACACGCCGCCGCCACCCCGGACCAATACCCACCGCCAACAACCCGGCCCGCCTCCACACACCCACACGCCAGGGAGCCACAGCAAGAGCCACAGCGGATGTACGCCCTCCCCAGGCCGCGCCCAGCCGGCACCTGGACATCCAGATCTTCCAGCTCCCGGGTCCAGATCCCGCCCCACGTAGGGCGCCAAGATCAGGGGCCCAGCCAATGCCGGACAGCCCCACCAGGTGAACAGACCAGCCAGCAGAAGTCCTGGAACCGGCAGGAGGACTGGGCGCCAGGCACGGTCCCCATCTAGACCTCCTTTATCTTTGGACTTCTGTAGTGTTTTTAAGCTGATACGTGGGGGTTTATCTTTCCAAAGAAATTTAGAAACAGAAGAGTCCAGAGATCTAAACCAATCAGGTGATGGTTTGCTTGGGATCATTGAGAATAAATAATTGATTCTAGGCAAAACCATCATTTTTATTGTAGCTACCCTTCCAATAAGTGATATTGGAAGGGATTTCCATCTTGCCAGATCATCTTCCACTTTTTTTAAAAGTGGGACGTAGTTTAGCTTAGATAAGTCTGACAGTCTTGGTGAGATATGGAGATAATATGGAAATCTTACCTCCATATATGATAATATATGGAGGTAAGATTTTATTAACTCAATTACCCGATACAAGGAAGTTTGTGAATGCTGTAGAAAAAGTAGTACATCATCTGCGTATAAACTGATTTTATGTTCTATTTTGTTGCATTGTATACCTTTAACATTATTATTTTGCCTGATTGCTGCTGCTAATGGTTCAATAAAAATAGCAAAGAGGGAGGGAGAAAGTGGACATCCCTGCCTGGTACCTCTCTGAAGAAAGAACCTTGATGATGTTTGATTATTGGTCCTAATACATGCTGTTGGTGAGCTGTATAATATTTTTAACCAGTTTACAAAAGAATTACTGAATCCGAATTTATTTAAGGCTGCAAATAAAAATTTCCAGTTAACTCTATCAAATGCTTTTTCTGCATCTAAAGATAATATATTGGTTTGGACGTTTTTACAGTGGGAATAATCTATTAAATCTATTAATCTACGTGAATTTGTTGAAGAGAGCCTACCTTTTATAAAACCTGTTTGATCAGGGTGGATTATTAGAGGTGTTATTTTCTCTATCCTTCTTGCAAGAGCTTTGCAAATTATTTTCAGATCCACATTGATAAGAGAAATCGGACGATAACTGGTAGGAGACATAGGGTCTTTTCCTGGTTTTAATAGAAGATTGATGTAGGCAGAATTCATGTTTGGTGGTATTCGACCATTTTCCTTTGTTTCCTGTAACATTTTGTAAAATGTTGGTGCCAGAATATTCCAGAATTCTTTATAGAACTCTACTGGAAATCCATCTGGACCTGGAGCTTTATTATTAGGCATGGATTGGAGGGCCTCCTGGAGTTCAGACACTGTTAGCGGTGAATCCAGGGCCTTTGCTTGACTGTCTGAAAGTTTAGGAAGAGTTATTTTATCCAGAAATTGTACAATATCATTATTTGAAGGGTTTATCTCTGGTGTGTATAACGTCTCATAAAATTCTTTGAAAGTGTTGTTTATTTTTTCAGGGTCATATATTATATTCCCAATTTTGTCTTTGATTGCAGATATAGTTGTTTTTTCTTTATTTATTTTTAACTGATTAGCTAAGAAGCTACCTGATTTATTACTATGTTCAAAGTTTTCTATTCTAAATCTTTGGATTAAAAACTGCGTCCTTTTATTAATAATTTCATTTAATTCTAATTTTGCTTTCCTTATTTTACTTAAGCTCTCTTTATCCAGGGAAGGTTCTAATGATTTAATAGTTTCTTCTAATTCCTGAACATGTTTATTTTCTGTTCTCTTTTTATTTGATGAGAATGAAATTATTTTACCTCTAATCACAGCTTTCCCTGCTTCCCATAGAGTGGATGGCGACATACCAGGGAGATCATTAAATTCCATGTATGAAGCCCATTCTTTTTCAATATATTTAATAAATTCTTTATCCTTAAGTAATGATGTATTAAATCTCCAATTTTTATATTGAAGGGTTGCTATTCTATTTGCTAAATTTAAAGAAACAGGAGCGTGATCGCTGATAACTATAGGATGTATCTCAGTGTCTGAAATGTCATTCAACAGTGAGCTGCTGACTAACAAATAGTCCAATCTAGAATAAGAATGATGTACGTTTGAGTAAAAAGTGTATTTTCTGTCGTTGGGATGAAGCGATCGCCATGCATCGCAGAGTCCATAATCGCTCATGTACTGTTTAACTATATCTATGGATTGCCATCTGCGCTGAGTCCCTGCTGTACTGAGCCTGTCTATTTCTTCATTTAGTCCAAAGTTGAAATCTCCCCCAAGAACAAGTGAGCAATCCATGTGATTAGCCAGAACCGAGAAGAAAGTATGAAAGAATGAGGGGTCGTCAACATTTGGACCATATATACTAACTATACATAACTTTTGGTTATTTATAAATAGTTTTAATATTATAAATCTACCTTCTGGATCTGTAGCTGTGTCTATTACTTTAAAATTAGTATTTCTATTTATTAATATTGCTACTCCTCGTTGTCTAGAGTTATAGCATGAAGAAAATATATTAGGATACTCTGGTGTTTTTAAATCATTAGCTGTTGAACTTGATTTATGAGTCTCCTGTAGTAAGACGACATCTGCCTTCAATCTTGTAAGATGGTTGAAAATCTTAATCGTTTTATCTCTGGAGCTAGCGCCGCGAATATTCCATGTTATAAATTTTACAGGATTCATAGAGCTAAGATAAACCTTAGACATGTACTATCGCCAAGGATGAATATAGGTGTAATTTTGGTTTGTCCATGGGGTTGCCAGATTGAAAAAAAACAGAAGCAGAGATAAAGCGAGGCAAATAATGCACCATACAGGTGTGTACAGAATGAAAGTATGATGGAAAAACATGAATATGCCATGATAAAAGTCTGTGTGTGTGTGAGAGAGAAAAAGGAAAAAAGGTGATAAAGAGATTTGGTGGTACAAATGTGAGAAAGAAAATAGAGAAAAAGAAAAAAAGAGAAAAAAAAAGAAAAAGCAATCTAGTGCACAGCCCTGCCCCTACCCACATTAACAAACAAAAACAGCCTGCTGAGCTGTGCTTTTTTTTTAAACTATAGTTGTCTGATAAAGCTAATTCTGTCTTGGTTCTGTTAAATATGACTAATAAAGCCAAGGAGTAACCTGAGGGTCCCTAAACAGCTGACCGTTAACATACAGTTTATCCACACTAACCGTAGCCCTACTGCCCTCACTAATATGTTTTTTTCTAATTGGAAATAACACGCGTCTTCTGTCCAGGATTTCTTTCGGAAACTGATCATTAACGCTGTAATTCGTCCCCCGTAGCTCTCTCCCGCGTCCTTTGACATGTTCTTTTTGTTTAAAATGTTCAAATTTTGCAACAATTGGTCGCGGGCGGGTGTTGTTGGGCTTCTTACCTCCGAGTCGGTGAACCCGATGGAAGGTTATGTTTTTAACCGTGTCGTCTGGCAGTTTCAGCTGGTGTTGAATGAACTTTCGCACGGCTACTTCAGCATCTTCCTCAGCCTGCTCTGGTATCCCCGAAAAAAAAAGATTGTCCCTCATTGATCGGGCCTGGATGTCTAGAATAGACTCCTTGAAGCTTTTGTTTTTTAATCACACAGACAGACAACCACACACACTCGCACCTAAGAGACAATTTAGATTCACCAATCAACCTATGAATTGTGGGATGTGTGGGGGACCAAAACTGACATAATTAAAAATAAAAGCAGAAATATATATCTTTTGGTTTATCTTATACGTGCATTTTTGCGAAGAAATGTATATAATTTGTGGTTTTCTTTTCCTTATACATGCATTCCTTGTTTTTACATTACAAGAAAATATATATATTTCTTGACAAAAATGCACGACGGAAGAAAATTTGCTGTCCCATTCCCCTGTTATAGTTACATGTCTTCTAGTTGGTTTTTGAGCGAGTCTGTCTTCACCAGGTGCATCTTATTGTTGCTCCTGTTCTAGGAGCTGACTTTGCGAGACCTGCCACTGTAACTGCAGCATGCAGCAGCTCTTGCACTTCTCTAAACTGAGAGGCAGAGGATTTTCTTAATGTGTGTTGTTGAATTAAATAATTATCATAAGTAATTCAATGCATGTTCAAGCAGAGACAAAATGGAGCCAATTTCCAGTTTAACATTTATTTTGAACAGATTAACAAATTGCAGTTTTACAGAGGAACTTGCCCCCGTAATTTCCTCTGTGGTCCAGATTTAAAGAAATCTGAACAATTAACTGATCTTCATTTCACAGCTTTATAGACAACCGGGCCTCTAGGCGTTTCTTCTCCCTCGAATCTTACTCCAATCAGATCATTTCCAAACAGTCTCTTAGCCATGATTTGCTGTCAGAGAATTATGCAGTCCGAAGATGGGTCGTCTCTGTTCTGGGTCAAAGGTTCATTATAAAAAATTATGGTTAACTGGCTATCTGCTTCCCCCAAACTCTTCTCCCAGTTTTTATCTACACATCCTGCTTTTACAGCCTTGCAATAAAACTCACCCCAGAGTTTTATGACTTAAAAGCTTACCTGCATAAACAATAGTGACAGACCCATTTTTACAACCATGCAAACTATATAAACAGTCTTTTACCTTCTGAATAATAAAAGTTTAAACATATATAGAATAACACCACAGTGTCCAGACCAAACGCGATAGGAGTGACTGGAGCTTCAGGTTTACATGTAAAATCAATGGAGGAGCGTGATGAAGCGCGACTTGGTGTCCCGCGACACTTCAGAAGCAGATTTGCGTCGCGAAAAAGCTTTTCTGCCTGATTTGGGCGAACAATTTGCGCTACAGATGCGATGGAAAATTTGCGCTGTATTTTATGTGGTGCATTTTGTGCATTCGTGCTCATGGCGTCTATCGCTCGAGTTGGAAAAATCTGAACTCCAGCGTCAAATCGCACCACGACAACCAATCAGGGGGGCAGAGTTTCAGTGATTCTGTCACTGTCATGGAGTCAAAGCCTCAGCAAGACATGGAGGAAACACTGATAAACATCGTGGCTAATCACCCCGAGCTACATGACACAAGCAGTTTTCAGTACAGAGACAGAAAAAAAAAAAATTTAGACAGGAATGCTCTGAAGAGGTTTGTCGGTGGCTCTTAAAAGAGCCGTTGTTGATGTAAAAGCACGTCTCGGCCTAGAAGTGAGCCTTGAACAGCCTCCTCACCTGGTTTCCTGGTAGCAGCTCCCGCACCGCGTGCCACGCTGCTCAAATATTATAAACTTTTACGAACCGAAGACAGATGGACAGCTGCTCAGAAATGTAGTTGGCGTGTCGGCAGGCGAAACTTGGACCTTCACAGCACAAACTGGGCGAGCAGGTCACGTTCTCCAGGCGGCGAGGAGCCAGTGTTTATGAGAGGCTCGCTGCTGTTTATGGATCCCTCCGCCGTAGCTAGACTGTATCTGTAGCTCACCAAACCCCCGGTGCAGCGGTCCCACCTCTACTCCGTCAGATCAGAGTCCATAATCCATCTCCAGCTGCACTGTAGCCCCAGCTCCGCTGAAGCCCGGGCCGAACACATTGTCCTCCGCCAGCTGGTCCATAATCCACCACAGATGCGCTAAAGGCCAGTTTGCGCGTGAAAATACCATATTTGAAGCGCGACCAGTTCGCGTTGTACACGCTTCAAAGTGCGAATGTGCACGCGAACAGCTAGCCGTGTGTCGCGCTTTATATTCGCTCCTATCGCGTTCAGTGTGGACACACCGTTATGATGATAAAACGTGGGAAATTTACATTATCCCCATTCCCGTATCCCCCCCCGCACTTTGTCACAATACCCTCCGCCTGCCCCTGCTGAGGGAGAGCAGACATTACTGCTCTCTTCCTAAATTGAGTTTCCACAAACCGGACACTGCTCTGTCATTTTGCTGAACCGTGCTGCTGTTCACCAGCATCACCACCCCCCACCCCTCCTAACTTAAGGGACGACAAGATATTGGAATCACACGTTTTGTAAGCGCTACAGGTGCAGCAGCGAATTAAATTAGGGCTTTTCGTTGCTGCACTCGATTCTGTCGTTAAGTATTTTTATGTTGTTTGCTAGCTGCTACCAGACCTCACTAGCTCTCTTCTGCCACCTAACTTCACAGGGCTTCGTCTCTGCGGCAGAAGGTTTGAGATACTAATGAAAAAAATATATATAATCCATGACCCACTAGAGGTAAAAAAAAATGGGATTTTGGGTGTTATTGTGTATCTCTGGTGCATATACACGCATACAAAGTTGGAAGAAAAAAACATCCATGCTGTTTTGAGTGAAATAGGGATTTCTGAATTCATCCTACTTCACAAGCTGCAACATTGGAATATCCACACCCCCTCAGAGCACAGTCTCCACCCACCAGGTACAGCAGTAACTTATCAGACATCCACCATTTTGTTACCGATATGAAAGCACTAGTTCAGATTAGGAAAAACCTTGTTGAAGCTCCAAAAAAAAATGCTCAGTTTTTGGCTGGTCAAAAGAGCTCAAAACACTTCATCAGGGTCCCAGTCGAAGAGGACAGAGGAGTGGCATGGGTTTAATTTATTTTTGATGGTTAAATGCTGCCGGTAAGTGCGGGGAAGACATAGGACGTGTCGCCGCAAAGGGCTACGCAATCTCTGGGTGGAAGACGGGAGACGAGCCGCCACACTGAGGTACTCCAACCCAGGAAAGACTGAGGACGTGCAGCTGTACGGAGCTCAAAGAACGGGGTCTCTGCGGTGCTAGAGAGCTGGAATCAGCTAGTGAGATCTGGAAGGCTTTAGAGTCAGAGTCTCAGGAAGAGATTGGACCTTATTTGGAGTAAGATATTGGAGTGTTTCAAATGTAAAAGCTGCCACGAGACGGTCAAGCTAAACAAATCTAACACAGACAGTAACCACAGAATCACTCAACATTACCCTTTATTTACTGTATGTGAAAGCTGAGGACAGGGTGGACTGAGGTGTACTTTCTCTGCTGTTGTAAGAAATGGACGACCCCATGCTCTCAACAGGAAACAGATAGTGTCCTTTAAAGTAGAACACAGTACACAGTGGTGTTAGTGTAATTACCCAACGCACTGGACACAAACTTTGTGGTATAACATCAAAAGAGAAAATTATTCTATAGTGAATTTATAATTGGATCTTGTTACAAGTTATATTTTAATGCACAGTAAGCAGTTAAATATGTTCTTTTAACTTTAAGTAATTTCTTCAATAACCACTCAGAAGTATCTTGCTGAATTATCTTGGCTTCTTCAGGGGACTCCCCTCCTATATGGGAGCAGATTTTTTATGGTTGAACTACTGCAGCCATTTCCATAAGTTTCAATCATTGTGTTAAAAGTCAATGACTGAGGCGTGAGCAAGCTTCAGGTGTGGCCATTTTAACAGCAGCTCATGTTATATGTAATGAGCAGCAGAAACAGCACAATCTGCAAGGGGCTGAAACAGAGGGAAATAGAGGTTGGTAACAATCGTTTCCTACAAGCTATTTCCAGCAAACGACTTCAGAAACATGTTTTCTAGAACTCATAGACCTATTTTGAATAGTGAAAACAAAGTCATAATATGTCTCCTTTAATAGTTAGTTAGCTAGCATTCTGCTAGTGATGTATGCGTGTTTTTATTGGTGTGAGAGAGAAGGAAAGATACATTACGGCCTATACATCTATCTCATACAGGCAGATCTCAGAACAAAACTGTGGCATCTCTGCATTAGGGGCCAGTGGGGCCCGGCCCCGCCAGATGTCGCCGTGGAGCTCTGTGCACATTCTGTTCTATCTGTAGAACAGAATAATTTTTTATAGACTCATATTGTATAAAGACAGATTTTGTTACCGATAAGATTCTGTAAGAAACATTTGTGTATAACTATCTAAGAATTGTTGGAATTACAGCCATTCTAAAAACTCCTCTGCTATGTGTAAAGGCTGTTTTCATGCATGTAAATTTTATCAGAGATGACAAGACAGGAATCCAAATTTTATCTTTATTACAACTGACTAAATATTTAGTTACAGAGCTTTGGGTCAGTTCACTAACAATGACTCCTGTCTTCTTTTTTACAGGACATTTTAAAGGCTAACACTGTGGTATATTTAACATTTCACAAAGTTTACAGGCTTTTCCTATTGGTCAGGCTGCTTCTTCACTTATAATGTTTCCAGATAAGGTGTGATCTTGGAGGTGATGAGTGTGTTCCCATTGTGGGGGGAATGTTTCTCAAGGTGTTGAGAGACACTGTGGCAGCGTTTTCTAGAATGACACAAAAGGCCAATTTGAATATCGTAATAAAAAAGGACCTCTTCCCAGACATTCTTTCTCTTTCAGGTGTGAGAAGCCTGTTTTTTGGGTTTTTTTATCTAACGCCTTGTCTTTGTTGTTTTGTTTGACCATCCTTCTGTAAAAATGTTGTATGCTTGGTTTCAGGTAGACACTGAACCAGACCATACTATATTGATTTGTGCCTCGTTACATGCAATGAATACATTTCCTCACTCAAAAGAAGTGTCTCAACCTTTTTGTTTTAAAGTTAGATTTTCTAATTTTTTCTCCACAAGCATATATGGTTACAAATATGTCATCTTTACTGTTTAAAAAATTATCAATTCAAAAGGTTCCACAACTTCTTTTTTTTTACCAGAGTTCCTATGATAATTAAGCTTACAAAGAATGCTACTAATAAAGGTTATGATTTTTTTTACAGTCTTTGTCAAAATACTGACATGCTCAGTAAGCAAAATCCTCTCGAAGGAGTGATTGAGGCTGGCCCCTTAATGTCTGTTTGAATGATGTGGATCTGAAATCGCGGTGCACATGCTCAAACGGCACTCACTGAAAAGCCATTGGGGCACAAATATTCTGGCCCCAAGCTGAGATCCTGCTACTTTCCTTTACCTATAGAAAGGCAGCAATGCACCATCTGGCATTGGGTCTGCCGTACATTTATTAGAATCCCGCTGTCAGCAGGAAATGAAAAGGACCTGCATTGCTTTATAAATGTTCATTCATGCTTTCTTTTATTGATTTTATGTTTTAATTTTTATGTTTCTGTAATCATGTAAAGCACCTTGAATTGCCTTGTGTTGCAAGTGTGCTATACAAATAAAATTCCCTTGCCTACATAGTAGTTAAAATTTTGATTGAAGTCTGAATTTATCACGTTGCCTATTGAAGGGAAATTAGAGATTAAACATTTGGGTTGTTACCAGCCAGTTGACTTTTACATCGTAAAATAATAATAATAATCAGATTATTATAGATTTCAAGTGGATTTTTAAGAAAAACTTTTACAGTAATTGCTCAAATCAGCTTTTTTCAAGAATACCAACACTGGTAAGTGACACTTTATTTGCAATTTTATGTAGGCAGTAAAAAAGGGTTTAATTCTTCAATTATATTTACTTTGTCTTCAAAGCTGTCCTTCAACTTGATACCGAGAACTTCAGCCAGGAGAGGAGCAGCAATGATGAAGGTGTTCACCTGGTTGTTGATCACCACATCCAGTTTAGACTCCATCTTTCCACATTTTATGACTCCTATAATCTCAATGGTGAATATGTGTAGGTGTGTGCAATTTTATGCGGTTCATTTTATATAGAATCAATATTAAATGAATCACATTAAAATGGTAATCAGTATTATTGATCAAAGTCATATTGTATGCATCACAGATGCATTTGTTGGTGCAAATAGGTGTTCAGTTGCTGTGCCCCACTTCACTTATCATGCTGCCACTGGCACAAAAACAATTCAAGAAAGGGTACTTGGGGTATCATAGAGGATAAGGTCAGACAGCTAGTGCTAAAAGAAAAGGATCAATGTGAAAGCTGCAACCAGACAGTAAAGCTAAACAAATCTAACACAGTCAGTAACCACAGAATCACTCAACATTACCCTTTATGCATGTGAAAGCTGAGGACAGGGTGGTCTGAGGCTTCCTTTCTCTGCTGCTGTAAGAAATGGACGACCCCATGCTCTCAACAGGAAACAGATAGTTTCCTTTAAAGTAAAACACAGCACTGTGAAAAACCACATGGGTTGAACAATGTTGTGTTAGTGTAATTACCCAATGCACTGTACACAAACTTTGTGGTATAACATCAAAAGAGAAAATGATTCTATAGTGAATTTACAAGTTATATTTTAATGCACAGATAAATATTAGGTCCATGTTAAAGCACATCTTAATAGGAACATGAGTTAATGTATTAACATGCATTGAGAAAAGGAGGCTTGGTCTAACCACTGCCATTTCCTGTGCTTTATAGAGTTGAGAAGAAGAGCTTTGGTATTTTCAGATCTGCTGCTGCTGAATGATGTTGTGGATCTCTGAAAACCTGCAGGTCTGCTTCTGCTGTAAGTTTATTATAATGGTTCTGCCATTTAAGGCAAAACAATGCAATAAATTGTTTGCATTATCCTACTCATTTATAGTTTTAATGTATTTTCTTTTACCTTTTTAATTTAAAAATTAGATGTAACCTTTACTTAGTAACTACTAGTAACGATACCACTTATGACAAAAAAATAGCAATAATGAAAACAATTCATAGCATATTGAGCATACTTTTCCTTCTAAAAATCTTGAGGACATCTTACTGTTACATGCAATTAAAACATGCTACTAAAATTAAATACAAAACAACATTATGACTTTCTTGATGCAGTAAGGTACAAATAAATATTAAAATATATTTTATTTCACTGTCTACAAGTAAAGAGGAAGACTGCAAAACTGGTATGTATGGACCATATGTTGTATTTCCCATATTTGTGTTATGGTCTTTAATAACAAATATCGCCTTTGCTGAATTTATTTATCAAGGCAAGGCAGGTTTATTTGTAGAGTACCATTCATACACAAGGCAATTCAAAGTGATTCACAGTTGCATAAATTAAGAAATTAGATTAGAACTGAAAAAAAACATCAACTAAAAAAATAATTAATTACAATAAAAAGCAAGAGTGCAGATAAAATACTTTCAATTGTCACATGCACAGATAAAAAGAACTGTTTTCAGCTTTATTTAAATATTGTTAGATAATAATAATAATACTAATCCTCATTAAAGACTGTTCCATATTTTAGCTGCCTGAAACTGAAATGTAGCCTCATCTGTATCTTGAGTTAATGCAGTAGGTTAAATGAAAATGTGTAGCATTTCTTGTTAATTTCTTCACTTATTTACCAGTTAACAAAGAGCTCCAACAGTACTGTACTTATTTTTTATAAAACCTTTTTTTAGTTTTTTAATTCTTAAAAATATTTTTGTCATTAGATACTCCAAGCCAAGCGACTCCTTTTCTGGGGGCATATATGTATTGGAAATAAAAGATTGTTAAGGCAATGTTTTTAAATGGAAATGGCATTTAATTAATAAAAATGCATATTTACTCCTATTGAATATTTTGCATACCTTTATTTTTGAAAGATGAACCTCTTTCCCAGTGTCAAGTCTTTTTCAGCCTATAACAGATTGCTCTTTCGTTTATTTGGTCTCATTTAACCAGAACAAAGTGTATGGAGCTTCAAATTTCGTGATTGTATCAAGACAAAATGTCAAGAAATCTATAATGAGCATGGTACATTGTAGTTACCTTTTAAATTATGCAATTTGATTCTGTAGAAATTGATTTCTTTGGGACCAAAGTCATAGTTGTTTTATGGTGGTAAAAAGTTAATGAGATTCATATCACAAAAGCAGTGTGATCAAATCTTAAAACAGCTTTTTTTAACCTATATTCAGACCAATAACCAGCCCAGTCTTTAACACAGATGTATCCGTCTTCCAGGTTAAAAATACAACATTGCTGATGTCATGTTTTCTTCTTTTCACAGTTGTTCTGTCTTGTGTAACCAGTGCAGCAGCAGTGATCCATGTATCTGGATATGAAGGCAAAAGAGTAAATATTACCTGTCCCTATGATGCTGGCTTTGAGTCACATGAGAAGTACCTGTGTAGAAGCAACTGTCAAGAGGATCCAGATGTTGTGGTCAAGAGTACTGAATCAAGAAAGGGCAGATACTTCAGCAGTGATAATAAAAAGAAACGCATTTTCACAGTGACCATTTCTGATCTAAGTTCTAAGGATGCTGGAAAATATTGGTGTGGGGTAACCAAGTATGGATTTGACCAATATCCTTCAGAAGTCTTACTGAAGGTAGAGAAAGGTAAAGAAAAGAAAAAAAATATATATATATATATACAGGTGGAGGAAATATTAATTTTACTGTTCAAAAAAGATTTTCTCCACTGCAAATTATTTTGGTAAAAATGTTTTAAAGTTTGGACTTAGAAGCAGTCATTATCAGCAGCTTTGCTTGCTCACAACTTTATGTCTCTACTTTGAAGCTGGAAAATCCTAAAATGTAGACAAGGCAGGTTTGTTTACATGGCACCATACAAGTGGTAATTCGAGGTAGCAGAACATTCAACTCCCCCATCAACATAGCAAATCAGAAACTTTATATTCACCCACTAACTATATTTAAGACGACTGTTTAGTTGCCCAAAAACACATTGAAAACATTGTAATGTGCTATTTTAAGCAAATTTGTCTGAAAAACTATCACTAACACAATACTGCGTAATTTCAAAGCTATAAAAAAGAGACTTCTCTTAAATTATAAAGAAAATTATTATACTAAATGACAACCGTGTGTTTAAGCAAGCAGACTATATGTAAAACACCAAAGAAAAACTTAGTATTTCTACAGTAAAGTATGCGTTAGTCCTTTTAATATCACACTAATACAAACTGCTTGTCAGATACCGTGTAATTATAGTAACGCTCGCTTCACAACAGATGTTCCACACAAGATTGTTAGTGTGCTACTGCTAGCGTCAAGCTAATGTCATTAAATGTGTTATGATCATGCGTTCTCCAAGACTAAACCTGAAAAACAATACAATATTGTTTTTGTGGTGTTACTATTAGAAGACGCCATAAAGTTAACCATAATTCTAGTGTTATCTGAAGCTTACTGTTTTGCTGTGTCCGAAATTTCCATAGTCAGAAAGAAATGACCCTTCAATAATCTATCTTGACAGTATATATATATATATATATATATATAGTTATATATATATATATATATATATATATATATATATATATATACACGTTTCCCAAAGATGCAGGTAAACTACAGTGAAAAAAAAAAAGCTTAACCAGGCACTTTACAGAGGTTCTGGTGCTGGAAGATGGCGTAAAGAATCATGTGGGTTAATAATCTAAAGACCGAGCATTCTAACTGTTCCATTGTACCTTTGGCATAACTGAGTTAAGACTACAAACTCGGAGCTACAAACGAAGATGGCGGATTCATTCAATAATTAGCTGGGATTCCTGTGCTGTACAGTTATTTAAAAGAAGAAAAGGGAAACTGAACACCTTGAAAAACATAACCAAAACAGTATACAGAAACATCTCCACCACATCTGGGGTGACTAATTTTGTCATGCTGCACAACCCACTCACTCTCCTCATCCCATCTGTCTGTCTAATCATTGTTTGCATCTGTGTTCCGTGAGTGTCTTCACCTGTTCTTCCCTGTTTCCCCCTTTTTAAGATCCAGCGAACGCTGCAGTCCTCGCGGGATCATTGTTGTACCTTTGTGTGTATCGTCTCGCCTTATGTTGCTGTACACTAAATAAATTATCACCTCACCTGGAACTATGCTTCTGCGCCTGGGTCCTTCGTCCTCCATGAAGCACAAAAGTCCTGACAAATTTATGCGTTTGTGAATTCCTACAGGCTCTAAATGAACAACAAACAGCATTTAAGGGCTAAAAGAGTAGAATTTTCATGATATGACCCCTTTAAAAGCAATATATGTCAATGACTAATTGACTAACAGACTAACTAACTAACTAACTAACTAACTAACTAACTAACTAACAGAAATATTCTTAATAGTAATAAAATATTATTTGATCTTTGTGGGAAATCTGCAACATAAACCATTTATGAGATAAAAGAGTCAAAAGTTTCTGCACTTCCCACATTTATTGCAATCTTTTCCAGAGCTGAAGAACACAGAAACTGAAACATACTGTATATTTGTAGCTCTTATTTTACAACTTATTAAACTATTAATTGAACATATCAGTGATTTAGATCTTTTGTGATTTTGCAGCAGTTCCTAAAACAGATTAAATGCATCATTTTAAATGACAGAGATATGTTGTATGTATTCTGTGCCCAGGCTAATCAATCTGCAGTTGCCTACATTTTAAATCCTAACTTTCTATCAAACAGAGTGGTGCTGTGTGAAGACCAACAAGATGAGTGGGACTGTGGGAAGCAGCATATCATTGCTCTGTCCTTATCCGCAACGACACCAGGATGAGAGGAAGTTCCTCTGTAAGGGACACCAACGTGACAACTGCACTGATTTAGTTTTAGATGGAGAAAATTTCACTCTGCAAAATGTCTCTTCGTGCTCTTTCTTGGTGATGGTCTCTAAGCTGGAAGAAGGTGACGCTGGGACATACTGGTGTGGTTTAGATTCTCAGTGGAGTCCTGGAAACTACACCAAGATTGAGCTGTCAGTAGGTAAGAAACTAGAAAACATTTGGAAACAATTCAGATAAATAGGAATTCAGCCAGGTTCTGCTTTGTTTCCATTATCTAACAGAGTTTTACAGGTTGATTAAAAATCATACTGAGAACTGTGGAGGCAGAAAAGTATCATAATAAATAATCTCACGCAGGGTTTTTCACAAATGCACATGCTCATTCGGAAATGCACACAGTCTGTTTCACAAATGTACACAATCTGTTGGAAACATGGGACAAAAACTATAAAATATTTAAAAAAAGAAGTGTATCTTGAAATTACAGCATCTGTGTGAATTTATTTATTATGAGACTTTTCCGCCTCCATAAAGAACTCACCATCTACTCATTTCTCTAGCTGGAATACTACCCAAAGATACTCAATTAATTTCAACTTAAGTTTTGTCAAGTTTTACTTCTCGTGTTTGCAACTGGCATTGTTACTTCAGGGCTGTAAAATATCGTGTGCACATATCAGTGGTGTTGATCACACAGTTCAACTTGTGAGACTGCGGTGTGATGCATTATGTAAAGAAACCAAAACTTCTGCAGCAACTTTTGGTCTCTGCAATGTGCTTGTTTACTTTGCAGATACTGACAGATTGTCTTTCGTAGTTCAGAACATCTGATCAGGATTTTACCTACTTAAGGCTAGATCCACTGTCATTCTCCACTCCTTCTCAGTGTAGGATTTCACTGGTTTTCATTTTTCTTTATTTGTTCCTCCCATTTGACTGCCTTGCTCCATGTCCTGATTATCCTATGATATCCTCTGTTTGTTTGTTTTGTTGTACATTTTATTTATGTAAATTTTTAAACGTTTTATACAAACATACACACACACACAATACCAAGACAAAGTAAAACAAGACCAAAAAAAACATACCGCAAGCACCTGCTCAATGCAGACAGAAAGAAAAAAAGTGTGAATTAACATGTCACTGAACAGGTTTCCCAGACTGTCCACTCCGCACACATATTTTTTGTGTATAGAAAACCTAAGTGGAGAAAGACAAGAACAGCAAAGTGTCAGTATATGTAATTAACAATAATAATAATAAATGAAAGTAAGCAACAGTGCATTCAGGTCCCAGGATCTGCTCTGTCCTTCCTGATATGTTATGTGAAAGGGCCCCAGATCTTCTTGATATTATCTAGGGAATGAGACATAGAAAACCGAACTTATTCCACGTATGAACAGGAGACTTTATCATTTAGCAGTGAAGGGAAGCTGACCTCCACTACTTAAGAATGACCTATTTTGCAAGGACCATATCAAACATGGCGGCTTGTTGTAAAGCAGAGGGAAGAGCCAAAGGCCTGCTGGAGCATCCCAGAATCGCTAAGAGACTGTCAGGAACGGGTTGTATATTACAAACAGTCTTTACAAATTAAAAGTGTCATCCCAAAAATACTGTAGGCTCAGAGTAGGACTAATTAAGATGTCCAAGAGTTAAATCAGCTAATTTACATTTATAACAAATGGAGACAGAAGGAAAAAATCAATTCAATTTGGCCTTGGAACAGTTACTTATTAACTACTTTAAACTGAATAAAGGGGAGGATTAATACAACATAACTTTATCATTTTTACCCTTTCGCCAATAAATCATCAGCTACTACTTCACAGGTGCCCTTGAACCATGCCTCTTTAATATAGAGAGAGGGGGCTTCCAAAGAACAAGCCCAAGAGATCAAATACTTCAAGGTGGGAGGTTTGGTCATAATATCATAGACTGTAGGCGAGAAAATGATTGCATCACAAAATTCCTAATTTGCAAGTTAAGAAAAAAATATTAGTAGGGAGTTTAAACTTTGCCATCAATGTAGCTCTTTGATAGTAGTTAAACCATTGTCAGACCAATGCTTAAAAGCAGCATCCATCAAATCTTGCTTAAAACAAGGATTCTGACATGTAGGAGCATTAATTGACAATTTGGGAGGTTCAAAATTCCCATGATTTGATTTAAAATTTTAATGAAGTTGCAGAGAAGAAAATTATCATGTAGCAATTTCATTCTAATATCAGGTGTTGAAAAATAAAAATGCTGACAAGTAGACACCGGTAAGTGATACAGCATTACTAACATCAGTTCCAAACAGGGGCGGACTGGGACAATAATTCAGGCCGGGAATTTTGATACATCACCAGGCCACCACCACCCAATTAACGCAAAATGCCAAAACTGTGTTAGGTAGGTGCTGGAAAAGTGTAAAAAAAATAAAACAAAAGCTACACAGCTTGTTCTGTTTCTCTCCTCTGCACAATATATATTTCTGTTCTGCAATAACCTGTACTAGTGATGGTAAATCTGATTATTTTTACTGAATCGAGTCTGAATGAGTCACTCACTAAAATTAATCTGTTATTTTGAGTCATTTTGATTCACTGAGTCAGCTGCCCAGAGAGCGCACAAAATTCACATTTTCACTCACACTTAATTTGTTTCTCGTTTTAGGTTAATCCTGCTGCTAAGATGAGTAAATTTAAAAAAAGAATTACTTGATAGAGAAAAAAATTACGATTTCTAAAGGGAACATTTATTTTCCTTTCAGTAGAATATTAATACTATTTCTGACATAGAAAATGAAAAGTGAATCAACAAAATAAAAAGCCAAAATATAAATAAAAAAAGAAAGTTAGTTGCCAACCAAAAAGAAGGAGAAGAAGAAAAAACTGTGAGCCGGAGGGGGTGAGTTGTTTCATTTTGTTCAGCTCGTGAGCTGGGTGGGATGGAATGATTCATTCACGCTTTGACTCAGCACTGGACATTGCAACCTAGCTCCGGTTTGCTCTCTGAAAGGAAGGGGTGAGTAACTCAGTGGGCTGTTAGCATGTTAGCCGAGCAATGCTGCTGTGAACTAATGAGCTATTCTCGTGATGTGAGTTTTGTACGCAGGGATTTTTCTTCCAGCTCAGAGCAGAAATGTTGTTTGTTTTTTTAATTGGCTGTTGTTTTTTTTCTCCAAAGAATTTAATTAAGAACTACTAATGAAATATTAACTGGAATGAGTCAGTAAATGAGTCACTTGTGGTAGTGAATCATAATTCACGAGTCAGTAAAGTGATTTTCGAGTTTTGAACGATTCGTTCATGACTCGCACATCACTGACCTGTACTCAGCTTGCATAAGCTGAAATACTACTTCATCTACTACTACACTGTGTTTACTGTGGAGCCCTCACATTTACCATCCTTCCTGTTTGGTTAGTACTTCAGTTGTACCTGAAAGATTCTGTTCTGATTTGTCCCTACTGCTGCTCTCCACCACTGCTGTGACCACAGGAACTATTGCTGCACTTGTGCTGCTGCCAGTGCTGATGCTGCTCCCTTCTCCATCTTTGTAAAAACAAATCCAAAACCCACTCATAATATCCCAGCAGAATCAGTAATAGGCATGTTTTAATGCATTAGGTATGTTCATATAACAAAAGATGTCCTTACTCTTAATGAGATTTTGCCTGGTTAAATTCAGGTTAAATGAAATAATATTATACAGTGATTTCTATATTTGTTTTATGTATTTTCTTGTGTCTATCTAGTTGACCATATTCTAAAATTTGTAATATTCTTTTAGGAGACCAGGGCTGGTAGTCCCAATATTGGTTGGTCGTCACATTTATTACAGCCACGGGCACTGGGGTTTTATTTTGATATTAAACATTTTGCTTATTATTCATTTGACACCATTTATCTATGAACATGCAATATAGCGATAAGGATACATTTAGTGTTTTTTGGGGTTCTGAATAATTTTTCATGTTGGTGTTATTTTGGTATTCAATATTTGTCAGTCATCTTTAAAAACAACTTTTTCGTCAACGAGTCACATGGGGCTGGTGGTCATATATGACTCTGCTTTTTGTGCTTTGAGATAAGTCTAATAGTTGTAACGATAGTTCAGAAAATGGACTGGGGAAATATTTAAAAGACAAAATAAATACATTCAAATGCATTTTGAACATTAGGAACAAAGTTGGGTGAATTTGTTCTGTGTTTATATAACAAAACATATTTTCTTACTCCAAAGCTTTACTTTTGGCAGTATATATTTTATATGATACATATTTAATACATTAGTTTGCTAAACTCATGGGCTTAACACAAGGAAGATTATTATTTATTCCTTAACCAAATCTAATTTATAGTTTTAATAATAACTTACACAATTTAATAACATCTTAATTTTGAAACAAAACCCAGTTGTCACAGTGGGTCAGAGTTTCTTTGACAATTAATAGACGTTTATCACAATAAATTGTAAGAAAAAGGAGGGAAAAAAAGAAAAGTGTGTGTTAAATTCAAGCCAAGATCCTAGACTTTTCATTTAATCTACAAATGCATCTTTGGAGGATGAGGTATTGACAGCAGAGCATAAAGTGAGAGAACCAGCAGCCCTAGTCTCCAATACAACTTACGGCTATTGTTTTAATACGTTAATTACCCTCAGTCCATCAGCAGTCAGTCCTCAGTCCTTTGTCTTATAGGCCAAGACAAAGGGAATGATAATATCCTTGTTTTATTATTATTATCATTATTTATTATTATTATTATTATTATTATTATTATTATTATTATCATCAGAATAACTGATTTCACCTCTGTTCTTTGTCACAGTCAATACTCTGTACTTGGCTTCTTTATCAAGTCACAAATAGCATTTTTTTATTTAGGTGTCTATTCTATTCACATATTTCTCAATGATAATATGCACAAATTATAATCTTGCAAGCTAGGCAAAAAGGTATGTGGTTGTTCTTTTGGCACATGTGGAACGAACTATAAATATGCACTGTTTTCCTGACAGAGTGGGGAAGTGTGAAGATGGACAACATTTGGGGCAGTTTGGGATATCCCCTTACTTTTTCCTGTCCTCATTCGCGACGACACCATGGTAGTAAAAAGTTCTTCTGCAAGGGAGATCAGCACAGCAACTGCACTGACATGTTGAGTCAACGGAGGTTTACTCTGCAAGAAGATGAGTCCTCCAGGTCTTTCTTTGTGACGGTCACAAAGCTGGAAGAGAGTGATGCTGGGACATACTGGTGTGGTTCAAACTCAAAATGGATTTCTGGAAATTACAGCAAAATTGAGCTGTCAGTGGGTAAGAGTTTAAAATATTAAATAAATAATTTTATTACATTTTATACACATTTTATACATATGAACACTGGGATGGGACATGGTTTAAAAATAATGAAAACATAAAAGCATTTATGTTATATTATACACTTATTTATCTTCCTGACAGAGTGGTGTTGCGTGATGACAGAAAGGATGAGTGGAACTGTGGGATTACCCCTTGTTTTTTCTTGTCCTTATCCACCACAACATTGGGAAAGTGGGAAATTCATCTGCAAAGGAGAGCAACGTGACAACTGCACTGTAGTGTTGTTGAGTCAAAGCAGGTTCACTCTGCAAGATGATAAATCCTCCTATTCTTTCTTGGTGACGATCTCAAAGCTAAATGAAGGTGATGCTGGGACATACTGGTGTGGTTCAGATTCAAAGTGGAGTGCTGGAAACTACACCAAGATTGAGCTGGCAGTAGGTAAGGCAGTGTTACACAGTATATTATTAGGAATTATTCAATAAGTAATTTTAAAATGTAATATTTCTAAAATGTGATCAGACAACTGTGATCGTTGTAAAACACGCAACAAATGTTTATTCTGTCTATAGTGTATCCTTTTAGGAAAAGTAGTACTGCACAGTTATTAGGATGTCTTACAGTGGTTGCAAAGCCAAATCAAGAGGATACCTGGATTTAGAGTATTAAAACATCTGTTTATATTGCAAGATAAAGCCAGTAGTTAAGAATGAATAAATAAACCACATCTGCATGAATGCAATAATAATTGGGCAGAATTGTGTCTGTGTACCTGATCATTCAATGTTACAAATGTATTTGCTGATGTCAACAGAAGGTGTCAGTAGCAGCAAAGTTGTCTGTGAGATACGGAAAGCTGTTCAATCAAGTTTGAAGGATATTTAAAGTTGAACGATATTTGTAATATCTATCTGCAAAGATAGTAAATGGATACTAGTGTAGAATCTCTCCTTTGTATACCACAATAAAGGCAGTTGTATTCATTCATAATAAATGAGGGAATGACTAAATAAATGCAGACTACAGTCATTTTTGCATGTGTTTTAGTAAGATAGGACCGACATATTTAGATTCATAATTTTTCTCTTTTCAGGAGCAAACCCTCTCAGACTGGTGATTTACATCATTCCTGCCATCTTCCTTGGGATTTTATTGGCTGTATTTATAGCATATAAATGCAAATGGAAAGGTACAACCTGTATGCATTATAAGAAGATTTAGAAGAAAACTCGACTTGAAGCCATAATGTTAAATGAACTAAACATTTGTTTTCCAGGAGCTGGAGCCAGGAAAGAGGAGAACAAAAGAAAGCTTGAAGCTCTAGAAATGGTGGGTGACGAAAAAGAAAAAAAACTAAAACCTTAGAAATCAGTACCAACAGTGACTCAAAAAAGACAATAATTTTTTCCATTACTATAGAGTTATTAAAAAGCCCGGCTGCACGGTGGCGGAGTGGTGAGCACTGTTGCCCTGCAGCAAGAAGGTTGTGGGTTCGTATCCCAGCCCAGGGTCTTTCTACATGGAGTTTGCATGTTCTCCTCGTGCATGCGTGGGTTCCCTCCGGGGACTTCACTCCGACTTCCTCCGTCAGTCCAAAAACATTACTGTCAGGTTAATTGATCTCACCAAATTGTCCTTAGGTGTGAGTGTGTACATGGTTGTTTGTCCTGCCCTGTGATGGACTGGCGACCTGTTCAGGGTGTACCCCGCCTCTCGCCTGTTGACAGCTGGAGATAGGCACCAACCCCCCGTGACCCATTAAGGATTAAGCAGTTAAGAAAATGGATGGATGGATGTTAAAAAGCCCTTTAAATGTATTTATTTCTTCCCGCTGGGAAGGTGTGTTTGTTTTTCAGGAAACAAACTGGGGTGTTACAGAAATGGGTGTATTTGTTCCTCCATATCATCGGCACCCATACCCTGGGTGGGGTTGGCGAAAGGGCCTGTGTGGAGTTTGCATGTTCTTCCCATGTTCCCTCAAGTTGCTAATGTGAACTATTGCCAAAAAACATGCACCAGTCCTGTGTTGTATACTGCCTCCTGGCTGACCGGGATGCCTAACGGGATCGGGAGGATTTTGCTGGAATAACGTGATCGTTCCACGTGCTGTCCAGCTGGGGAAAATCCGTCCCATTGGGTGGCCTGCTCACTCCTCAAGCATGAAGAAGGCTGGAGGAGGGAAAGCAATGCCCAGGACTGGGCTTAAGCTTGGTTTATGCTTGCCGCATGAAAATGCCGCGCGAAAACAAGACGTGCGGCACCGGCCGAGACGCCTTCGAGCAGCGTTTATACTTTTGCGGCTCGTCCCTGCTGAGAGCCAATATTCTTGACGACTGTAGGGGGCACCGTAGGGCTCTACGGAATGCATACAACACTACACCATAGTAGAAGTAGTAATCACTGTTGTTTACAAGATGGTGATACCCGTTAGCTTAAACAAGGCAGAACTTTTATGCTGTTTACTTAGGAAAAAAGACGAAAAAGGAGACTGTCCACTCGTCCATTAAAACACAGTTCAACACAGTGATCTCTATTGGCCGAATCATAAAGATGTCTATGTACGAACCTCCGGCAATATGAGCTCTTGCCAGTCCGCCATGTTTTTCTGCGTGGGACCGTCGACGTAGTTTCTGCGCGGTTACTGAAATGACGTAATTTTGCCGCGTGGAGCCGTGTGGACCTCGCAGACGCAGAAAGCATAAACCAAGCTTTAGGAGGAACACTGGGTGATAAATAATGGGGAAAAAACTATGGGATTAAAAAACAATGTATTTATTTCATTAGCATGATTTATCACTGAAAATTCTCAAAATCCAAACTTTTGGTTTGCATATCTGTAATTAGTTGAAATCCCACATAAAATACTTAGCACAGGTATTGGTAGCAATTACAATAATTTTCACTTTACTTTTATAAAAGCTTATTAATGTCTAACCAATCATCAGGAAAGGGCTACAAGAACAAAGCTACTTGCCTAAACCTTTCTATATTTACATTCTAAAAATAATTAAAATGTTTCAGAGAACTGGAACTGTGACAAACAAGGCTGGACAAAGACTCAAGTAAATCTGTCCCCCAGGTGCAGTGATGAGGAAGGTGGCAGAACTACAAAATGTTGCAGAACCAAATCAAAGACTAGTATTTTGGGCTCACCAATTCATCATAACAACCATTAGCTATATATAAATGTATGTTTGTTGGACAACATCCACAAACGGCAACTGCTATCGCAACTCGAGATTGACGAGATACAACACAAATGCTACGGCAAGGAGGAGTCAGGACGCCAGGTCAGAGGGGAGGTTATACCAACTCCCCAACCAGGGATGGGGAACGGACCCACAATGAGCGAAATCATAGCTCTAAGCAAGGAAGTGACTGACCATGGCAAGAATGAGCTCAAGACCCCATATATATATATATATATATATATATATATATATATATATATATATATATAGCACACTGCTATGAGCAGACAGCCTGTAAGCAGCAGCTTGGAGCACGGCCCTTGACCATCATTTAAGATGGGTACATTCTGCAACTGGCCCCACAACACAAATTATTGATACAGATGGAGACATTATTTTAAGGGCATGATTTTTTGTTGACAAATTATAAGGATTGGGAAATTATCCATGGCACAAAACACATTATTTATCTTTTAACAATAGTTTTTTTTGCTTTCTTTTTAAATTCATTGCGTAAACAGCTAACACAAAAGCAGACATAGAGACAACAAACCATAGCTAAAAATAAAACATTTTCAAAGAAAAAGTGACCCAAACCCTGTTCTTTCTGCTAAGAAAAAACAGATTTTTCTACAATCCTTTAAAAATATATTTTCTAGAAGATGTGCTACTTTATGGGTTTAACTAAAATATTACCTTTAATATATTGTTGAGCAGGTAAAAAAAGGCCCACAAATGTATTACGTAAAAAAAAAAAAAAATCGTAGTTTTGTGGCCCATTGGCACTTTCAACCTAATGATTTTGGCCCATGTGGCAAAAAGTTTTGACATCTCTGTCTTAGATGGACCTGTTAATGAAAAGGACACACCCCTAATTATTCATAATTTCTAGGTTAAATTACATCTAAATGGAGGAGTTAGAAAAAAATTCATCCCCCTCAGAGTTGTCATGACGGTAAACCTGAACTATCTAACCTAAAATGTTTTTTTGAACCAGACTGCAAACATTTTTTTGGGGTTGTGAAGTTGGCCTTTTTAACATGGAAGTCAATAGGAAGTTGCTCCTTTTTAGAGCCAGCCCACAGTGGATGAGGGGAGAACTGTAATTTTTGTCATTTTTTGCCACTTCCTGGTTGGCTTCAGGTTCTGCGGATGGAGTTTGGCTCTTGCTACAAACACAGTACCCCCAGGCCCTGTTTCTGATCTCCAGGGACTTTAACGACATCACTCTGTCATCAACTCTACCTACCTTTGCCCAGGATGTAACCTGCACACCAGAAAACACATACTTATTGTATGCTTAAATGGCATACAGCTCATCACCACTCCCTCCCCTGGGGGCCTCAGATCACAACCTGGTTCATCTCTAGCCTGTGTTTCAATCTCTAATACACAGAGAGCCAGCTTTGAAACAAATGGTAAGGAAATGGTCGGCTGAGACTGAGGAGGCTTTGAGGGACTGTTTTGGTTCTACTGTGTGGGGAAATATCTATAGCCTCTTGGAGGACATTCTTAGTCACCCTCTTCTCTCCACACTCACACACACACATGTTGGCAGCTCTGATGTCATAAAAATAAATAAAAGCTCTTCCAGAATGGTGCTGACCCTGCAAATTGTTTCTCTACAACCATTGAGCGATTTGATTGGCCCTTCCTACATTTAGCCCAACCGAAGGTAGACCTATTGAGGCTACATTGGAGAGTGGCTCACAAACAGCATTCTTTTGAAACGGCTTTGGACTGAGTGCTGTCTGTGGGTCTTGGCCAGACAATATAAATGTATTTACATACATGTAGGATGGCTTGCCTTGCTATTTGACTTAATGAAAAGAAGTAGAATTGTAAGGGTACAGACAGACAGACAGACAGACAGACAGAAAGACAGATACATTTATACTCTTGGTCTTTTATATTGAACTTATCGGCTTTTTGTCTTTTCTCCTTAGATTTGTGAAAATCCAGAAGATTCAGTTTATAACAACTGCTGTCATAATGATAAAGCATTGGATATCCAAGAACATGTTTATGAAAACCTCAAAACAGCTGTTTATATATAAAATGGAGCACGTCACAGACAGCTAACCTTTGCCTGACTTAACTTTTTGAATTCTTATTTAGATTTTTAGCTACAGTCTCCAGATCATACTTTTTTATAGTGCAAGATAAACTGTATAAATTACTGTGGTTATTATATCTGGTAAATTTAGTACACTTTAGTAAATATATTAATTTTCTACCCAAAACCTTTGGTGGAGTGCCCCTTCAGTTTAAAACTTTTTTTTTTAAATAGAATATTACTTTTTTTTTTACATCTTCTCTATGATGCTTGTTGCATGGTAAAGGCATTGGAGTCACCAGCCCAATGTGGTTTCCTTAAACTGATTCATACTGCATTTCAACATTACTTCTGCTTCATTTTCTGTCCAAAGTTTCAATATTTGTTTGTCTGCAAATATACATTTAGTACATTGCATTGGCTTTGAAAAATCCTTGAAGACTGCATGATCATCAACAGTAAAACAATGAAGAATAAGATTTAAGAGACAACATGGCACCTTCTCTAGGTGACTTGAAGATGTATTTTCTCGATGTCTTTAAATATATTCAGTTACTATCTCCCTGTGTTCATTTGTATACACAGCCTTCACTATTTATGAATTTACTGTCTGTTGCTGAGGAGTCAGAGTAAAAATGTCATTTTAGTTCAAATAAACTTGAAGTGAATTGACTAAGGTTTTTGTAGTCTTATGTTTGCATCTGCTGTGAGTAGTGCTGCAGGTTTGATCCATGTGTTTGGATATGAAGGCAGAAATTGGAACATTTCTTGACCATATAAGGAGGGTTATGTAGAAAAAGTACCTCTGTAAGGAACTCTGTAGAGACAGTTATGAACTTATCAAGACCTCATGAAGAAATAAGAAATACTCCATTGATGATAACAAAACAGCAAGAATCTTCATGGTGAAGATGTCTACTCTTCATTTGCATGATGCTGTGGCGTGACTAGAACGGGATAAGATATCTACACTAAAGTAAACCTGGAAATAAGTAAAGGTAAATAAAGAAAATTGGGGGGTTAAACAGTTGAGACTAAACTTAGCAAATGATTCAGAGAATTATACATTGGCAAAAATTTGTTTCTGGCATTAAGCTACTGTCAGATGCAACACTTTGAGCTCCCCTTTTTTGCCGTATTGCAACTAGACTTTCAGAACTACTTCTAGGTCGCAGTGAAGTTTAGTTACAGTGAGATAGACGAACTCTGAGACCTTAGATAGGTGAGCCAGCTTGTTAAGAATCTACACAGTTAGATTGCATTGTCATTTCTGTGAAATGGGGATGTCCAGTCGGCAGCTGGCGTCACATGTTTCTGGTAAAATGAAAACTTTTAGAACCCAAAACAGACAGAATTTACTTCTTTGAATATGGAAAAAGTTGTTCCATATTCTCAAATGGACTAAAAACCCGAGACATGGCAGGACGTTTTAGGAGGTCAGAAAGACTTTAAAATCCAGAAATCCTGACATCACATCAGAATAACTGAAGTAAATTAAAAACCTTGGTGTTTTAAACATATGATGATTGATTTTTCTACAGGAATGAAAATAATTATTTGTGCTTGGAAAACACAGTATTTCATTTTGGAATACATGATGCTAATTTAGTTTTAAATTGCAGTGGAATAATATAATCCCAATATACATATTAAGTACTACTTTGTTTAACGCAGTAGTCTTTTTTCAGCTTTTCATGGGGTTTTTTTAAAGACAGTTTTACAGTTACAAGTGAAGCCACAATACTAAATCATCATGGTAAATGGCCTGTACTTGTATAGCACTTTATTTAGTTCCCACACACTTCACACTGCAGTCATTAACCCATTCACACACACATTCACACAGTGGTCATGGCAAGCTACGTTGTAGCCACAGCTGCCCAGGGGCATACTGACAGAGGTGATATGGCCCGACCAGCCGATTTGGATGTTGTCAATACATTAAATGGCCGTTATTAGCGGTTATCACTCCCATTAAATGTCGTCAGACTGTGCCCTCTCTACATACTAGTAGGTTATCTACCATTCTTATCGCTGATAACAGCCAACTGTCTGCACGTGTCAAAAATACTTTGTCAGAGTAGCGTATGGTAACTGGAGTTATCTAACCAATTTTAACCAACCCACAAGTTTTATGTCCTAACCTTAAGGTCACAGAAAGAGAAATATACTTTCTTTTAAATGCATAAACCTAAATCTAACAGGCCAGACAATGTTGTGTCTGGCCTGTTCTACAGAGACAGAACAGATATAGTTTCAAAAACAGTCTGTAAAAATGCCACCACAATGGTTAAAATGTGTTTCTACATTAATCACTTCAAATCAATTAATTCAATCACTTCAAATCAATCAAAGTGGGTCCAGTGATGGCGCTGTGACACTGCCATTTAAACACAGAAAAGAACAGTGAGCATGTGCATTCAAAACGGTGGCAAACGCTGGAAATCTAGCTTCAAATGAGAGCTTTATTCAAAACCATATGGTGTCTGTGGTTCTCTTGATCCAATTTTTGCTGATGATGGTAGAGGAGGGACAGTAAATCGTATTCTAGGATCCATAATAAGGTCAGTATTTGCTCTACCTTACTTTATCAGAGAGTTGGGCATGAGTGTTAAATATAGAAATGGGGGCACAACATCATCCACTCGCAATAAATGCTGGACATCATGGAGACAACTGAGCTGGCTCGTTGTGAGATTTCTCCTCTCTGGCAGTGGCAGTCCTATACCATTTGGTGCCCTAGGTGAGCTTGACTGATGGCTCCCCTTGCCCTAAAAAAAGAAGTCATGTCCAAAGAATTGCACATTTATTTCAATAATGACAGTATAACTATAACAATGTGTGCAAAAGAATAAAGCTGTTCAATAATAAATATACAAAAAATTATCTTTTAACTTGAAGAGTAGTGCAACATCTGAGAACAAAAAGTGTACACTAAAGAATCCAAACAAAGAATAAATTAACAATAAAACATTTTGTGCAAAATTATGTAGTGTAAAATGGGATTCACATAAATACACTCTATACACAGAATAGTTATGTAAGCAATATTTATGTCAAAGTCAAAGTTGTTATAGATAGAGATGGCAAAAAGTGTTGAAAAAAATAAATGGACAATTATTTTTTTTTACGCCACATATTTGGCACCCCTCACTAGATGGTGCCATAGGCAAGCGCTAATGTCGCCAATAGGAGGGACCACCTCTGCACTCCGGGTCCCAGTTTCAAACATGATCGTTTACTGTGTCCCGAAACGCTGGCTTCTTGAGAATGTCACACCTATTTGATTAAATATATTTATTGCTACACCTGGTTTCATCTCTTTGTTGATAGGACATTATTCTTCATAAGAATACAGGAGCAAAGGTTTTCTCAAGTGGATTCTTTTTTAAGCTGCTGCCTGAGGGTGTACTAAAGTAATTCACAGATGGGAGAGGGTTATGATTCTACCTTTGAGCAGAGGAGTGGATTTTTGAGTCTAGCGTCGGCTAATCTGGTTTTTTAGAGGGAATGTCTCCTGGAACGGTCACAATCAGGGGCTGTAGGAGGAGACAGCTGGGCTAGGAAAACCAGGAAATATTAGCAACAGCTAAAAAAGGCTCTTATTTTCAACATATATCATCTACCACTATAATAAATATATTTGTTTTATCTTATAGCATAACTTCAATAGCTATTTACTTTTAAAGCAATGCTATGTTCAAAACAAAAAACTAACAGAACTTAAATATCAACATGATGATATAATCTTCTCATTTGTAATGCTTCCTGTAAGAACAGCCTACTTTAGAAGAAGACGGTTAAGACAGTTCTTCAAATTATTCTTGCAAGCGAGGAAACGGGCATGTTTAGTAACATCCTGGTCTGTGCCTCACACATTCAGAAACACATCCCTGTTGCACACAATCAAGTCACACCCCATATTCCACAATAGAGGTTTTACTTTCTACTGACCCAAACTCAAGTGCAACAAAACAGGTCTAGGATGAATTTATTACACATTGTCTCCAAGCTGCAATCCCATCAATTCCACTACCAAAAAGCTGTCCCTTCAATGTTAACATTCTTCTCAGTGGCATCTGCAGCTGTATTCTTTTTGAACCAGAGAAGCCAATAGATACACAGATAGACCACATAAAAATTAACACTCATTTTATAAGACCACATCAATAGACTTAAAAAGCAAACAAAGAAGCTCCCACCCTCCGCCCCACCCCTGAAATCTCTTGGTCCCATTATGGACATTTCCTGAAAATCTAATCAAAATCCACCAACAACTTTTCGAGTTATCTTATTAACCAACTTAAAAACAAACAAACCACCCCTAGCAAAAATATAACCTTCTTGGGGGAGGTAATAAGAGTTTTGTCTTTTCTAATTAGACCCTAAATGTTGGCAGCACAATATCTCAACATGTTTTTAAAGGTAAAAGGTAATGATTACCCACTTCATATCCCTTAATTTTTTTTTTTTAAATCCTTTATTTTATTTTAGACTTTGCTGTACACTCTCACAAAAAAGTAATAAGCAGGAAACCAACACTCCAGATATAAACCAGGAAGGACAGCTTTTTGTCTGACAGCTGGTGAAACTTCGACAGCCACAAGAAGCAGAGAAGTTAGAAAGCAGGAGAGAGCTGGTTCAAAAAAGGTAATACTATTATCCTCTTCCATCTTCTTGTTGAATATAAAACAAGTTTTACTTTGAATTTATTAAAGACTTGTGATTTCTGTTTTTTTTTTTCTGTTAGTTAAAGATTTGCTGTTTTCAAAATTAACATTTTCCATAATTTTAGAATCTGCTTCTTTAGACAGCAGCATGTTTTGGATACTACACACCATGAACAACTCATGTAAAAGTTGTCTTTAATTAAAGGAACAATTCATAGTCAAATCTCTGAATCTAAGTGGTATCAACAGTTTCCAGTTGGATTTTATTGGTTGAGAAAAACAAATACAGGACAAGATGTAATTAAATAGACAAAAAAAAAGAAGAAATAATTTTATGTCCCAGACGGTTATCTGCATCAAATTCTAGTTACTTGTTCCAGGTCCCATTTCAGAAATGTTCTAAAATATTTCTTCATAATTCACCCAAAATGTTTGGGTTCTGTTGCTAACTAACAAATAAAACAAAGAAACAAACCTCCATGTGCTTTTCTTGTTCAGTAAATGTCTCTTTGTCTGCCAGGCCACTACAGTTAAAAAACACCAATATACATAAGAGCCAGTACAAAAGCATGACACAAAGCTTCCATGGTGACACCTTTACCTGAGGTGAATTTAACTTTGCTTTTTGACCTAACCTGTGTCACTTATTTATTCTTTTTTTTATCATCCACCCAATTAACATTTAAATGTTGAAAGGAAAAAGGCTCTTTAACCTGCAGGCCCAACTTTAACCGCATGAGAGCGCAATAGCGACATCTTAAGATCAATAAGTGAACAGGGTGAGAGGTCAGGTGAATTTTTCATGATCTGAATGACCGAAACCTCTATCTGTCTACGCCGTGCTAAGTCAACTCGTTCGCCCCCAGGCCAAGGAGAGTGCTTTTCTGTTGAGCCGACTAAGCCAGGCTCGATGATGAGTCAGAGCCAGTCCGCGTTACCATGGCTGTTGGCACCTGTAGGCCTGATGGTGCATCCACACCACACAGTGGGTCTGCGTCAGGCAACGCATTTAACGGCTGAAGTTTGACGTATGTACTTTTTGGCTTCCATAGCCTGCTTCTGTGGAAAAAACGCATGGGTGGGGCTTCCTCTGCTGCCGTACGTTCTGAACTATGGTGGATCGTAACTAGAGAGTGGCTTGGCTTTATTTGCTAGACAAAACTAGACAACGTTGACATCGGGTGCATCAGCGCTCATTCTTCAGATACGTTCTGAGTTTGGGGAGTTTAACCATTTGCTTCAGGAGCTGCTTATAGATGAGGTTCGCTTTCAGCGCTACTTCCATCTGTCCCGCGCACCTAATTTTACGACCGCCTGGCCCGCATCGGAGACAGGACACCAAATACAGTTTCTCTGTTCCCCCTTAGGAGCGCCTGTCCATCTGTCTTCAGTAAGTGTTATTTGGGATTTTTGAAATCTGCGTTTGTTGAAAATGTTTTCACTGGAACCGCGCTTCTTTCAAGATACGTGTATATTGACATAACTACAGTGAGGCTCTGATTGGTTACCGAACTGCGTTAACTAGCTGAACTTCTGCGTTGCTTGCGTTGCGGCGTTGCCGTATGTAATGCAAGTGAAGTTGATGGAGCCAACATACACAATGCACCGCAGAGACTTTGACGGACCTCTGACGTACTCTACCATAGACTTTACATGTAATCTTGCCGCAACTGATGCTGACGCATGGGGTTGGTGTGAATGCCCCATAAGCCACGATGGCAAACAATGAACCAGCAGATTTAAACTGAAATGGTCAGCTGACCCTAAATTTAGGGGATAGCTCTACAAAACTGAGTATGGTAAGCTACATATGTCCTGTATTTATATTAAAATATTAACAATGCCGCTAATTCATTTTGGTTCAGCAAATTTTGCTATTCAATTAAGCTTTAGATATGCTTTAACTAACCTTTCACTCACACTGGGAGCAGTTTGCATGCAGTCGGGTGTCCAAACGGCTGCTGCGCAGATGAAAAAACATTGAGTCCAATCACAGCACTCACTCCCGCTGCAGTGCATGCACTTTACCGTCAAGTCTAATTTTTTGGATGCTGCATCTGTTTTTTAATTAAGTTAAACAAATAAACATATTTAGTGGTAATAGAAAATGATTGAAGCACATAGCTTAGCTCAATTACTAAAGTTATCATGTATGTTTAATTCAGTCTCATTTTGTATTTGTATGTTGTGATTTAAATATTCAAATCATGTTAACATTAAACTATCTAAAAATAGAATGTAGCTACCCATTGTGGAACAACCCAAGTGAATAAATACTATTCAATAAAAGCTGGAGAAGGCGAGTGAGGTTTTGTGTTATTGGGTGAACCGCAGATATTTCGTGCCCTGGCTGGAGCAAATTTCTGGAGACAATCTGCCACAAAACCGCATAGAAACCATATAGAAATTTGACTGCACACCTACAGCACCTGGTGTGTAACTTCTCCTAACTACCTGCCTTCGCATCATAATAAATGGTCCCTCTGTGGCTGAGCTTGATAACAAGAAGGCTCTAGAAGAGTTCTGTATAAGAACGCTGATGTGCAGTTAAAAGTAGAGTTCACACAGCACAGCATATCTCTTCAGCCTCAGTTCCCTGGTTAAACTAATTTTCACTTTTTGTATGTTAATTTATATTACTTTTAAATGTGACAGCAAAGGCTTGTTTTGAGATTTAAGATTTTAATACAAGTAAAAACAAAGAGCATGATTTATTTTATTTTATTTTTGTGCTTTGTTAAACCATATTTCCAGATTGTACCTTTTTGTAAGACAAATAAGTATTGTTAATAAATGGTGCATAACACCATATACTTAGAATTTACTCCTAATTTCAAACTTCATGGCAACTTTTTTGTAGTTTTGCAAAAATATGGTGGGTCGCCCCGCCCGTAGGCTTCTCTACCATTGGTCATAGCAAGTTTTCTAGGGGAAACCCTGCATTCCACATATCAAGTTCAGCACAGCTAAGATTCAAACCAGAAACCAAAAGAGTTTTCCATTATACCAATCTTCCAACTCTGTCTTATGGTTATGAAATGTTATTTCTTATTCTCCTGTTGGCAGTATTGTCTATAAACATTTCAGCTGCAGACTGATCATCAAAGCAATGATAAAATTTCACATGTGAGCTAACTTTACACATTCAAAGCAAATGGCTGAGTGTTAACAACTTTAATCACTCTGTTGTTTCCTCTAAATGTTTCATATCAGTTTAAAGTAACTTCTGCTTCTGTTTAGCTGTTGCTTTGAGAAACAAAAAGATGAGGAACTATCAACACTTGCTGATCATCGTCTACAGTAAGATAAAATATTTACTCTACAGCTAAAAACTATTTAAGGCAGTTTACTTTAATCGTATGATAAAATGTATTCAATTAAAAGAAAACATATGTTTTAATTATAAAACATACTGAGTAGCATATCCTGTTTGTGTTGTGAATGTAATGTGCACATTTTATTTATCTTCCTGTACTCTTAACTGACAAAAACTAATTGTTGTTTTTATTTAGAAAAGATGTTTTACAAAAAAAATATATTTTTAACATGTTAAAGCATAAGAAATAAACTAATGTTTTCTGTCCGCAGCATCTCTGAGTTTTGGGATCAATGATGGCGGTTTGATCCATGTGTCTGGATATGTGGGCAGAAGTGTAAAGGTTTTATGCTCATATCATTGGGGACATGAGGATAATGAAAAGTACCTGTGTAGGAATGACTGTGGGTATAGTGATGTTCTCATTACAACATCAGAAAAAAACAAGGAAAAATATTGCATCTCTGATGACAAAAACAAAAAAGTCTTCACAGTGACCATCTCTGATCTTAATTTAAATGATACTGGGAAATACTGGTGTGGCATCAGTAACTGGTTTCAAGATGACTACACTGAAGTAAAGCTGGATGTAAAACAAGGTAAATATTAATAACTTGATACTTGCACATTTCCTTGGAGATTTGACAACAAACTATAATGAATGTAATGAAGATTTGACATCGATGTCCAACTTTTGTAATTATATAATATTTTAATGAGTGTCTTGGATTAAATTGAGCAATTTTTAGGAGCCAAACGTATTTTCTGTTTTTGTTAGTCAGTTGAAAGATCATGTAATAAATACCTAACCAGTCCTGCAGATCTAGATCAGCTTCTATATTGAAAACATGTAAATATTTAAACATTAATACAGACATGGAACTCTGTAGAATTTAATTTAAATCGTCTTTAAATAAGTATAAACAATTTGTATGTGACCATTTTATCTAGGGTTTTCAGACTCTAATATTTATCTTAATATCAGACAGATGCTGTGATTCTGTGAATAAAATTCAAAGCTTTGAGGAGGGTTCAGTGTCCATCAGATGTCCGTATGACTCAGAGTCTGTCAACAAGCTGAAGTATATCTGCAGAGGAAACCGGCCCACCACATGTCTACAGCAGGCACTAATCACCTCTAACAGAAGAGAAAGTGAAAGGTTCAGACTAACTAATGACAAGGAGTCAAGAATATTCACAGTGACCATTTCCAATCTGACCCTGAAGGATTCTGGGTCTTATCTTTGTGGTGTTCAGAGAAACTCAGGATTGGATGCTTTCTCTGCTGTTAACCTGGAGGTCAAAAGTGAGAAATCATAATTTTCCCTTATTAAAGATATTCTAAGTGATATAAATCCTGACACTTAAATACAACAATTATTAAATGTTTCCTTTACTGACAGAATTGTCCTGTATGAATTCACTCAACATCAGCGGTATCTGGGGAAATCCAGTAACTTTTCAGTGTCCGAATTCAGCACAAAATCACAATAAAAAGAAGTTCCTCTGTAAAGGAGAGCAACACAACAAATGCAAAGACATGGTGGAGAATCAAAAAAAGTTCCTGCTACATAATGTTTCCTCCAGCTGTTTCTCTGTGACCATCATAGACCTGGAAGCAGCCGATACAGGAACATACTACTGTGGTTCAGACTCCCAGCTGAGCTACAGAAAGATCCAGCTGGCAGTTGGTGAGATGAGCAAAGGATGAGATAAAATAATAAATAAAATAAACAGAAAATCCAGATTAAGATTTCTCATCCCATTGTGTTTTGTATTTTTATCTATCAGTCTTTCTACATCAAACCAGTTCTGTGGCTCCAATCTCCACTGCTGAAGAGTTAGCATCACTTCCACCATCATCACATGTTCATGGTAAACTCCTTACATTTGTTTCTATCTGTTTATTATTCATCTTGTGTGCTCACTCGTCTCATACTAGTTACAACAAATCCACATTTGTGCAGGTCCAAGATGGAGGAATTTTTGGTGGAAAAAAGTAATTCCATCCATCCATTTTCTGAACCGCTTAATCCTCAAGGGGGGGTGGGGGGGGGGTGGGGGGTTGCTGGTGCCTATCTTCAACCGTCAACGGGCGAGAGGCAGGGTACACCCTTGACAGGAAAAAAGTAATTGTGCCTTGAAACTGTGAAGTTGAAGTCACTCATCATTTCGATTATATGTTTTTCGTTAAATCTGCAGTCCAGAAAATATATTTATATGTATCAAAGTATTATAAATCTTTAAAATGATAGTGGGATTCAATACAATGATCAAAGACTAGTGCTCCATATTATTTGCTATTCTTCCTAAATCCTGCCTTCCTCCCACTTTACACTGTCTGCTATTTAGCCAATAGAATTTTACTGTTATGGTGGGATTCAAAAAATCTCTTTCTCCTTCAAATACTCCAGACATCAGCTTTAACACAGACACGGGTCAGTGAATGCAACTGCACAAAACCACTGATATTAGTCACAAGAACTGCTTTACAAGCCTCCTCTTCTTTGTCGCGACTTCCTCCTTTTTCTCCATTTGTAAATCTTAAAGGGACTATGTATAACGTTCAAGGCCGGATTAACCATATGGGCAACTGGGCAATTGCCCAGGGGCCCACGACCTCTAAAGGGCCCAGGGCAGCAAGGACACAAGCAAAGTACTGTATCTGGTAATCTCCCGCTATATATTAAACAAACTGTCCACGCTGGCTTTTGCGCTGCAAAGAGAGACGTTGTCCTGCGTATTACTTTAAACGTGAGTTGGGAGCGTTGGAGAATCCGTATCCGAACTGACTAATGAACAGAGGCCTCTTAGACCCTCTTCTCATTGGTCAGTCCGTATGAGGTGGGTCAAAGTTTACGCTGAGCGGGTTACGTTACGTCAAGCGTTGCTACTACAGGAGAAAAAAAAAGACATGGAGAAGCTAAGCGGGAGCCCGAAGCGGAAATTAAAAAAGGAAAAGGGCATAAGAAATGCAAAAAATTTAAAGTATATACCTAAAATAGGTCAGTTCTTCACTCCTATTAATGTTACAGATAGTTCTGTTAAGTCAGCTTCCATCAACGACGAGGACCACTCAGCTAGCCAGGACTCCTCTATATGGCCAGCGCCAGCTTACGTTTACAGCCCGGAGAGCGAGGAGCCAGCAGGAACGTCAAGCAACAAACCCGAGGCAGCGAGTCTGATCGTCGAGGGAAGCGGTGATGGCGTGTCTCCAGTCTCACCGCCACCTGAGCCGTTTGTCGAGTCTGGGAGCAGCCCCTGCATCTCAACGCCTCTACTCCCAAGGGATCCTGCACTGTGGGGGGCCCTTACGGAGCGGCTCCGCGAAGACGCGATTTGCCGAGGGCCTGCAGCTTTCCAGAACCGGGCCGCCAAGTATCCTGCATCGCTAAGGGAGTCCGGACTTGGAAGTAGGACACGCTCCCTCACCAACGATTTGCTTCACTGCCGGCTCCCAAACAATCAAATTGTGCCAAGGGAATGGCTTCTTTACTCTCCGTCAACTGGATCAGTTTATTGCTATGCCTGTAAACTTCTGTCACCCCAAAAGCACGCATTTATCAGCGGATTCTGCGATTGGAAACATCCAGAGAGGATTAGTGATCACGAAAAGAGTGCAGAACATAAACAAAACATGCTGTCTTTATTGCACAGATCTAAATATGAGTGCAGAGTGGACGCTTCTCTAACCCGACAGCGTGACGCAGAACAGCAGTACTGGAAGGAAGTCCTCAGACGTGTTGTGGCTGTTATTACATTTTTGGGAGCGAGAGGACTGCCATATCGAGGTGACAATGAACTGTTGGGCTCTGCGCACAATGGGAACTATTTGGGACTGCTTGAACTGATAGCGGAGTTTGACCCCTTTTTAAAGGAGCACCTTGAGAAACATGGCAATAAGGGTAGAGGTAAGCCATCTTACTTGTCATCAACTGTGTGCGAGGAATTTATTTCATTAATGGGTAAAAAAACTAAGCAAGTGATTGCAGAGGAAATCAAACGTGCAAAATATTTCTCTGTAATTGTTGATTCAACACCAGATTTAGCACATGTAGATCAGCTCACATTTGTTTTTCGTTTTGTCAGTGCGGATGGCAGAGTAGTGGAAAGATTCCTGGGGTTTGAGCCCATCCACAGCCACACAGGTGTCAGTCTAGCTGAATCTGTGATTGAAATGGTGCGATGCTTGGGTTTAGACTTGTCAAACTGTTGTGGCCAAAGTTACGATAATGCTAGCAACATGGCTGGCAAATACAGCGGGCTCCAGGCGCACTTGAAAAAACAAAACCCACAAATTCATTATACACCGTGTGCTGCCCATTCTCTGAACCTCGTTGGTGTTAACTGCGTTGATAATTGCTGTGAGGAGGTTAACTCTTTCCACTTTCTTTGAACTGCTACAGTCTCTGTATAGATTTTCTAGTGCATCAACACATCGCTGGAAAACAGTTTTCAATGAAAGTGAACATAACGTTAAATACACTTTTAAATCCCTCAGAACCACCCGATGGAATTGCAGAGCAGATTCCACAAAAGCCCTCAAAGAAAACTACACAGCAATTAGAGATATATTAGCCAAAATATCATTAGACTGTGATGAGAAAACACAAACCAAACTCGAAGCTGCTGCATTGGTCACAAGACTTGATAAACTGGAGACAGTAATAATGACTATGCTGTGGGACCAGGTACTGCATAGATTTAAGGCAACGAGTGACCGACTCCAAAAGAGTGATATGGATTTAGCTACTGCTCTTGGACTTTTGCGCTCACTGCTTTCATACGTTGGCACTTTGAGAGAACAGTTTTCAGAGCTCGAAGAATCAGCGCGTGCGGTCAGTGTGACACAAAACTACCAGTTTGACATTCAACGTGTGAGAAAAAGAAAGAGATTTGCAGATGAGTCTGCTGATGACAGTGAAGTAGCCTTTAATGACAGCAGTCTGAAATGTAAAGTTGAAACATATTACGTCATCATTGACAGACTTTATTCATGCCTATCCAAGCGCATAGAAGCCTACCCCCATGTGTGTGACCTCTTTGGGGTTTTATTTGAGAGGGACTGTGATGATTGTGATGTGCGTGTAAAAGCTGCTAAACTTAGCTCCACTTATCCAACAGATCTGGATAGTTCCTTGTCAGATGAACTTATTCAGTTCAAGCACTATGTGCAGCATGATACTTCACCTGTACAGCTGCTACAAGCTCTTGACAGACATGGACTTAAGACAACATTTCCGAATGTTTATGTTGCACTAAGACTGTTTTTAACCTTACCTGTGTCTAACTGTGAGGGTGAGAGGTCATTTTCTGTTTTAAAACGGGTTAAAAATGAGCTGAGGACCACTATGTCACAGACACGGCTCTCTGCACTTTCTCTCTTAGCCATTGAACATGAACTTGTTAGTGGCCTTGATTTTGAAGATATCATACATCAGTTTGCACAGTCAAATTCCAGAAAAAAGCCAATATAAGATGCCAAATTAAAGCATGCACTTCCTCATTGTTTAGGATTAAAATTGTGTGTTTTGACAGGTTTTGCAGTATTTATTTTTATATAGTCTTCTAGAGAGAAATTGTGTCAGAATTTTCCTTGAGGTCCCAGCTTTATAAAAATGCTGCAAATTGTTGTGGAGGGATAAATGGCAGATTTCAAATCTTTGTGTTGGACTAATAACTTGATTGCCTTGTTGAATTGTAAGGAGACAGGATCACCCTGTAAGGGTGATTTCTGCTTAAAATGATCTGAGGACCAAAATGTTTCTTGATTCTGTGGTTTTCTGTGATAACTATCAATTCATTACATTTCTGTTGGGAATGAGTGTTGTTAAATAAACAATGGTTTGAAAGTGGTTGCTTATTAATTCTTTTTTTAATGGAGGATACTACTCTCCTTAAAGTAGTGGGTCAATTTTACCAGATTGTAACATATGCTGATGTATTTTGTTTTCATAGCATAATATGTGAGTGAATATCTTTCATAGGAGAGATTGTAGTGCATTTGTAGTTCTATGAGCATTATATTGATGCATCAAAATACACCTGATGACAGTTAGAATTTGAAGTATTGAGTGTAAATTACAGTAATATATTCTTTATATGACCATATTATGGTGATCCTGGGGTCGTAATAATGGGGCCCTTGAATATTGTGCCCAGGGTACAACAAAGTGTTATCTGGCCCTGATAACGTTAACCACTAATAAAAATAAAAACATTTAAAATGTCTTCCTCATTCAGGCTCCACCAATGCCCTTTACAGTAGAGTGAGCCCTGGCCTTTTCACCACGGTTGCCTCTATATGCCTGTATATTCACTTAAATTGCATATGTCGCGTCCAAAACGTACATTTCGCGACTGCTTTCCAGGCCAGCCTGTGTATTGGCCTCGTGCGCATTCACACTCAGCTTTAGCATTCGCTATCTCCATCATAAACAACTTTGGAGCGAGAGGTAGCTGAAGAAGGGATTTAGCTGAGTATAGTAGTATAGTAGAGAAGAACTTCAACCACCTGCAACGAGGACAGGGTGGATCCGTGAGGGTGACATCGTCATATTTACTGGGAAATCACTTTGACGCTATGCAATCTGTCTATGATACCGTTCAAAGTTCGCACGTGAGCCGCATGCGGATCCGTACATCGCGTCGCGTACATCGCGTCGAATACATCAGTATTACCAACCCTGGTCCTCAAGGCACACTGCCCTACATTTTTTTCCCTGCTTAAGAACAGCTGATTTCAGTTGGTAGCTGATTAACAGGCTTTTCTGGTCATCTGATTCAGGTGAGTTAAAGCAGGCAAAATTCTAGAACACGCAGGACAGTGTGCCTTGAGGACCAGGGTCGGGACACACTGGCATTCTCCCATCAGGAGCAGATTATATACGTGATGCTTCAGGAGTCCGTTGCTTCTTAAAATTATTAATTGAAATAAAGTAAGCGATAAACAAAACCGAAAACAGTTTCAGGATGTCAATTGCATGTTTGTTTATTTTGTGTTTTTTTGTAATGGACTTTAGACAAATATGCAGGTATTACCTTGATAATAAAAAATATGAGCCAGGCACAATTTATGACAGTTGCCAAAGAGAGATAAATGACCAGATCTTTCCATGAGCTATATAGGATACATATCTAATTAGTATATATATGGCTTATATGTGGATATATAGAAGAAATGCTGGAGACACCTACGGCCTGTATATACACATATATGTAGCATATCCTGTCTCCATGTCTGCTTCATCTATGGCATCCTTCCATTCCCCTCTGTGGCTCTCCTTATTGGGCAGCTCACTGGATTCACATCGTGGTCAGCTGCCCGTAAGGAAAGGAGGATATTCTAGTACCCAGCATATAGTAAGCAACACACACATACAAACACAACCTCTCACATTTATATATTATCATACATGTGCTTAAATGCTTTATATAGGCAGCATATATCCACAAATATATCATCATATATGTGCTTATAAGATAGATAGATAGATAGATAGATAGATACTTTATTATCCAGAATACCCTGCAGCTTCCTCCTCATCTGCCTTCCACCACAGTTTTTACAGGGTCCATCTCCCGACCTAGTAAAGAACTGGCCTTTTTACCAGTTTGTCCTGACCTCTATAGTCTTTGTCTGTAGTGCTACTTCCCCAGCAGACAACAGCATACAGAAGCACACTACTGATGACTATGTGGTAAAACATCTGCAGCATGTCACTGCAAACATCAAAGCACCTTAGCCGCCTGAAGAATAAAATACGACTCTGTCCCTTCCTGTTGGTGGCCCACTCCAGTTTCTGATCCAGTACCACCCCCAGGTATCTGGAGGACTCCACGGTCTCTATTTATTCCCCATTTATGTAGACTGGCTGTCTTGGTGGTTTAAATCTCCTGAAGTCCACCACCAGCTCCTTAGTCTTGTTGGCGTTCAGAAGACGACAGTTTTTTGCTCCAGTCATTGAAGTTCTCCACTAGGTCCCTGTACTCCCCCTCCTGTCCACCGCTCACACACGTCACGACAGCTGTAGCATCTAAGTATATCTGGATGTGGCTGGACTCTGAGTTGTATCTGCAGTCCGATGTGTAGACTGTGAACGGAAAGGCAGCCAGAACAGTCCCTTGTGGGATCCCAGTGCTGCATTCCAGTGTCTCAGAAGCACATCTCCCCACCCTGACATATTGAGATCTGGATTTTAGGTAGTCCATAATCATAAAAAAACATAAGAACCAGGCACGTCCAGGTAAGAGTATGCCCGGTGCAGCAGGTAAAGGACAGCATCTTCAACTCCTAAGTGTTCCTGATAGGCAAACTGGAGGGTGTCTATTTCCTCAGCAACCTGCAGTTTCATTCTACGGACAAGGAGCCGTTCCAAGGTCTTCATGATGTGAGAAGTCAAAGCCACTGGTCTGTAATCTTCAGCTATACAGGTCGCCCTATTTTGTGCACCAGTATGAGACATGAAGTCTTCCACAGCACTGGGACTTTTTCTACCTGAGGACTAAGATTGAACAGCATCTGTAGACAAACTGCCAGTTTTTCTGCACACTCCTTCAGAAGCCTTGGACAAAGTCCATCCGAACCAACAGCCCTGTCTGTTTGATGTTTCCTGAGCTGAACTCCCACCTCTTCTACTGTTATCAACAGTCGGAGGAGCTCAGGATGCAGGGGAGGGGAGATAGCACAGGTTTTGGAGGTGGAGAAAGCAGCCACAGACGGGGAGGTAGAGGAAACAGCCGCAGACGTGAAGGTAGAGGAGGCAGATGTGGAGGTGGTGGAGGCAGATGTGGAGGTTGAGGAGGCAGCAATAAACATTGAGGTGGAGGAAGCAGCCTCAGATGTGGAGATGGAGGAAGCAGCCACACAGAAGGAGGTGGATGAATCAGCCGTAGAGGTGGAGGAAGTAGCTGCAGACGTATCCACAGATGTGGAGGGAGCAGCCGCAGACGAGGAGGTGGAGGGAGCAGCCGCAGATGTAGCCACAGACGTAGAGGTTGAGGGAGCAGCTGCCGATGTGGAGGTGGAGTAAACAGCTGCAGACATGGAGGAAGAAGCAGGAGATGTAGCCGCAGATGTGGAGGTGGAGAAAACAGATGTGGAGGTGGAAGGAGAGGGAGCAGATGTGGAAGTGGAGGGACCATTAGTGTCAAACCTGATTTAGTACTGGTTTTACGGAGTGAGCCACGTCTACATCATCTTCTATAGATTGGGCACTCTTCATCTTGTAGCCAGTGATGTTTTTCATCCCTCTCCATACCTCTTTGATGTCACCGTTGTCCAGCTTTTTCTCCATTTTCCTCTTGTACTCCACCTTAGCATGCCTCAGAGTCTTTTTCTGTTCCCGTTGCACACTCCTCTGCTTCCACTTATGACCATCCTTTAACGGCATCTTCTTCTGATTAAGGAGGCTCTTGATGTCACTGGTGATCCATGGTTTATTATTAGGATAACTTCTAACACTTTTACGGTGGCCGACAAGGGCCAAACGCACTGCAACGGCCAAATGTGTCTCAGTTAGAGAAAACAACTTCAAGTACAGAAACGATTCAAATTCACAAACTCAAACACAAGTCTAAACGAGGTGCAAATGAAAAAACGTGCTGCACAAAAAAGCACAAAAGCACAAAACGATACAAACCAAGAAACCATCTTCAAAAGAAAAACGCAAATGGCGGCCTCCATGGTGTGCGGTCACTGTCACTGCACGAACTGTTCAGGAACCACGATCCGTACCGTGAGCACATCTGCACATGCGCACCAGGAACTACTTCCCTTTAGATTTCTTTTGTTGTTTTTCTTATTCGTTCATTCATATTTACAGATCAAGGCCATTTACACTTTACAAATAAACAGAAATAGATAGGCAATCTTGTTTATCTGATCTATTTACTTGCTGATAAATGCACTTGCTGCATTCGTAATCTCAACAGCTTTCTTATTTGTCACATATTTTATGGAGCTGAAATATTGACTGCGGTCATGCCAACCGTCGTTCTTTTGTCCGTAGTCAATTGAGCCGCACACATTTGGAGTGCGCTTTTATGTGGTACTTTACGGTAACAGCCGTCTCGCTGCTTGAGAGGAGTGGAGATGAGCGACAGAAAATTGGCTGATATCAGGATGAGACAGAGCTGCTACCTCACACTTACTGGGCAAAATAGCAACACATTAAAGACAGTTAACTATTTATATCATGTTTCAAAAGTGAGCTTTTCCAGAAAATGTTGCAGGTGGCGAAAGAGCGCAAATCCTCGAGAAGAACTAAACAGAACTAAACAAACCCCCCGGAAGTAGTTCCTGGCGCACATGCACATTAGTGCTCACGGTACGGATCGTGCTTCCAGAACAGATCGTGCAGTGACAGTCACAAAGCAGAGCAGAGCAGCCAGCGGCCATTGGAAGCAGCTGTGCTTTGCATTGTTTCTCTATTTGCAGTGCGTTTGATGATGATGCATTTGTCTTTGTTTTTTGCAGCATGTTTTTTCATTTGCACTCGCTTAGTCTTGTGTTTGAGTTTGTGAATTTGAATCTTTTCTGTACTTGAAGCTGTTTTCTCTAATTTGGCCGTTGCAGTGCGTTTGGCCCTTGTCGGCAACCGTACACCTTTAACCGGAATCACAGTGTCCCTACAGAAGGTGATATATTATCATCAATGTGCATACATGCTGTATATATACAGCATAGATGTGCATATAAACTTCATATAGGTTTCATATATTCACATATATCCTCATATAGATTCTTTCCATATGGGCTCAGGCATAAAAATTATTTTAAAAAATTCAACAATCATCCCTTCATTTCTGTATGGAGCCAGGCAGGAGTAAAGTACAGAAATAATGTTGAGGTGTAAGAATCAGTCTCCTTGGTTTAATAAACTGTGCGTACGGATTTGGCCATCGTGCTCGACCTTTTAATAGCTTTAAACTGAACAATGTGACCAGTGACACTAGTTACCAGGTTTCAACTCCATGCACAACAAATGAAATATTTATTTTTATGCGGATTTGGAGACAAGCCGATCGCAAAATTTTTGCAAATGGTCAAAAAATTACACAGTCTTGCCCAAAAATTACAGTCTTTCCCTTGGGATACAGTACAGGTCTGTGATATCTGTGCATAGATGCATGAAGCTCGTGGCGCAGCTTTCTTAGAACTCATTACATTAAAGAGATGTGAGTTAATCATTTACCTGTTGATACTGCACCCACTTTGAATTTGATTCTTTATGAACAGAACATAAATCTCTGCAAAGACGGTTGCAGGATTCGCAGTTTGGGAAACTGTGTAAGATAGTGGAATACCAGTCATTACGGATACTGATTATATTATAATTGCGCTGGTGGATGCACATCTGATTTTTGAGTGGTGGGGAGAAAACAGTAATGTATTGCCTGGGACACGGCTACAATAACTTGTATGTCCAGGGTTTCCTGCAGGACCCTAAAATGGGCACATGGAAAAACATAATCTCACCTGCTATGACTGGATAAGTGAAGTGAATTGTTATATTTAATTTTAAACGGACTCGCACACACACACATATATATATACACACATACATATCTACATATATATTTTCTCTTTTACTTTTTTTATTCAAACAACTTTTTCATTGCGAACAAATAGAGTTTTATATATTAATATTAATTTGGCAGATACTATATCGACTCTCCTTTTTTAATTTTGTTTTTCACATTTTTCTGTCAGTTCTGAAAGGGTCATCTTATGCAACATGCCCTGCATCCAGCATACACAAACCTGTTGTTATTTTCATGAATAAAAAGTTTTTAAAAAATGCCCCCCACTTTTTTCACAAATCAAACACTGCATTAAAGTATTAATATGCCACGCTGTCTCCGTTCAGACTCTGCTCAGATGCGTCTTTTTCCACTTAAAGTGTAACTAAAACCCCCCCAAAAAAATTTTGTTTTGTTTTTGCTTATAAACTGTATCAATTTTTCAGTTTCAGGGCATTTTTTTCCATTTTTGTGTAAACTTGTTAATTTCCAAATTTTTTGGTCTAAAAACGTCTTAGTGCTGCCGCTCATGATATTAGAATTTTGTGATTGGCTGATAGTGGTACATCTTTTCCATTATCTACATCACAGGCATGGTCTCACAGAGAAGCCCTCCCTCTCTCAGACTAGAGGGTGAAACGGGAATCAATTGTTGCTCCCGTCACGTCCCGATCACGTGACAGCCCCACACAAAAAATCCCGTGGTAAAGAATCCCGTCCCGACCCGAATTCCGTAGATGAGTAATTTACCTCCTATGGCGCTCGCTCCCCCGCCCCCCTTTAAACCATAGCGTAGCACAGTATCAAAGATCATCTATTTAGCTTTATCCGCCATCTCTAACTATATCCTGCATTCTCGTTGTTTGGCCACCTTACCACATAATGAATGGACTCGATTCATCTGACTACCAAACTATTAAGATACACGCATTTTAAGTCGGATATCATATGCTTACCAGTTTATCCAGGTGGTTTAGCAACAACGTAGCAGTTTCAGCTTTGGTGCATGAAGTGTAGTAGACCCGATGGAATTGCATTTTGCAGCGGAGTTAATAACCACACACATTGGCACAGCATCGCAGCGTCATTTTTTAAAGCTAATTCCCTAATATCTGACAAGATAAATGTAAAAATACAAATTTTAAAATAATTTCCGGTTTCCCGTCCAATCCCGTGGATTATTTCCTGTCCCGTCCCGATCACGTTACCAACAGTGAAATTGACTTCCGTCCCGAGGGAATCCCGCAGGAATCACATGACCCGTGGGAATCCCGAAATATTGTCACCGTCTATCTCAGACACACTCGCCCTGCCCCATCTTGAGATTGCTCATCTTTTGTGCTACAGTCTATGGTGCTACATGTGCACACAGAAGCATGTCGCGAGGAGGACCACAACGTCAAAGTGGTTTAAAGCCATAAGTTTCTAACCTATATGTTTTAAACACATTGTGAATTAGGAAACAAAGCTAAGATATATCCCTCCAAAGCTACTTAGCATCGATGCTAGCGCTCAGAGAATAGACCTCATTTCGCCTTTTACCATAGGTAAATAGAGGCTTTACAGAGCTCGGCGGCCACATGCCATTGTTCAGCCATGACTGTCTTCCAGACCTCACCCCCTCGTCCCCCTCTCACGCTCATCCTCCACACTTGGCAATGCCCCTCCATGTCTCCTGGCCCTGCACACTTTGGTAGAGTTTTTCAAATGTTGCCTGGGGGCGGGATGGTGCTTTTTTTCTTTTGGATGAGAAGATTCTTATACATGATAAACTTGGCAAGTGCTGGAGACAAGACACGGAGGAGATTGACATTTGCATCCAATCAATCAGGATGCAGGACACAATGCCTTAGTACCCTGTAAAGAAAGCCTCTAAAACTTCTACATTTTCTACTTTTTATTTTTATATTTTAACTTCATATTTTAATTTTCCTTCCAGTGTTTCCTCTGTGGGAGCCCTTTGCATCGGGGGTGCTGGTCGGCTGTGGCTGCCTGGGTGCTCTCCAGGCAGTACTAGGGTGGAGGTGGGGGTACCATCCCTCCCTCCGTTGAGTGCCCTGGGTCAGTGCCTTGGCTGCTGCTGTTTATCTGCTGCTGCCGATGCAGATGGCTCCCATGGTGGTGTTTCCTGGCTCATCTGTACTCAGCCCGTTGTTGCTGGGGTGGGGTTTGTGGGGTCATTTAAATCCTTTAAAGCACTTTGAGAATCAGAATCAGAATCAGCTTTAATGGCCAAGTATGACACATACAAGGAATTTGACTCCGGCAACTTTTCTCTCCAGTACAGAACTTAAATAAGTGAAATTAAAAAACGGAAAGAAAAAAAATAATAAATTAAAATTAAAATAAAGGATAATATATACACCAAACCAGGGTTATTGTACAGTAAGTATATACAGTAAGTATATACAGCAGTGCAGAGTTTTAGTTTATTGTTCATGTGAGTGGACACACACTCTGTGACTATTCAGAGTTCATCAGAGCGACATCCTGGGGGAAGAAACTGTTCTTGTGTCGGGTGGTTTTGGCGTACAGCGCTCTGTAACGCCGGCCTGAGGGGAGGAGCCTAAACAGATTGTGGCCAGGGTGTGAGGGGTCAGTGGTGATTTTTCTGGCCCGCTTCCTGACCCTGGCCCGGAAAAAGGTCCTCAATGGAGGGAAGATCAGTACCTATGATCCTCTCTGAGGACCTGACTGTTCTCTGCAGTCTGTCCCTGTCTTGCCTGGTGGCGGATCCGAACCAGACAGAGATGGATGAGGTCAGGACAGACTGCACTATTGCTGTGTAAAAGATGGTCAGCAGTTCCTGAGGCAGGTTGAACTTTCTGAGCTGACGCAGAAAGTACAGCCTTTGCTGGGCCTTCTTCCTTATAGAGTCAATGTGGGAGGTCCACTTCAGGTCCCGTGTGATGGTGGATCCTAGGAACCTGAAAGACTCTACTGTGGGGACTGGCCTGTTGGTGATTATGAGAGGAGATGTTGCAGGGGGTCTCTTCCTGAAGTCAACTGTCATCTCCACAGATTTGAGCGGGTTTAGCTCCAGGTGGTTCTGACTGCACCAGAGGACCAGCTGTTCCACATCCCTTCTGTATGCAGACTCGTCGCCGTCACGGATGAGTCCAATGACGGTGGTGTCATCTGCAAACTTCAGGAGTTTCACAGAAGGGTCTCTTGACGTGCAATCAGTGGTGTAAAGGGAGAAAAGCAGCGGGGAGAGAACACATCCCTGGGGGGCGCCGATGCTGAGGGACCGGGTGCTGGATGTGAAGTTACCCAGTTTCACCTGCTGCCTCCTGTCAGTCAGGAAACTGGTAATCCACTGACAGGTGGAGGGAGGCAGGGTGAGCTGGGACAGTTTTTGGTGGAGGAGCTCTGGGACGATGGTGTTAAATGCAGAGCTGAAGTCCACAAACAGGACCCGAGCGTAGGTACCTGCAGAGTCTAGGTGGTGCAGGATGTAGTGGAGAGCCATGTTGACTGCAATCGTCCACTGACCTGTTTGCTCTATAGGCGAACTGCACGGGGTCTAGCAGGGGATCCGTGATTTCCTTCAGTTGGGACAGCACCAGTCGCTCAAAGGATTTCATGACCACAGATGTCAGGGCAACTGGTCTGTAGTCATTTAATCCTGTGACAGGGGACTTCTTGGGAACCGGGATGATGGTGGAGCGTTTGAGGCAGAAGGGGACCTCACACAGCTCCAGGGAGTTATTGAAGATCTGAGTGAAGATGGGAGCCAGCTGGTCAGCACAGACTTTCAGACAGGACGGAGACACTCCATCCGGACCTGATGCCTTCTTAATCCTCTGTCTCTGAAATAGTTGGCGCACATCCTGTTCACAGATCGTCAGCGCAGGCAGGGGGTCAGGTATGGGGATGGTTTGGGGTGATGCTAGGCCTTTTGTGATGGAGATGGTGGGGGAGGTGGAAGGTGTGAAAGTACTTTCAAACCTGGAGAAAAAGTCATTGAGGTCCTCAGCCAGGCGGGGGCTCCCCACAGGGTGGGGGGATGGTCTCCTGTAGTTGGTAATGGTCTGCAGGCCCTTCCAAACTGCAGAAGAGTCGTTGGCAGAAAAACGCTCCTTCAGTTTTTGGCTGTAGATTCTTTTTTCTGCCTTGATCTCCTTTGTCAGCTTGTTCCTGGCCTGATTGTACAGGTCCCGATCCCCACTCCTGTAGGCCTCCTCCTTGTCCTGGCGTAGCCGTCTCAGTTCTGCAGTGAACCATGGTTTATTGTTGTTGAACGTGCAGAAGGTTTTGGTCTGCACACACATGTCCTCACAAAAGCTGATGTAAGCTGTCACAGTGTCAGTCAGTTCGTCCAGGTCTGAGGCTGCTGCTTCAAAGACGCTCCAATCAGTGCGGTCAAAGCAGGCCTGTAACTGCATCTTTGACTCATCTGTCCATCTCTTCACAGTTCTTACTACAGGCTTAGCAGATTTCAGCTTCTGCTTGTAAGATGTGATGATGGGACCAGGCAGTGGTCAGAAAGTCCCAAAGCAGCACGGGGGACAGAGCGATATGCATTCTTTATTGTGGTGTAGCAGTGGTCCAAAGGGTTCATGTCCCTGGTGGGACACGTCACGTGTTGTCTATATTTAGGCAGTTCAAGTTTGAGATTTGCTCTATTAAAATCCCCGAGAATGATTAGCAGAGAGTCCGGGTGAGTTTTCTCCACGTCTGTGATCTGGTCGGCGAGGTGATGTAACGCCTCCGTTACACACGCCTGCGGTGGAATGTATACAGCGACCAGCACAAACGAGGCGAACTCCCGTGGTGAATAAAATGGTTTACAGTTTATGAAAAAAGACTCTAGGTGAGGGCTGCATGTCTTCTTTAACACTTTGACATCTGTACACCAACCTTCGTTTATGTAGAAACACGTTCCTCCTCCCTTTGACTTCCCAGACAGTTCCGCGCAGCTGGAAGCGCGGCAGCTGTAGTGCGCTGTCCGGGATGTGTTCACTGGACCAGGTTTCAGTGAAGCAAAAGGCGGCAGAACGACGAACGTCTGAGTTCTTGGATAGGAGAAGGAGCAATTCATCCATTTTGTTAGGCAGAGAGCGAACGTTCCCCAGGTGTATGGATGGGAGAGCGGTGCGTAATCCCCGCTGTCGCAATTTAACGAGCACAGCAGCTCGTTTCCCTCGCCGGCGTCTCCGTCTAAATCCACAGAGCGCTGCTGCTCCTCCAGTCAGAATCTCCATAAAGTAGTCTGGTTGATTAAAAACCGGTGAAAAAAGTCCGGCACTGGATAGTCCTATTTGTAGGATTTCCTCTCTGCTCATTTTAATAGCAGAGGGAGTGCAGAAAACTACGCAAAAAAGTAAAATTGTATCAAGTACTAGGGAGCGAAGTACCGAGGCGTCCATCCGCGGCACCATCTTAGATCTGGATCCTACATCTTAGATCTGGATCTAAGATGGAGAAGCTTTTGTAGTTGGAAAAGCACTTTATAAATAAAGTTTGATTGATTGATTGATTGATTGATTGATTGATTGATTGATTGATTCAATTTCACAGTTAGAAGGCACAAATACTTTTGCTTAAAAAAAACAACAACCTACATAGTCCAACTGCTCAGAGCTGCTCCTATGTGGATCTCTGTATTGCTGAACAGGTAATTTCAGCTCCTTGACGTAGGATTTAGTTTAGTAGTGACAGCTCATGTTTTTTATTTGGTTAGAGCTAATGTAGACCAAATCTATCCCTTACTGTGTATAATTTTAAATAGAGATTTTTGAAAGTGGTAAGACCCAATTTAGCTGTTTCAGTGTTTTTACAGAAGAATCAACACCGAACCACCCACAAACAAGCATTCCTCCACATCACGCACGGAGAGCAAATTGGACTTTTTCAGATTGCTGAGTTTTGAGCGAGAGATAATATGGCTTAAAGCTGCTATACTGATTTTTTTCCCCAGTCGTTGGATTAGGACCGAGCCTTCTTATTGGCTAAGGTTTTTAGACAAATGTGGCAGAACCACTTCATTATTTTTATTTTATTTTTAATCTCCACAAAATATTTATAGCTTTAAAACGTTTTTGAGATGTATGGGGGAAACAATTGAGCTAGCTTGTGTTTTTGGAAATTGAGTATAACCGGTTAAAATGACACTCAGAATTAGTTAGTAAGAATCAAACTAGTTAATTAAAAATAAGAGTTAAGACAATTTTCCAAATATGGTCGAGAAAGAAACGGAAAGCTAGAACATGGGTATTGAGTGGGACTTTTAGAGATCACAGTTTTTTGCAACACATTTACGATAAGAGATGCGTGTAGTCATAGCTGTGGTATTGGTTGAGGGAAGTGTTCTTTGACTCCGGTAAATTCTCCATTTGTTTTCAGGTGTGAATATAATTTTCATTCTGCCTGCAGTCCTCAGTTTGCTGTTGACTGTGACATTTGTCCTTTTGATGGTCTTAAAAAACAAATCAAGGATCAAGCAAGGTAGATTTACACAGAATTTTTACTCACACAGAAAACCCCCATAGAACCACATCATGTTTACTTCGTGTTTTCAGAGAATGAAGTCAGAGGGAATGTGTTGAGCTCTGCCGGTACTGATGTGGAGATGAGGACAAATGATGTAAGTAAACAGAACTTAAGCACCAAAGTACTTTCAGTTGCTTGCAAAGAAAAAAGGAACTAATTTCTTTGACTATTTTTTAGATCTATGAGTTAGAAGAGGATGTGGTTTACATGAACTCTTCCACTCATGATGACAGTGGAATTTAAAACAACACCCTTTGAGTGACAAGAGACCAGTGTTTGTAAAATCGTATTTCACAGCGCACTTAATCTTCATATACAATAAAAGCACAATCAGTCAAACCTAGTTTGGGATTTGTGGAACCTTTATTTGATTTAAGAAATTAAATAAAGGGCAATTTCAGCAGTCTTTGTTTCATCTGGATCACACACTAATTTTTGCAGTTGCATTCACTGAATAAATGTGATACAATTCTATGTTACCAAGTAACATGTAAGAGTACTCTAATTACTTTTTTACTTAAAATTTGTTGTTTGTTAAGCAATCAGTAGCTTTTTTTAAAAGTGATCTGTTTTTTTAAGAATTTCTCTCAGTAAGGAAAGGAAGATCACAACGGCAGCCTGCTTTTTGTCATGCAATAGGACTCTGCCTGTTTGACACCTCCGGATGTGTCAGCAGAGCTGAAGCACTGTGTATGTCTGTGCCCTGCTCCTCAACCCTGTGTGTGCATGTGTGGGTGTGTTAGTGTGTGTGTGTGTGTGAGAGAGTGTTTTTAAACACCCTTTAAGATCGCAGATTACTATGGAAAGCCGAATGACCATTTATTCTGATATCTTGAAATCAGGCATAATTGTCATGAACATGCAAGCCATTTATGTCCACTAATGAACTAGTTAACTAGTGAGTGTCAAAATACGCACACTAGTTAACTAGTGGCAGCAAAAATCCCAACTAGTTAACTATTGAACACATTTTGGCTTCACTAGTTAACTAGTGACAGCTGGAAATGTCAACTAGTCCACTAGTAAAGGCCAAAATGCATACCAGTAAGCTAGTTGAAGGTTTTTGTGTCTCACTAGGTAACTAGTGATGTGCACAAGTTTACAAGTGAAGGCATAACTCCACACTAGTTAACTAGTTGGAGTAGGTCTATGTCACTAGTTAACTAGTGAAACATAAATGGCTTACTAGCTAGCTTGGTGATGACATAAGGTTTACTAGTTAACTAGTTGATGCATCCATTGTACAACTAGTTAACTATTGAGGTCATAAATTATACTAGTAAACTAGTTCAAGTCTAAATTCTCACTAGTCACCTAGTAGCGAAGAATTCTAATTAGGAGGCGGATAATTTCTCAAATTGAGGCTCACTATTGGCTCCCTATGTCCAAGTAAAATATGACAACCAATCAAAGTGCAGAATTTCACAAAATCCCACCCAAAAGATTTGCATGTGGCACACAAGTTAACATGCTGGCCAAAGGAACTGTAGCTAGTTAACTAGTGGCTTCAGTGTGACACTTACATGTAAACTAGTGAAGGCAGAACTGCTAGTTAACTAGTGAGGTGCAAAAATTATCACTAGTTTACTAGTGTACCCCAAAATGCCCACTAGTAAACTAGTGATGGCAATTTCCATTTGACTAGTTAACTAGTGAGGTACAAAAAGTGTCACTAGTTTACTAGTGGGCCCAAAAACGCCCACTAGTTAACTAGTGAATGCCATTTCAGCCCCACTAGTTAACTAGTGAATGCCATTTCAGCCCCACTAGTTAACTAGTGAGATGCCAAAATGGTCACTTGTTAACATGTAAGGGCAAAAATACCCCCTAGTTTACTAGTGAGGGTGTTGCGGGCCTCACTAGTTAACTAGTGCGCACAAGACACACACGAGTGGCTGTTTTTGGAGCTTTCTAGTTACCTTGTAATGGAAAATGTGCTCTTACTAGTTAACTAGTGACAAATTGGCCCTCACTAGTTAACTAGTTGGCATGTTTGGCCTTACTAGTTCACTTGTAATGGAACAGGACAGACTCACTAGTGAGCATATCTGCATTATAATGTCTTTCAGTAGCTTATAGAGGGCAAATTGAGCCTTAAATGTTAGCTAGTGAAGACAAACACTGTCCATAGTGAACTAGCTGGAGAAAAATGTACCTCACACTAGTAAACTAGTTGAATTTGAATAAATACACAAACGGCTGTCATTTGGTGCCACTGGTTAACTAGTGGGACACAACACTGGCCACTAGTTTACTAGTGAGCAATGTCGCACTTGTATGCAAATGAGAAAGGCAGAACAAGGATGTTGATTGGTCCATTTAGGACTCAAAAACCTAGAAAGCATGGCTGACTTTGTCCAGGCTGTTGTTAGAGCAAATGTTAGAAACTAAGATCGTTTGAGCTAAAAATATGTTTTGATAACATTTCTAGTGACAAAGTTGTAGTGCATTGGTGCAATCTTCGTTCAGTTAATGTGTACAGTCTTTAGTTTTTCCGTTATTAGTCTGAAAAAGCCTCCAGTCTGAAAGCAACGGAAAACAGTGTGTCTTCGTCAGACTTCTTCAGAGGTGGAAGCGCTGATATTACTCAGTTACTGACTGTTAAATATGTAGCACATGTGGCATAGTGGTAAAGATCCGCGCTTAGCATCTGGGGGTTGGTGGATGGAATCCTCGAAGAGGGTATTTCGATTTAAAAGACTTTATTGATCCATGAGGCTACTTATATGTTGTTTTGGGTCCCTGCAAGAAAAAAGGCAATTAACATTTTTTTCATAATTATTGCTGAGTAGGACTATCATACAAGTAATACCAGTCAGTATCTGTGCTCAGATTTAATAAACATTCTAGCTGACTGTGTCTGCGTTCTGCCCCAGCCACCAAATTCCCGAATTTCTCCTGATATCTGATGGCATCGCTTCTAATAAACACTCTGTTTCTTATGAGAGAGAGTTGGATAATAAAACATGTCACACTTGTAAATACTCATCACCAGTTCGCAAAGTTCGCAGTTTTAATCCAAAACAGGTCACCTACGTGATTTGTGTACGCGACGTATGGTGCAGCAGCCAGACGCAAGCTTTCAGAACAGTCTTTATGTGATTGAAGAAGCTGTAGTTTCAATTACTATTTACATCCTCCCAGTAATTATAGATTAAAAAAATGTTTCAACAGACCTCACATCTTCCTTTTATTTCGGCTGCACGATGGCAGTGGATATTTGTTCCACAACGCTTTTCCTCAAGAACGAATCTACCGCACTTATCTGGCAGAAAACAATGTCACAACTTAAAATCAACAGACTAAATGCTGCGCTGCGAACAAAGTGAGAATAAATACTTTCTCACCCTCTTATGACACAGAGACTCCTATGAGTTTTATGAATGAATAATAAGGAATTATTTCTAAATGTTAAGTGGTGCTGAGCAGGGGCATATTCAGGAGGTTAATAAAGAGGGGCTAAAAGGGCCCAGGGTGGGTCTGGATCTGTAACATCAAGTTTGATGTATTTCATAATATAAATAAAGGTATTTATTGTATAAAATTGTATTACAAATCAATTAACTACACACAAATTCCTGGTGTGGATATAACAAATTAAAATAAAAAATCACAAAAAATTCATACAGATCATAAAAAATAAAGTAAAAAAATGAAAGTTATGTTGCAATAAAAACTTTTTTATTACATTTTCCTTCATAATTCAATTCAATTCAATTCAGTTTATTTATATAGCGCCATTTCACAACAGATGTCATCTCAAGGCACTTTACAAAAAGAGTTATTACAATACAATGTTTAGTGTAGAAATTACAGAACCACAGAAGATTGCGTCGTGGAATTCTCAGCAATCCCTCATACTGAGCAAGCATGCAGCGACAGTGGGAAGGAAAAACTCCCTTTTAACAGGAAGAAACCTCCGGCAGAACCAGGCTCAGCACAAGCGGTTATCTGCCGCGACCGTCTGTGGCTTGGAGAATACATAACAGAGACACAGAAAGAGCAATAGAACTGATGCAGAAGTTTGTTGCAGGACGTGGAGAATTTTCCGTCACTGCAATGCCATCTTAGTCAGGGTCGTCAAGCAGGGCTAATCCGGAGCACCTACTATAATAGAAAACAGGTTAGTGCTTGAATTGACAGCACATCATGCAGTTGGGGAGAAGTAGGAGAGAAAGTAGGAACAGACCCTAATAATGTCCTCCAACAGCCTAGCCTAAAGCAGCATAGCTACTAACATTAACCTGTCTCCTAGCTACTAGGAGACCTGGCTACCAACACTCTGTCTGAGTCCTCCTGACCCGTGGACGGTGTAGGGCCGGTAACGGCCCCCGTCATGCCGGGGTCTTCTCGGAGTCGGGTTGTTTGAGAATGCAGCCCAAAGTGGGTGGTAAACTCCATCTAAGGCTAAATACCGGCACGAGACCGATAGTCGACAACTATCTTAAGGAAAAATAGACAGAACTGAGAGGACAGAGTTGAAGAGGGCGAGAAACGTTTAAGAGATAAACGGGTGGGGTCCGCACAGTCTGCCCGGGGGATTCAACCCGGCAGGTAATGGGCGGCCGCACTGTGCGGGAGGATCCCCTTGAGGGACCTCTCTCCGGCGCTGGCTGGCCCCTGTGGGGCACATTTCTTCCGCGGCGGTAAGCCGCGACCGGCTCCGGATCTTTACCTGGCTTACATTAATCTATCTCTACCTAGCTACTCTACCTCTTCCTATCTCTTCCTAACTTTTGACACTCTGCCTGACTACTAACATTAACCTGTCTCTTCCTATCTACCTGTCTGACCTGACTCTAACTACCTATAAACATATCTCTAACTGTAAGCTTTGTCAAAGAGGAAAGTTTTTAGCCTAGTTTTAAAGATAGACAAATTGTCTGCTTCACGAACCAACCCTGGGAGCCGGTTCCATAGGAGGGGAGCCTGATAGCTGAAAGATCTGCCACCCATTCTACTTTTAGAAATCCTAGGAACTACCAGTAAACCTGCAGTCTGAGAGCGAAGGTCTCTGTTAGGAACATATGGAACAATCAGGTCTCTTATGTATGATGGAGCTAGATTATTAAGGGCTTTATATGTCAGAAGGAGGATCTTGAATTCTATTCTAGATTTTACTGGGAGCCAGTGAAGAGAAGCTAAAACAGGGGAAATGTGATCTCTTCTTTTAATATTCATCAGAATCCTAGCAGCAGCATTTTGAACTAACTGAAGACTTTTAATTGTATTCTGTGGACTACCTGATAATAGACAGTTACAGTAATCCAGCCTTGAAGTAACAAAGGCATGGACTAGTTTTTCAGCATCATTCCTGGACAGGATGGTTCTAATTTTTGCAATATTCCTAAGGTGAAAAAAGGAAATCCTACAGACTTCTTTAATGTGAGTTCTAAATGACATATCTTGGTCAAAAATGACACCGAGGTTTTTTGCTTTATTACTGGAGGCTAATTTAATGCCGTCCAGGTGAAGGGGCTGACTAAGTAGTTTCTTTTTCAGAGCTTCTGGTCCAAAGACGACAACTTCTGTTTTATCAGAATTTAGAAGCAAGAAGTTTAGAGTCATCCAAGTTTTTATGTCTTCCAGACATGCCTGTAGTCTACCTAACTGATTGGATTCATCAGGATTTATGGATAGATATAGCTGTGTATCATCTGCGTAACTATGGAATTTTATCCCATGCTGCCTAATTATTTTACCAATAGGAAGCATATATATAGTAAAGAGAATCGGCCCAAGCACTGAACCCTGTGGTACTCCGCAAGTAACTATTGAGGTTGAGGAAGATCTATTGTTTACCTGAACAAACTGAAATCTGTTAGACAAATAAGATTTAAACCAACCTAGTGCTGTTCCTATTATACCGACACTTTGAAGCCTTTCTATGAGAATATTGTGGTCAACAGTGTCAAAGGCAGCACTGAGATCTAACAGGACCAGAATGGTCACCAGTCCATTGTCTGAGGCTATGAGAATATCATTAGTAACCTTCACCAGAGCTGTTTCAGTGCTGTGATGAGCTCTAAAGCCTGACTGAAACTTCTCAAACAGCTCATTATTGTTTAAATGCTCACATATCTGGTGTGCAACTATTTTCTCAAGAATTTTAGATAAGAAGGGAAGATTAGATATCGGTCTATAGTTAATTAAGTCGTTTTGATCAAGAGAGGGTTTCTTAAGTAGAGGTTTAATTACAGCAATCTTAAACTCCTGTGGTACATATCCATTGACTAAGGATAGATTCATTATATTTAAAATTGGAGCAGCGATCAGAGGGAAAACTTCTTTTAAGAGTTTAGTTGGGATTGGGTCTAAAACGCAAGTTGAAGGTTTAGATGAAGCTAATAATTTTAGTACATCACAAAGTTCGGCTGCATTAAAGCAGTTTAAGCATATATTAGGTTCCACCATTTTTGAGGCTGCCTCATTAACTAAGGAGGAAGCAAGCATATTGGGAAGGTTCCCAATTATCTTATTCTTTATGGAGTCTATTTTATTTATAAAGAATTGCATGAAGTCGTCACTGCTTAGAGCTTGGGGAATGGTTGGCTCGATAGAGCTATGATCCTGTGTGAGTTTGGCAACTGTATTAAAAAGAAACCTAGGATTATTTTTATTCTCCTCGATTAAAGATGAATAATATGCTGTTCTAGCTGTGTGAAGGCTCTTTTTATATAGCAATAAACTATTTTTCCATATTAAAAAGGAATCATGTAAATGCGTGGAGCGCCATTTTCTCTCTAGTTTTCTAACATTCTGCTTTAGGGTACGTAGCTCTAAATTAAACCAGGGAGTTAATCTTCTATGGCTAGCCACCTTCCTTTTCAAGGGGGCAACTTTGTCTATTGCCCGACGCAGGGAGGAATTAACGCTATGAACTAAAATGTCAAGTTGTGAGGGGTCACGAGTTAAATCACTGTTTTCTGTTCTGCATTTATAAACTGAGGAAATTAAAGTTGGAAGAGCTTCTTTAAAATTTGCTACAGCGTTGTCTGATAACGTTCTGGTATAATGAAGTTTTCTTTCAGGTTTGATATGATCCATTAGAGTAAGTTTAAAAGTGATAAGGAAATGATCAGACAGGATAGGGTTATGTGGAAAGACTGTTATTTCTTCACAGTCAATGCCATAAGTCAGCACAAGATCTAAAGTGTGGTGACAAGAATGTGTTGGTCCCTGCACATTTTGAGTAAAGCCTATTGAGTCTAGGATAGTGTGAAAAGCTGTATTTAGACTATCACTTTCATTATCAACATGAATATTGAAGTCTCCGACTATAATGACTTTATCAGTGTTTAAAACTAAGTCAGATAGAAAATCTGAAATCTGATCTAAAAATTGAGAATAAGGTCCTGGTGGACGATATAAGACCACAAACAAAAGTGGCTTTACTGCTTTGTTATGTGTATGAGGAAAGCTAAAAACTAGATGCTCAAAGGAACTGTAACTATTATTTTTTTGGAGATTAATTAGTAAATCGGAATGAAAGATAGTTGCTACTCCACCTCCTCGACCAGTACTTCGAGGGACACTAAAGTTTAAGTAGCTAGGGGGAGTTGACTCATTTATTGTGACATGGTCCTCTTCCTGCAACCATGTCTCTGCAAGACAAAACAAATCAATATTATTTTCACAAATTAAGTCATTTACCAAGAGTGTTTTTGAGGGGAGAGATCTTATGTTTAGTAAACCACATTTAATTGATTTGTTTTTATGTTCAGTCCGAGTTTTATTTATCTTTATGAGATTTTTATACTTTGCTCTAGTAGCATTAACTTTTAATTCATTAGTTTTGGGTAGTGGACGGGAAACTATCTCTATAGGGTAGTGGGTGGGTGGCAGTCCCTGTTCCTTGACCTGGACTCTGGGTTCCCTGAGCTGGACTCTGGGTTGTCACGGCTTTGGGGAACTAGAGATAACCCTATCAATGTTCCTGGAAAGAAGCGAAGCTCCGTCCTCGGTGGGATGGATGCCGTCTCTACGTAACAGTCCAGGTTTTCCCCAGAAGGCCCCCCAGTTATCAATGTAGCCCACATCGTTTTCTGGACACCACCTTGACAACCAAAGGTGGAACGAAAGCATACGGCTGTACATGTCATCGCTAGTACGATCAGGCAGGGGACCAGAAAAAATTACAGAGTCAGACATCTTTTTGGCAGCCCTACAAACCGAAGCTTTGTATCGTCCCTATCCAATATTGAGCTGCTACTGTGTTGTTACTATCAATACAATAGCGTTTTTGGTTGTGTTTAGTCTATGATCATGGCACACAAACGGTTAAATGTCGGTCTCTGCTTCAGAGCCCGCCTCTAACCTAAATATCTCTTCCTGATTGGCGGTTCTCGCTAACTTACACATGATTCGCCGTCCCCGCTGTCATTCCATCCGTTCTTAAACCCAGAGCGGTAAAATGAGCTTGTCGAACGTCTATTAACATCTCAGGTTCCAACTGCTAGTTGGGCCAGAATGAGAGGCATCAGCGAGTTTAAGTTGTCAACATGTTTGGCATTTTTTCTGACGGATCACGTCAGCTAGATGGATTTTACTGGTATCATTAACATTTTGTTTGTGCCTGTTTGCGTGTATGTATGTGTGTGTATGCGCGCTGTATAGGATTTGAAGGATGTCCAAGAAAAGAAAACTCGATATAAGAGACTTCTTTAGGAGTCAACGTGTAAATTGCTTAAAACTAGGATTAAATTAAAATATTAAAATAGAATATGCCAAAGAGATTAAAATCAGATTAAAATTATTATCTATTCATATTCTCATTTTTTGCTTATTTTCATGTATTGGAGTAGAAATGAGTGACTGTTTAAAAACACATAAATAAAATGTATGGTGTAAATAAAATAAAACCTCATATTCTAGATGATCATGTGATTTTATGTATCCATATTTTTTGGGGAACAAATTACACATAATAATAGTTTGAAAGTAACTGCCTTTTTTGCTCAGGCAATAACTTTACCATCAAACTATGATCATTCTATCCGTAATCTGTTTGTCATGCATCAACATATTTTTGTTAGGTGACAGACAACAGAGAGGCTGGAGGAGATGGAGAAGGAGAGACCAGAGTAGGTAGAGGAGGAGAAGCAGGAGTAGATGAAGGGAGAGAGGCTGGAGGAAATAGAGTAGAGCCTGGACTCGATGAAATTATAGAGGCTGAAGGAGGTAGAAGAGAAGTAGAAGCTGAAAAAGAGGCTGGATATTTTCAGGTGAGGTTAAATAATGCTGGATGTGTTAGTCATGAGATTCAGCACTGTGACAGATCAAATCAAATCTATTTATAAAGAGCTTTTTATGCAAACAGAAAGAAAAACTGCTTTACATGATAAAAACAGTTTAAACATTAGAATAAAACAAGCCTTCACACACAGAATATAACATAGCAGTTAAAAATGTTAGTATGATGATGTGAATAACGAATCCCCTATGTGGATTTAAAATCAGAGCCTTATAGCTAGCAACCAGTGGACACCAATGTGCTTGTTAGTGACAAACACATTTACATTTCATTTATGTTTATTTCCAATTTTTTTTGATAGAATGTTAATTGATATGACACACATTTGCACTACAGCCCTACACTGAACAGTAAAGATTAGAACCTTTCGAATTTGGCTTCTTGTCTTTCATTAGTTACTTTAACCTATAACACCTGCATAATGTGAAATTATGATTGCTAATGTAAAAAATTTCAACTTTCACAAGTGCTGCCTTGGAGCACTTTTGTGACCCCACCAATCTCAAAATCAAACCTATCCCCTTGCAATAATATATTTAAAGCAATAATTAATGTATGTCATAAAGCTTGGAGAATGGAAGCACTCATCAATTTGATACTGTAGATTTCAAGGTTTCCAGGTGTGATTGGCTGCATCGATAGAACTCACATGAACTACATACTTACATAGCAGACATAGCAGAAACCGAATGAATGTGTCCAAACTGAACAATCCGCTTTTCATCTCTGTACTGTAAATGGACCATATTTCGTCTCCTTCCCGGCCCGCAAATTTGCTTGGATGCAGTTGAAGCAGCAGGGAGACCAGTCTGTTATTGACCCACCAACCAGAAAGCAGGGAAAACAGACGGAAATGCTGAACTTTATCGGAGCAGACTGTTTTTTTGTTTTTGTGTTTTTGACAGCACATTGGGGTAACCTATGTCATATTTTCTTTTTCATTTATATATGGACTGTTTTTAATAATAATAATAAAATTAATAAACATTTTCAAAATATATAGCCTATGTACTATTTTGTCAAAAAAATAAAACAGGCTGAAAATGAGTGTTTTGGAGCTACTTAAACAGCTTTTTTTTAATTTATGAAGTAATGAAATGAAATAAACATAATTCCCTCTGTTAAACCTTTTTGATAACATATAATTAAAAAAATAAAGAAACATTTAATCTGTCTCACCAATTTGAGATGATACGTATATATAAATTAGCAAATTTTAATAAGCTTACACCTCATTTGCATATCAAAACAGAATTTATATCAAAACTTGTAATACCAAAGATGTTTGTTTTAATACTAGGATAGGTGTATCAAGTTTCAAGGTTGACTATCTTGAAGCTAACTTTTTTCCCTTATTCACCTGTAATATCCCTCTCTAAATCAGAAGAGTGCGACTGAAATGGATGCATTCATGTCTGTGGACAAAAAATAATATTAACGTTGATCCGTGTGTAGATCACTAAGAGCTAACTTGGTAAAGCATGTGGTTTTCCTGAGATACTTTTGTTATTTTTTATCACCCTTTTATCAAGGGTTGTGATTGTTCGGTGTTCAAACCACACACAGGTAGTGCACAGTTCTTCTACCGCCATTTACAGTTTGCACGCCTAGTCAAGTGCGGACGACAAGAATTTGTTAAGGCCTACCGGACTACTAGACTGCTACTACTGGGCTACTACCGGACTACTATCTAATACTGGACATGAGCCAAGCAGAGGAAGAGGCTCCCGAGAGGGGTTTTGTCAATGTAATAAACCGAGCTTGGAATGCGCTTGAGGTTGCAAGGCGGGAGTTATCATCATCACTGGAGGACAACTTGTTGAGAAACACAAGAAGCACTTTTCGGAGACGAAGACGTCTTGATCCAACAGGTATGAATACTTTTTATATTTGTCGTCTACAAAATGTAGCATTTTTAAATGACTACACTGGTGGAATATTTTAACATATTGAAATAGGTTGGCTCCTTTGAATAAACGTAGCTAATGGGTTATTTGATTTTTTTTTATCTGAAGAGAAATACTATAAGCCAATGACTTTATTTCCTGCACGTTCGGCATGTTTTAATGAATAGACCGTACGTTCTTTTAATGTTAACATTCTGAAGCGCCGTTGGCTACGAGGCTGAAGTTGGTTTCTGTTTCTAGCTTCCAATTTGGGAAATGGCTAAAGGGATATTACACAATTTTTTTCTCCATTCTGAGCGTTTTTAATTTATTCCTGTTTAAAATCTATAGAAATCAGAATTTTCAGACCTGGACTAGATTATTCTACACTACCAGAAAAATGATTAAACTAACCCTTGGATTTTTGAAACTTCAGTAAAGGTAGATTTCAGCTCTTTTTCTACTTCTTGACCATGTTATTTTAACTTTTGCTAGAAAAAGGTTTCACAAATCCAAAAGTTGGTTTTAATTGTTCCACTATTAGTGTAGAATAATGTAGTCCATTTGAAATGTCAAAGTTGTGTAGTTTTTGAGCTACAGTTTAAATGGTATGGTCCAGATGAAGAAAGCCTGCTGAAATCTGCCATTATTGAAGTTTAACAAATCCCAGATTTGGTTTTAATTGTTGAATAATATCATCTGAAATTGAAATGCCTGGGTTATGTATCTATTTTTAACCACAGCTAAAATAGTGTGGTCCAGATGTAGAAAGAGTGCTGAAATCGGCCTCTGTTGAAGTTTCACAAATCACACAAAGGTTTCACAAATCCAAAAGTTGGTTTTAACTGTTCTGATATTAGTGTAGAATAATATTATCCATGTCTGAAATGTATGAGTATTGTATTTTTCTAGGTATAGCTAAAATAATATTGCCAAGAAGCAGAAAAAAATTGCCAAAATTCACCTTTACTGAAGTTTCCAAAATCAGACAAAGGTTTCACAAGTCCCAGAGTTAGTTTGAATTATTTTTCTGGTACTTTATAATAATATAGTCCAGGTCTGGAATGTCTGAGATATATAGATTTTAAAGCAGAAAAAATTTAAGATGCTCAGAGTGGAGAAAAAATTGGTGTAATTGCCCTTTAGCCATTTCCCGAATCGGAAGATAGAAACGGAAACCAACTTCCGATTCGTCCTTTGGCTTTGGAGTTAGGCTGGCAATGCTGTTCTAATGTTATGCAAAATTTCTCAGTGTAAGTCAATGAATTGCCAATGTGTAATTCCAGGGGCTGCGACAGACTGGCATCCTGTCCAGGGTTTACCCTGCCTAATGCCTGCTAATAACTGGGATAGGGTCCAGCCGCCCGCGACCCTGAATTGGATAATCGGTATAGATAATGGGTGGATGGAAGTCCAGGGGCCCGTTTCACAAAGCAGGTTTAGTGAAAACTCAGAGTTAGTTAACCCTGAGATGAGGGAAACTCTCGATTTTCGGTTTCCCAAAGCCAGTTCAGAGTAACTGTTAGTCAGTTACCGGGGCAACACACTCCGTGAACCTAACCTAACCTTCGCTAGCAGTTTTGCTTTAACTAACTCCCCTGGGCATCCGTCTGTTCCTCCCTTGGGTGGCTCCTGAATTCTGGGCATTTGTACCCTGGAGCCCGTTCATGTCTGCATCAAGTCCTGTAGGACGGATTGACGGTTCCTTACACTAACTATCAAACACTTGCATTGGGAAAACTTATATGCACCTGCATGCTTACACACACTTATAGATATGAGGAAATCGGGGTCTACGTATATAATCTTGTGTTAAGGTCATCAGCAATAGTTAGTTGGTACCAAGAGGGTTTCATTTACATTGCTGTTATATTTATAAACCTTTTTTTTTTTCATGTGTGTTGTGAAAGTGTAGTTCTTAGTTCAAATTTTTTGATCTGTTATGTTAATGTTGCTCCACTCTATTGGTTGTTGTTTTTATGTTTTGTTTTCTTCTCACATCTCTCTGCTGTCCAAAGGTGGTGGAGAGCTGTGATGTTTTCTTGTGTTCTTTGTTTCCCTTCCTATCTTGTAATATCAATACAACTCCTACCTGTCCTATCTCTCTTCTTCATCTTCTTTTATCCCTTTTTTTTCCTCGTTTTCGTGTACCTACCTTAGAAAATTAAACCCACAGCAATCATTAATAAAGATTCTGTTCATATATACATGTCAAGCGGAGTACTGTGGCAAAGCTGTAATGCTCTGCTTGGGAAAGTAAATCTGTTGGGCTTGTACTTGGCACTCAGATATAATTTCTTAGTGCCAACCTGCCAGACAGGACAGGGGACCAAAAAAAATCACTGACATCACCATGCCCCCTCCTCATGCACACAATACACTGCTTGCAAATATCAGCCTCATCAGGAAGCTCCCCTCATCATGCTGATGTGTGACAAAACTCCTTATAGCTCATTGGTAATCAGTTGTTTACATTCCATGTTTTTGATCTTATGTTTATGCAATTCCTTAGATTTTGTTCAAATGTTCTTTTTTGTTTTTGTAGGTAAACAAAGATTATCAATCAATTTACAGAAGGGAATCAGCAGCTGCGGAAAACTCTGGGACCTCATTACATGCAACTGGATTGCATTTCTCCCAATCTTCACAAACATGCTAGATTTGATGTCAAAGGGAGCATTTAAAGCCCTATACCTGTACACCTACAGTGGGTAGAAGGGGACCAATGTACGGGAAGCAGAGGAGGAAACAGAATTCAACTTCGAGATGATCCTTAATAAAATCGAAGGTACTTAGTACAAGTTGTTGTAAACTAGTGGTTATGAATATATAATAATGCTTCACACTGGCCTGTCTTCCATGCTTCATAAATTGTATGTGATATATATATATAACATACAATATATATATATGTGTGTGTGTGGTGAGAGTTGTACATCATGAAAAATTTGAGGTGAGTGGCTGTGCAAAAGCAGCATAATTAAGGTTTGGTACAAGAAAGCTTAGCACTTCATTAGGGATGGTCAGTGTCCACCATAGTCCAGGATGGAGGCAATATAGGCGTTCATAAGCCCCATAAGAAGTGATGGTATACCATGCATCATCCCTAAATATAGCATCAAAGAGCAAGGTTTTAAGTCTAAACTTAAAGGTATTGAGATTGCAAACATCACAAATTTAGGGAGGGAGAGAATTCCACAAGATGGGCGCACGGTAGCAGAAAGCTCTTCCTCCTATTGTTGATTTTGATATTTTCAAGGTTTAAATAAGAAAAGCATTTTAGTAGGTCTTTAAAATAATTCAGTTCAATTTACTTGTATCTTTATAGAGCCAATTCACAACAAATGTCATCTCAAGGCACTTTACAACAAAAGTCATTTCAATACAAGTATACAAACATTCCAATCAGTTAAAAGTTTTATATTTAAGGAATCCCAGCAGATTGCGATGAGTCATCAACGTAAGGTTGTGCCTGGATCATGCAGACTCCAACCATATGCTGGAGCTAAGCAATATAATTCATCAGTTCCAAATGAAAGTAATAGTAACATTAAGTAATATTACTTGAAATGTACCAGAATATTCAAAAGGAATGCAAATGTTGCAATGGCTTATTTTTGTTTTCGGCAGACCAGGTCACTGACCTCACATACGAGGACATCCTGATTTTCATGACTGCTGCAGATGAGGTGCCCGTCCTGGGCTTTCCGACAAAACCAACCATAGGGTTCTACTCCCAGGAGCCCGGACAGCGACGCCTGCCATACGCATCAACATGCCAAATGTGTCTGTACCTCCCCAGAGACACATCTGAGGAGGACTTACATGACCTGCTTCGTGAGTCAATAAAGGGTTCACATGGTTTTGGTAAAGTCTGAACTGTTAATCTAGAGCAGTTAAAAGAGTAGGCTTAGAACTCATGTTGTGTTCTCCTTTTTGTTTTTATTAACTAGCAGAAAGATTATGCAAGTATGCAATGTATGTTTGTTTTTTTATATAGGTGTAATGTCTTGGTTGTTGAATATTTGATATTTTTCAGATATATAGAGATATATTGAATTTACTATGGTTGAATTTCTTTTCTTTTTTTCCCCCTGCAGTATCAACCATAAAGCGAGTAGTGGTAGAAGATTTGTTCTTTTAATTACAAATAACAATGAGTTAAACACTCTTCCTCCGATCCATACCATCATTATTTTCGTAAAACCGTTCAACATTGTTAGGTGTGTTCTTACTTTGTCCTTCTGGAGTTTGTGACTGGCATTTATTTTTTTGTGTTGAATTGTTTTTAGATATATGTGCCTAGTGATGAATTGAATTCACTATGGTTGAATTTTTTATTTTTTGCAGTATCACAACCATAATGTGAGTAGTGGTAGTAGATTTGTTCTTTTAATAATTCCAAGTTTGAAGTTGCAATGAGTTAAACATTCTTGCTGAAAATAAACACTTAAGGTAATATCCAGGTTTGTTGTGAGTTGATAAAGTAGGGGTGGGGGATTTGTATTTGAGAAATTATGATAGTGGAAAAACATTGATATAATTATCAACATTTTATTAATTGCACAAGCTTAAAACAGTCAACATTTGACATGTAACCCACATTTTCTATGAAACTTCATAAGGTTATGAATTTGCATATGAAATGTACAGCGGCTGTACAAAAAATTAGTATTGCGAGGGGGAAAAAAGGTCCTTGGTCAAACTAACATAGCGACAACTTACATAATCACTTGATGGGAAACATTGCAGTTTTCTTAAACAAACCAATAAACCAGTTATTCCAAGAACTACCATTAAATGTTGTATATTCTGGACATAGAAAAGTTAAAAAAAGGCAAATGAGTTGCCAAATCTGTTCCACTTAATATAGAGTCAGTGTGAGAAAGTGTTAGTACTAGAAATACAGTAAATTTTCATGTTTGAAAATAGATCTCCAGCCGTCTTACACACTCAAGGTATTTATTCATCAGATCTGCCACACCAGCCATAGCATTGTTTAAATTCTCCTGTTGGTTCATTGTCAGATGCAAAGGTGGGGAAACCATAACAGCCCTATGAATTTCTTCCTCATTGGCTTGCAGCTGGTTGAACTGCAACCCATGCCTTGCCAAGCAAGTTTCAAGATTTTCTTGGCTGTAAGGATCCTGTCCAAATATACCTTCAAGTGCCGTAGAATCAGACTCACTTGCCAGCATGCCCTCCATCCAAAGTTGTACTGGGGTTCTTTGATTGGCGGACCTGATTTTGTGGTTGTTCCATGCATTTTGGAAATGGTCTAATCTTGCCTGAATTTCTGGAAGGAGAACAACTTGTAGTGCTTCTCAGGTTTGGGTCTCCGTTTTTGCCGTTTTAGTGTGGATGGGAGGTGCAAACGTGGCAAAAGGTCTCCGTTTTTAAACGGAAACGCAGTAGTGTGGACGGGGCCTAACGGTCCGTTCACACCGAACGCGTTTGAAGCATCCTGAGTCAGGTTTACATGTAAAGTTAAAGTAGAAGTCTGCTGAAGCGTGTCAGGGGGTCCATTGTTATGTCAGAAGCAGATTTGAATTGAAAAAATGTTTTTCTGCCTGATTTGCGCAACTGATTAGCACAAATGAGGCGTTTTAGGCACGTCTGAAAATATGCAACTCATTTTATGTGGTCCATTTTGTGCATTTACGCATGACCAGTGTTTTGCTTCTGCTGCTGAAGTTAGAAAAATCTGAACTTTGGCTTCATTTCGAGCCACACCAACCAATCAGGAGCCTGGTGACATGGTGACAGTGATGCTGTGATTGACATAGAGTCACAGCAAATCCATTTGTTATACCAGAGTCACCAATCTCAGACTTTTGCAGTAAATCTTTGTTCCCAGGTCCTTCATGAGGGAACTCTAAATGTTTAGAGTACTTTAATGTCTGAAATAAGTTTAGCATACTGTCATTTTGTGAGTCTGTTTCAGGAAAACTATATTCAATTCAAACATACGGTATTGATCCCAGTGGGAAATTAAGAGTTGTTGTAGCTCAAACTAATTAATTACACAAGGAGTTGTTGTAGATCATGGTTAAAATCTGTGTTACAGCGAAACTGAAAAGGCCTCAGGCAGAAGACACTTTGTTGGTGTAAAATTGTCTCCTGAGGAGGATGCTCAGGTGGTCCATAATTTTCTTGATTTTACGTAGAAGCCTTCTTAACATCATCATCTCTGGTTGTTCCACAGTAGATCCCAGTACAGAACTAGTCTTCTTTATAAGGGTGTTTAGCCTTTTAAAATCCCTGGGTCTAATGCGGCTACCCCAACAGATGATGGTTGAAGAGATTAGATTTGACAAAACTGATTTGTAGAAGATATACAGCATCTTGCTGAAAAACTTAAACGTCCTAAGCTTCCAAAAAGTACACTCTGTTCTGCTATGTACCTTCTTGTAGACTGTTTCACTGCTCAGTGTACTCAACTAAATAATATGCTCCACACCTACTAAGTTCTCAATTTTCTTCTTTTCAGAACTGAAGTTGTTTTACATTTTTCGTGTAGTCATGGTTCTGCTGTGGATTCTGCCATTTGTCCTTATAATGATTTCTAAAAGGAAATTAACACGACAAGGTGAGTTTACACAGACATCTACACACAACAAAGAATTAGAAAAAGAAAAAAAACACAGGAACAAACAGAGACAGTAACTTTTTTGTCATTGTAGATATCCAGATGAATATATTGAACGACAATGATACTGGTGAGGACCTGAGGATAAATGACGTAAGTATACAAAGTTGCAGTTTTGATAGATTTTTTTTTCTGTCTGCTAATTATCTACAGTGTTGAGTTTTGATAAGACTTACTGTCTTGGACAAGATGCTTAAAGATTGAATATGGAACATGACAATATCAACAGCTAGTTTACAGGTTTTAGTTAAAAAAAAAACAACTAAAAAAATATTCGAGCTGTTGGGTTGCCTGGTTCGCTGTCCAGTAAGGAATGTATTTTAAAAGGAGTTTAACTGACAGCTAACGTTAATGAAGTCAGTAGGTCAGTTAGGTTACAGATCCAGGAGGAAAGTTGCCATTTCTGCGTGTGTTTGATTCCTTGGATCATACAGACCGTATCTGTCAACCCGCAACCCGCGGCCATTACTGGCTCATAGATGTAAATGTAAAGTCATTGTCATGCCCTTTCTAAGCGTACATTTTATTATATTTTGATTCAAATATAATTTTTTAAGGAAATATTGTACTTTCATTCTACACACGCCTGAAAGCTCCATTGGTGCCCATTGGTGTTGTTTAGTAGGTACCCTCGCTGGATGCTTACAGAATTTCACCCGTGGTGATGGAAGACATAGCAACTGGCTCATCAACCTATTCTCCTGTGGGGGCTTACATTAATCTCATCCCTGACTTTCTTCTGATGTGTAATTAATTCGATTTTCATTCACAATCATTTAAAGTGTAACTAAACCCAAAAAACACTTTTTTTGCTTATAAACTGTATAAATAGGTTTTTACCAATGCAAGCTTTCAGTTTAAGGGCATATATTTGACATTCTCATGTAAACTTGTTAAATTCCAATTTTTTTTTAGTCAAAAAACGTCTTAGTGCTGCTGTTCATGGTCATTGTATAGTACTGGATTTGAATTGTCTGATTGCCTGAGCTTGGTACATGAGAGTTCATGCCTACGTCACAGGCACGGTCTCACAGAGACGCCCTCCCTCTCTCAGACACACTCTCCCCATCTTGTGTGCTACAGTCTATGCTGCTACGTGCGCACACAGAACCATACTGAGAGAAACAGAGGAAGTTGAAAACTGTATATATCACACTTTGGAGGACCACAACATCGAAGTGGTTTAAAGCTATAAGTTATAACCTATATGTTGTAAATACTCTGTGAATAAGGAAACAACAGCTGAAGTAGTTCCCTCCGAAGCTACTTAGCATCAATGCAAGCGCTAAGCTCTCTGTGCTTGTTTGCTACTATATGTGTCATGCCTCACTCCCCACTCACACTCCTTTATTATTTGCACCTGTGTTATCCTGAACCTCCAGGGCTCTGCCCCTGATTAATCATTGTTTCCACCTGTTCCTCCTTGGTTCTCCCCTCATTTAAGATCCAGCGAGGCCTTCTATCCTCGCTGGATCATTGATTGTGTCGTGCCTTTTGTTGCTGCACTTCATTAAAACCACCTCACCTGAGTTCTGCTTCTGCGTCTGGGTCATTCGTCTCCCACACTGCAGCACAACCCCTGACAATATGTGCTCTTGGCTTCAGGCAGCGCTGACTTGGCACCCTGAGCCAAAGGCTTGAACTGATACGTCATTTGGCCGCTGTGCTCCATAGAGCCTCTCTTTACCTATGGTGGATGGCCAAGAAGGGACCTAATTTCTCCCTTTACCGTAGGTAAATAGAGGAACTCGGCGGCGGCATGCCAGTTCAGCCGTGACTGTCTTCCAGACCACACCCCCGTGTCCTCCCCTCGCACTCATCCTCCACACTTGGCCATGCCCCTCCGTGTCTCCTGGTCCTGCCCACATTGGTAGAGCTTTTCAAATGTTGCCTGAAGGCGGGATGATGCTTTTTCTTTGGGTTCAGTTACACTTTAAATGGGCTAAAATAGTTTCACCCTGGACTAGATTTTTTGTTTAGGTTGTCTTACAATTACTAAAAAAACAACATCTGCATACAGCTAACCTAGTTGAATCTTGATTCTTGGTTGATAGCGCTGAAGGACCTCACTGTCACTAGTCAGCAGCTTTACAGTAATGAGGTCATTAACCATTTTTTTGTTTTATTTACAGCTGTACTTTTGCCACCGATCACTAAGCTGACCAGTTCAGAATGTTCTTAATGCCTAAAAAAAGTTGGAACCCTATTTTCTGCACCAACAAAGTTCCACCCAACCTATCCTACCACTGACTAGTTGCTAGATGGACCTCTAAATCCATGCTAGCACATGACCACCTAGCTTGATGCTGCATACCTCTGCATAAATATTAGAGGTAAAGCAGAATGTAAATATACATATATAAGTTTTCCATTTTTGTTAAATATACAACAACAAAGGAACATTTTGAGCTAAAGTATTTTTAAAAAGTACATTTATATAATGGCTTGTTCACAGCCTGAGATGGAAGGCAGCGATAGGTCAGATGAGAATGCAGGAGCCATAAATTAAATAAAGATGTTTGTTAGGTGTTTGTTCATTGATGTTTGCATTTTGTTTGTATGTAAAGGACTCTGATGCGTGGGTCAATCTGCTAGGGGCGGAGATACCACATGTTGCTCAGCTGATGGGTGTGAGAGTTGAGACACTGTACTGTTTGTTGACCGCACACATCAGAGATCGCTGATCACTAAAATGCACTGTATTTTGTAGTATGTGCGTTTTTACATATATTTGAAGTTAACTTTAATAAAGCGATAAATGAAGTTTAAATTATTTCAGCGGATCCTTCCAGTTCTTGTGCATGTTTTACAATGTACTGGAATCCACCTCTACAACTCTGCGGCATATTGTTCTAATTTCTGGAGCCGCTGTAACAGAGAAGATGGAAACAAATAAGAAAAAGCAAGAAAAACCTAAAGCTGACATATCTGACCGTATGTAGAGAAACAAAGAATAGAGAAAGAGGATGTGGTGAGGAAACAGAATCAACAGAAAGCATTCAGAAAACTTATTGATGAGAATATCGCACAGGACACAAGAACACATGAGGAAATTATTGGCTGAGAGATGACAATAAGATTTTATGTTCACCTTGTGCTTTAACATCGTTCGTTTCAATTAATCAGATATAGTAAATATATACGTGTAAGCTCCAAAAAACAACCCATCTGAGCATTGTTTTCTGGGATTACCTGACGTCCAAAACCACTCGCTGCCTCCATATATTTAAAAGCCATTTGAGTTGTATACTTTTCCTAATAGGCTACAATCCAGCAGCAGCTGTGTTTACATCAGTCCTTTTCTTTATTTAAAAAAAAAAACGAAAATGGTGTTGAATTGAGTGCAGACATACGGCGAAGGTTTACCTGACAAAGAATCGAACCCCGTGACACGACTCAGACCACGGCTGATTTGCGGGAACAAATGTTAAACAGATGGATCATGCTGGGTTTAGGCAGTGGTTCCCGAATAGTACAAATAGGAAAAATAGTCAGGTTATAGTTAGGTGATGCTCCTCGAATGTCAATTATTTTCAAATGTTAAGATTAGTAAGAAATCAGTCAGCCAATCAGAAACGACAAGGGGGGGACGGTAACACATAACACCGGCATTAACAAAAGGGGTCGCATACGGAATATATGGTTGTTTTTTTCCGATTGCACAATCGACCTATGTAGTCATATTTCACTTGAGGACAGTCTATGTATCCTGGAGTTAATGTTGGACCACAAAGTAAGCTGCAGAGGTAAGCTGCTCTCTCTGCAGGGGTGGTGCAGACACCTCTAGCATTTCATTGTTTTCACTTAGTGACGTAAAATACGTCACAATTTTCAGGAGAAATCTGTGCTCAGCTTGCAGCTACTCAGAAAGCAGAATTAAGGAGGATTACTCGGACATGCGTGAATTAAAACAACCACTCTAACTGGGGTTTTTATGAGAAGATTGCATTACCAGATGCTTGAAAACTTAAAAGCTTGATTTTACATGATATAGGCCCTTTTATGCCACTTTTAAAAAAATCTGATCTACTGCCTTTTTAAAGGCCCCAACATCTCTCTTTTGCATCTCAAAAGATATTTCACCATATTAATAGGTGGATTTGAGAAGTTTAAAGCAAATACAAAAACAGCCAAACATGCCAGCCTCCAGTAAATATTAATCCTAAATTAATTAGTTCTTTATTTCATACTTTGTTTTGTACCCAGAGGATGCTGACTTTATTTTTGAGTCCAGATCCTTCAGGTTCCGTCCAATAGGAATGTAAACATCCATCTGCATAAATTGGTCTGCTCAGTAATAATTGCCAGTTCTCTGAATATTTCAAATTATTGTTTTCCAGATTTATGAGGATCCAGAAGACTACTCAACCATGGCATCAGAGAACCAGGAGAAATAATAAAGCTGCTGATTCTCAACATGTGGACCAAACTCCCACCACAACAAAAGAGCTCTACTTTGTTAGAAAACACAATGAAATGCACCATAGAGAAGAATATTATATACATTTCAAACAGATTTTAATGTTTTATTCCTGTTGTTAAATGTTTTAATTATGTACCCTGGTTATAATATTAACCTTCCCCACACAATAATCTATAGGAGCTCTTTGGTCAACCTGCCTTTGTTCCTTTTCATGAAGGTAAAAAGGCTTTTTGCAGAAGGGCACAATCGGATCTTGAGTGTTTTTATTCTGTTTCACAAATTTTCTTCATCTTTTTTATGGTTCTATGATATTAATTTGTCAATGTGAGTTGTTTTAAATGAGCTTAAAAAATAAAAATGTATATGAATTTCCAGTTGAAATGACTTATTTTTGTTTAACTTCACTGGATTCTGTTACCATAACATGCTTTTACACAGCGTGGGGAAAAAGGCAGATAACGTGGTGAGCAGAGAGTTCTGCTCTGCTGATGTTTAAACAGGAAATATTCTTGCTGAGATGAAACAAAGAAAACCACTATACCACATCCCCTTCATCTCTTCAGCCATTTCCAACAACCTTTTAAACACCTAATTTTACATATTATTAACAGTAAATAATTTTGGGATGGTTCCGACAGATTTCAGACTAATTATTTAAAAAATAGAATATTAGATCTTTTTACCTCTTTATGAAGCTTGTTGACGCATGGTTTGGGCATTGTGTTTAACAGCCCAGTGTGACTTCCTTAAGCTGACTCATATTCATTTCAACTTTCCTTTTGCTTCAATTTGTTGTTCTCTGTAACTTAAAGATGTGGAGCTTCCAGAATCTGCTGTTCATCATATCATGTAAGTTTTTATATTTATTTATCAGCAAATATAAATTCAGCAACTTTGAAAAACCTTGCAGATTTTATGATCATCAACAGCAAGAAAAAAAAGTAGAAGAAGATTTAAAAGACTAAATGGCATGTTCTGTGGATGACTTGAAACCTTTGATATTCTGGATGTAATTAAATATATTCAGTTATAATCTGGGTTCTTTTATATCCACAGCCTTCTCTATATATGTATTCATTGTGTCTACTGCTGAGGAGTTAAAGTTATAATTTCATTTTACTTTAGTGCAATTAACAATAAACTTGAAAATAATTTATTAGGTTTTGTCTTCTTTTTGCAGCTGCTGTGAGTAGTGCTGCAGGTTTGATCCATGTGTTTGGATACGAAGGCAGAGACTTGAAAATGTCTTGTCCATATAAGGAGGGTTATGAAGAGTATGAGAAGTACCTCTGTAAAAATCCTTGTCGAAACAGGGATGTTCTTATCAAGACCTCCGAAATAAAAAACAAATACTCCATTTATGATGATAAAACTGCAAGAATCTTCATAGTGAACATCTCTAATCTTAATTTCCATGATGCTGGGAAATACTGGTGTGGCGTGACTAGAACAGGAAACGATATCTACACTGAAGTAAAGCTGGAAGTAGGTGAAGGTAAATAGATACAATTGAGGGATTGTTATTTGAACTGAATTGTGTAGACTAAACTTAGCACACAAAAAAATTTGAAAATTATATATTGGCAATTGTCAGATGTGACACTTTGAGCTTCCCTTTTTTCTTCCCTATTGCAACTAGACAGTCAGAACTACTTCAAGCTTGCAGAGAAGGTTTGGTTACAGTGAGATAGACGAACTCTGAGACCTTAGGTAGGCAAGAGAATTAAAACTGCATGACCAAAGAAAGACTGTGTTAAGAATCTACATAGTGAAGTTCTACTATGTTGTCACACTTAAATAATAATGCTCTATTGATTGATAATGAATTTATGATTTTAAATGGAAAAAGTTGTTCAATATTCTCCAGTGGACTAAAAACCTGAGACATGGCAGGATGTTTTTAACATATGATTGATTTTTCAATGAGGAAGACAAATAAATAGTATGAGCTTAATAACCACATTATTTAGTTAATGTTCAAATACATGAGGCTAATTTAGTTTTAAATATAGAGTAGAATCACTTAATACAACCTCAATATACATTTGTGGTTCTATGTGATTCTTGCAGTGAATAGTTTTTTTTTGTGCCTTTTAATATTGTCAAGAACATTTTTATTAGTTATAGATCCAGCCATAATACTAAAGCCTCATCAAATGTTATACTCCATATCACCCAATAATTCATGTTCTTTGTGAAATGTAGATACATTTATCCTTTAGTATCCGGCAGTTTTTAAACTTCTTAATTCTAATGTCAGACAGATGCTGCGAGGCTGTGAATAAATTCCACAGTATTGAGGAGAGTTCAACATCAATCAGCTGTCCATATGACTCTGAGTTTGTCAACAAGCTGAAGTACATCTGCAGAGGAAATCAGCCCTCCACATGTCTACAGCAGGCACTAATCACCTCTAACAGCGGACAAATTGGACGATTCAGACTAACTAATGACAGGAAATCAAGAACATTCACAGTGACCATTTCCAATCTGACCATGGAGGATTCTGGGTCGTATCTTTGTGGGGTCCAGAGAAAAACCCGACTGGATGTTTTCTCAGCTGTTGACCTGGAGGTCAAAGGTGAGAAGTTATGATTCAGTTTAATTTTGTTTTCCCATTTCAGAACCAGCAAAAATAGCTAATTTTAATAAAATAAAGCACAGCGATGTTTCAGTGCTTTTCCAGACAATATATCTTCTATAATCTAATAAATAAAAATCTCTCTTCAAGAATTGGAATCCCTCAACATCAGCGGCATTGTGGGACATCCAGTAACTTTTCACTGTCCTAATTCAGAACATCACAATAAAACGAAGTTCCTCTGTAAAGGAGAGCAAGACAACTGCACAGAGATGATGGAGAATCAAAGAAAGTTCTTGTTGCACAATGTTTCCTCCAGCTGTTTCTCTGTGACCATCACAGACCTGGAAGCAGCCGATACAGGAACATACTACTGTGGTTCAGACTCTCAGCTGAGCTACATAAAGATACAGCTGGCAGTTGGTGAGATGAGCAAAGGTGAGATGAAATAATAAAAGGCAACACAAAAACCAGGTAATGTTTTTTCACCTCAGTGTGTTTTGTATTTTTATCTTTCAGTTTTTCTACATCAAACCAGTTCTATGGATCCAATCTCCACTGCTAAGGAGTTGACATCACTGCCACCATCATCACATGTACATGGTAAAGTATTTACATTTGTTTCTCTTTGTTTATCATTCCTTTAGTTTGCTCGGTCTTCTCATACTAGTTACTACAAATCCCCAAATGTACTGGTCCAAGATGGAGTTTTTTTTTTGCAAAAAAATATTTATGCCTGTAACTGAAGCTGAAATAACAGATTTTCATTAAATATGTCTCCTTAAGACAGACACCGCCAGTCAATGCAACTGCACAAAACTACTGTTTTACAACGATTTAACAAGCTTCATCTCATTTGGGCTGCAGGCGAGATTACACAGCCATTTTTTATTTGTTTTCAATATATATATATATATATATATATATATATATAGTGCCTAACCTGTCATAATGACTAGCAAAACCGGCACTAAGATAGATGAGAGAAAATCTAGGTTTCAATTTATCTGTTTTCTAATAACAGAATCACTAACTGACACTCTGTCCCTTGATTGGCTGTCGCGGCGCAATTTGACGCTTGAGTTCAGATTTTTCCAATTCGAGCGGTAGACGGCATGAACACGAATGCACAAAATGCACCTCATAAAATGCAGCGCAAATTTTCCATCGCATCTGTAGCGCGAATTGTTCGCACAAATCAGGCAGAAAACTTTTTCGGACGCAAATCTGGTTCATCGCGCTCCTCCGTTGGCTTTACATGTAAACCTAAAGCTCTAGTTGCTTCTATTGTGTTTGGTGTGGACACACCGTAAGGGGAGGGGCTTAGGGTATTTAAAGCAAGAGTACCCAGATGCAGACACAATGGCGGATTGGAGCTCCCAAGCGGAAGATAGCTCCCGAGCGGTAGTTATTCGTCTGTGTCGGAACCTGTTTGCCTCCAGAATAAAAGTTTCTACTTCGGCTTCATAGGTTTTATTGCAAGAGCCTCTCCCTTGTGTATAAATGTTTTTATTGTGTATATATTTTGTAGGTGTATGATATAGGTGTAGAACAAAGAACAGAGCAGACTCTTCTGGAAGGAGATCATTCCATGTTTGCCGGGACATGTGGCATATCTTCTGAAGTCTGTTGTAAAACTGCAATCTGCTTTGTTGTTTTATACTTGAACAGCATCATCAGAACTAGATAAAAGAGAGTCGGAGTAGCAAGTATGTATTCATTGACCCTGAACCCTGATTCTCCAAACAATCTTTTTTTTTTTGGGAAACAGACAGTTGTTCACATTTTGTGAGCTTAATAAACAAGTGTGTTCAATCATTTTCTTCTTTGGATCTGCTGTAAAAAAAGAATTGATTCAGGAATTCTTTCCATTTGCCATCGCACTCTGGAACATTTCATTAGCTGTTCATAAGTTATATTCTTTCATTTAATTTCAACCACCACGCTGCTACAACATTTACATGAGATTTAAGAGACTATCTCTCCTTTATGATACTATCATACTTCCAACATTAAGAAACTTTTTTACTTAAATTTTTTAAGTACAAATCAATAACAGCATACAAAAACAAGTCAAACGTTGAAACATTGACAGCTAAAACAAAGAACAATAAATAAACAAAATGAAAGTGAGCACTTAAAAAAAACTGGCTCAGGTCATTCTGATTTCTGCCTGCAGTCTGGTCCTGCCCTGGTTTTCAAGGATGCTTATTAGGATCTGAAAAACAGAGAAACAATCCAGTCATACCTTGTGGTACTCTAAAGAATGCACTGCTTCACCTAAATGATTTTTCATTAGGAATAAGAGGAAAATGTAGCAACATTTTTCTTTAAAATGTGTTAATTAATTTGGTTAGTTATTTAAACTTCATGGAAATACTTCATCGAGATACTGCATGGAGATACGTGTTTCTCCCTGAGAGTTCTTCACTGAAATAATTAAAAACCAGAAAAGACTAAGAAATTATTTTTAAAGATTATGTGATTAATAGGTGGAATTAAAATTAGTTTTTTGACAAAGTTCATTTTTTAAACTTGTCTAGTAATTTATTTGTATAGGTTAGGCACAAAATCACATGCAACTTTTCTACTCTTTTGGTGAATCTAAATAAACTTTGCCGCTGTTATTGTTGAATTTTACCATTGTGTGACACTAAAGGATGTTTTATTGTTCTTTTCTGTAATTAAACATAGGAAACTTGGCAGTCTAAGGCAATGAAAATGAAACATACGAAGACGAGAAGTAATGACATCTTTTCAACAACGCTAACATTAGCTAGGCCTTCAACATCATTCACATAAAAGAATGTAGCGCAAAAGCGACAAAACATACTCATTATGCCTCTAGGGTAATCATTAGATATGCTATCTTTATAGAAAGTAACTTCAAGAAAATACCATGAGTAACAAAGAAAGTTACTGTAAAAAATCTTACGCTCTTTCGCTGCGCCTTCTCTCACAGTCATCTCCCTCCGTCTCGTTAAACACACACAGCTGCTCCACGAAAAACATCAACTTCCGCTTTAAAGAAAAAACACGTCCGCTTCCAGCACGAATAGGAGCTCCAATTCATATTGTCTTAAACTAGAGAATTATTTAAAACCGCAATTTTGTTACATTGTTTCTCTCCGCAATCTCTCTCTGTCAAAAGAAAACAAAATATATACACGATAAAAACATTGATAGGGTGAGGAAGAAAATACCGTGCCTCAGTGATAGGGGGCAGTGCTGACTGGCAACGGATGGGTTTTGTCTATATATGAAAATGTCTGAAAACAGTGAGAGAAATACTAAAAACACAATCACAATAGAACCAATTTATAACAGCATTCCTCCTTTGCTGTTGTTGCCTGTTCTGTGCAGAGAACTTTCAACTTTAATTTACAGCCGAGAGTCCTGCAAGAAGACAGGTACTTGCACCTAATCCACTGTTTCAGATGGATATATAAAGGGCGCTTTCACATGGTACGGGAGTCTGTACTCGGGTACGGTATTTGGTCAAAATCCACTTATTTCGTACCATGTGAACACAGACTGTACCGTGCCAGGATACGGCCAGAGAGACCTGCCTTGGAGGTAGTATCTGAGTCCAGGTACGGGCGGCCACGTATCATGTGAACACAACCCGTACTCTGGCCGTACTCAAGACAATAGACGCGCTCCACGCGGAAATGACGACACCGCCGGCCGAAATTACAGAATCACCTCGCGACCATACAAATACCAAAACAACGCGATTCAAGCATCCCACAGCAACACAGCAGATTACAAAACGGCGGGTTTACTACAACACTCACCCTGTAGATGGCTTCAGGTAGCAGCTGACCAGTAGACCAGTTTGTTTACATTCTAGGCTGTCGCTCGTTTTATGACGTCGGTACTTCTCACTCCCTTGTTTGTTGGAGAACTAAGACTTATTTGTATACCGCCACCTGCTGTTTATTTGTAGTAAAACACTGGATTCAAATACGGGGAGAGATCCGTGACATGTGAACAGAAAAAATTAGCATTTTCTCTGGCCGTTTTCTGGTACGGCCACACATGTGAAAACGGCCTAAATCTTTCTCAGGGAGTGCTGGATGCCGACATAGCGAGAATATTCTGCATTCAGTGCAAAGTTGGGGGGGATTATCAGATATGCTCTCTCCACACAATGGAAAGTGGGAGTCTTAAACAACCAAAAATATTGTATTAATATTTTTTCACCCATCCACAGTAAAGAAATTTAGGTTAGACTATAGTATAGAGTGAGCAAACAGTTAGAGTTAACCTGATGACTCACTTTTCTTACACACAAACTGAGACCTGTTATTGAGGTAATTCTGTAACCACTTTAAAGCAGTGTTATGGAAACCATATTTGTGTAAATTTGAAATTAAAAAACTATGATTGACTGTATCAAAAGCTTTTGATAAGTCCAGGAAATACTACAAGTGTAGTTGCTGTTATCTAATGCATAGGTGACATTATCTACCAAATGAACTAATGCCATATAAGTGCTTTGATTTTTTTTTCATTCAAAAAACGATATTGATTCCTGTATAAAATAGAATTGTTGTCAAAGTGGGTGAGAATTCTACTGTGTATAACCTTTTCCAATATTTTAGAAAGACATGGCAAAATAGATATAGTTCTATAGTTATTAAGACACTGTCTATCATCAGCTTTATATAGAGGGATCACCTTAGCTACCTTTAGATCTGCTGGGACAACTCCTGTTTTTAAAGACGATGAGATGATATGTGCTAAAGGCATCGGGATAAATTGTTTAATTTGTTTTATAAGCCAGGGGTAGATGATTGTAATTGATCAATTATTTCACTTTTTTCTTTTATATTAGGAGGTTAAAAGGTTCAGATATGTGGGTAGAAGTTTTCAATATATTCCAATGGATCTTCATTAGAGCATGGTATGTTTTTTACCAAATTGGAACCAGAATTAACAAAAACAATTGAATTGTTGAGCTATATCAAAAGGATTATCAAGTCTATGTACACCATCTACAATTACAGATGGAGTATCCGTATCTGAGGCTATATTTTTTTGCAGTAACAGGTTGATTATCTTCCATGTATTTTTAATATTGTTTGAACTATGTTTTATTTGATCATAATAATACTTTCTTTTTGCAGATCTTCATGAGTGTATATGAGTATTTCTGTGTTTTTATAAAATATCAAAATTAAGCGGAGTGAGATAGAACATAAATTTTTTGCATAACCTGTTTTTCTTCTTTAAAATTTTTAATAGTTCCCCACGTGATTTCGTAATAAGCTCTGATGCGTGCTCGTTGACGTACAGCCATAGATATGCGTGTCTCTGCCTACAGCACGCACACGGGAAGCGACAAACCACGGGAGTTGGAGACAAACGAAAAGAGACACAAAATGCAGAAATAAAAAATAATAATGTTGTTATATCACTCAAAACAATACCGTTTGAGAGAAAAACATAGCAGGATAAGCTTGAGGTAAAATAGCTCGGACCTGATTATCAACTAAATATAAATACCAATAAGCAGTAAAATGAAAGTAAAAAGCGCTGTATTAATGGTGAGTTATGCATGTTGGGTCACTGTATACCTTGAGTACATTTCATAGTAAGGTACTGCTGCGTTAAAAATGTGCATTATTCAGTTTAAGTTATGTTTTCTGACTTAAATTACTGCTAATAGTTAGCAGTAACTAATAGCACATAGCGGAAGTAGCTGTGTAGACGCGCAACTTCACAATAAGAGCATGTAGTCCTATTGTTTAGATTGAGAGTTTGTTTGCTGATTGTTTAAATTTTGAAAAAAGGGGAATTGTGACATTTGATCACCAAGTCTATATTACATTTGATTTATTTCATATTTAACACAGCTGCTGATATCCAAATATTAAGTTTATTCATATGTTTTGATTATTTCTACCTTACCTTGCATTTGTTCTTATTTTTCATATGAAATCACACATATCTCACTCCTCACATTTATCACACCCAAAGCTGTACCAGCAGCTTTTTGGAAATAATAAAGATCAATAGAAATATAAGTCTTTTCTCCACCACATTTTGTCATTCTCTGAATGGCTTTAAGGGGAGCTCTGGCAGATTCTCCCAGTGTTAACAGAATGATCCCATCATGAACCAGAACCTCTATGGACAGCTTAGCATTTCCTCCTCTACAGTAGCAGTCTCTTCTAGTAAAACTGTTGGAGCCTCTGACTGAAGTCATTCTGTCGTAGGATAGTCCCATTTAGGCATGATCAGGGTTGTCCAATATGATTGAGAAACAGTCAGCTTTAAATGCAGAAAATGTTAGCCAGTTAATTTGCATTAGCAACTGGCTAAAAGATAAAACAATCTATTAATCGCTCCTTTATTTAATGAAAAAGAGCTATGGCAATTGGATTTGTCCCTTTACACCACAAACTTTTGTTTTTTTAGTCATATTTGGAATGTTAGTTAGTCAGGATTAATTCACAGCTACCCTGTAATTAATTAGGTTAAAAAAAAAAAATAATTTGGCAGCTAACATATAACCATCATAGTCACAGCCCCCCTGGAGAAAATTCCACCTGCCGCCACTGGATTTTCGGCACCAAAAACAAATCTTTTTAAAAACTCCGGCTAAAGTAGAGATTTGCATTTTCTCCGTTTCAGTATCTGTGTGTGGACGGCCGAAAACTGAGTTTTAAGAACCGCAACAAAAAATGGTCAAACATCACATGTGCTGATACTCTCAAAAACAACATTTATGCCCTCAGAGCAGTGTTGGTATCATCCATTGTCAAAGCGCGTTTTGTTTGTTTGCTTTTACAAGCTGTATGACTGCTGGGTGCTGAAGAGAGGATATAAACTTAATCTGAGTGGATAGGATTTGGGAGAACTACCGCCCCCTACAGGTTTGCGACGTCTATGAATGTGCTGAAAAATACATTTATCGGGTTATGTGTGGATGGAGATTTTTTTTTAAGGCGCAGCGAAAAATCTTCGTTTAAAAATACAAAAAAAAAAACGGCTATGTGTGGACATTGCCTTAGTTCTGTAGTGACAGGTCATGTTTTTCATTGTGTTAGAGCTAATGCAAACCAAATCTATCCCTCATTACTTTGTCTTTGTTGGATTTGTTAAATTGAGGTTTTTGACCGTGGTAAATGGAAAGATCCAATTTAGCTGTTAGTGTTTTTAAAGAACAATCCACATGGATCACCCACACTCAAAAAATATTGCTCCATTCACATCACTCACAGAGATCACATCACATTTATTTAGATTTCTGAGTTTTAAGCATAAGAAAAAGACTTAAATGACACTGAGAATTATTTGGTGAAAATTAAATTAGCTAATAAAAAGTAGAAGTAAGAAAATCTGGAACAGGTCTTGAGTCTGACTTTTAATGATCACAGTTGTTTGCACCATTGAAATAGTTTCTGGCAAATGTTCTGCGACTCCTCTAAATTCTCTTTTTCCTTGTTTTCAGGTGTAAATTTAACACTCATTTTTTCTTCAGTCCTCGTTCTGCTCTTTATCCTGACATTTGTTATTTTGATGGTTTTAAAATACAAATCAAGGACCAAGCAAGGTACATTTACACAAATTAAGTTCTCATACAGAAAATCCCCCATAGAACCACATCATGTTTACTTTGTTTTCAGTGAATGGAGTCAGAGAAAATGAGTTGAACTCTGCTGATACTGATGTGGAGATAAGGAACAATGATGTAAGTAAACAGGACTCCAACTCCAAAGTATTTTCAGTTGCCAGCAAAAAAAAAAAACAAAAAAAAAACGTACTAATTATTTTTATTAATTTTTAGATCTATGAGTTACAACAGGATGTGGTTTACATGAACTCTTCCACTCCAAACATTTTGAATAATGACGATGGAATCTACGACAACACCCTTTACAGGAGAAGAGACCAATAGCAATGAGGAAACATGTGACCATGCAACCTTTATATTTAACAGCTCACCAAAGCAGCTAGATTTTCTATATTTTAATTTTGATATGTGTTCAATATTCATGAGTTTTAATTTTAATATGTGAGTGAAGTCTGTCAAGCTACAGCTAAGTGAAGAGACACAGACAATCATATGAAAATCACAAATAACACAACAAATTGAAATATACTGTGATGCTATAATTTATGTTCCTGGTGGTGGAAGATGGCGCCGGTGTGCTTGGCTTGCCCTCCCTCGCTGAAAGTTGATGTTCGTGTTGTTATCAGCTTTTATTTCTAAAAGCCAGTCTTTGCTTATGTACTATCGCCAATCGCTCCTGGATTTTTAAATATCTACCAGGAATTTTGAGGGATTATTTTGAGGATGGTCAGTGAACTTTGCCTCCTGTTCTGTCGGGGGTACCAGCATGCCTGCGCCGCAGCCATGTTCCACTAGCCTGGTATAGACACTGTCCCCGCCGAGGAAAAACACAGTGGACGGCTGGCCAAATCTAAACCCTATCTAATGCATTGAACTATAGCATCGGATGGAGTGTTACGTGTCTTGTATTATCATTGTTTTACTGGGCCTTTTGTTTCCCTGCTGGTGCCAGTTGTTGGCTCGGTTGATCTGGGTCAGGTTCGCTGCAGCCTCTTTTTACGCCCTCGACAACATGGGTTGCATCTGGCAAATCTGCGATCCAACTTCGGGCTCCGAGAGCTGTCAACGCATCAGCTGAGTCAGCGGTCATCAGGTTTGGATTGATTAATGCCTGGTCCTTATCAAACAAGACCTTTATTGACGCAGTTTCACAAGAAAATGACATTGTTTGAAAAGTTAGTCTTGTTTTAAATCTCTTCACAGCACTGAAACTGCACTGCTGAATGTTTTTAATTATGTTATATTTAGCTGCTGATTCTGGGGATCATGTGATCCTCGTTCTAGACTTATCAGGTGCATTTGACACTGTGGACCACAAAATTTTGTTGTCTCGATTGGAACACTGCACGGGGATTCAAGACACTTGAAGTGATTTAGGTCCTACCTAACTGACAGGACTTGTTTCAACATTGTCATTTTTAATTTTTCTTTGGTTCCTCTTACTTGTGGAGTCCCACAGGGCTCAGTTCTTGGTCCTTTGCTTTTCTCTTTATTCTTCGTTAATTTTTTAGAAAATATTAATGTGCCTTTCCTTTTTATACCGATGACATTCAGGTGCATGTATCTTTAAAACTGGACTACTCTTCCTCTTTAAAAGTTATTTTACAGTAACTGGGAGAAGTAAGAGCCTGGATATCCGGCTATTTTCTTCAATTTAATGATAATAAAACAGATAATAGTCCTAGTGCTGTTAGTGGCCCCTGCCCTTTTAACCTCAGCCCTCTAGCTCCATACCAAAACACCACTGTGACTAACCTAGGTGTGAAAAAGGAGAGTGATTTAATTTATCACTGCAGTGGTGACATATATATTTTTATTAGCTGAGACAACTTGCCAAAATGTAATATATTTTGTCAAATCAAGACTTTGAAGTCTGGCCTTTCTCATTTGCTACTAATACAAAATGGAACTGCAAGTCTCTTGGCTGGAATAAGAGGGAGCACATAACCCCATTGTTTAGCATCACTGCACTGGCTGCCTGTAAATTTTAGAATTCAGTATAAATAAATTTTATTTGTGTTCAAATCTTTGAATGGTCTTGCACCTTCCTATCTGTCGAAGCATTTGCACGTGCACTCCCCCCACACGGTCCCTAGGGCAGCAGATCAGCTGTTCCTGGATGTACCGTGGGTAAAGCGCAAACTCAGGGGGGACAGGGCTTTCTCTGTGGCTGCCCCGAAATTTTAGAATTTGCTGCCACTGCAGATTAGGCAGGCTTCTTCACTGTCCTTTTTAAAATCTAATCTTAAACCAACTTATTTCATTTGGCTTTTAACGTAACTTGAGAGGTTTTATGATTTTATTGTTTTAACTTTTATTACTTTGTTTTATTTGCCTTTTAATTGTTCTAAGTATGTTTTATTCATGCTATTGTCGTATTACTGCTCGTTATAATTTGTGAGTTTTTTTATCTGACGGAAACATGAGGGAAATTTAAAAGAAGTTTCAAAAGATTTACAGATGAGACCATAATTATTCATACGTCTGGCAGAACTGAGTGTGAAGGCAGAGGTCTTCCAACCTTAACACTTGTAAGGTGAAGATGCAGTTTGTGAATATAAATAAAATGTTGTGTTTTTCTTGTTTTTACAGGTTCTTAATAGGTATTAAGTAAATTCAACCTGCCCGTTAAACCATTCTCAAATATTTTCAGATATGCACGGATCATAGTGTTTTTCCTCAAATTCCTTGAAAATACTAGTAAATTCTTGAAATGAAGGATGTAGTAAGTCTTCTGGCAGGGTATATAATACATTTTCCCAATCCGATTCAAACCTTGGTTGATCGGAAATCCCAAATCTCTGTTTACATGGACAATAAATGAAATGATCCGATCATGGCAAGGGTATACATGCACCAAGCGTTCAATCAGACAAAATAGAAGTGTAAACAAATGCAACATTGTCCACACGTCCTGTCCCTCGCATTGTATTTTCCTATTCTCTAGCTTTTTTCATTGAAGTACTTTTTTTTTTTCATGGACCTTCCTCGCATGTTTAGCTGTGTACTTTTGGTTTTACTGGTCGCATTAACTAAGTTACAGGCTGAGCAGTACTGCTCCAGCATGTAGTGTTCATGGAGCTTACAGATTTGGAGTGGAAGCAAAACTTCTGAACAACACAACGGTCTTTTATGAAGTTGTGCAATTCAATGGAGAGGCATATGGCCCCAGATGAGATCACCGTGACAACCTCTGTCCCGCTTCTCGTGCAAGTTTCTATAGTACTTTATAAATTGGGCAGTTGTGCCAAATATTGAATCATACCCAGATAGCACACGTACGTCTTGCCGATGTCGGCCCAAGGATGGACGTCGGCCCTATAATTTTTACCATCTGTCAAGCATCGGCCCATGGGCACATTTCTCATACATAGCCCCTGCTCATCAAACATCTCTGCTGCGTCGGCTTTAAGTCGGCCCCAGATCTACCCACACACGGAAGACCCCAGAAGGCGGGACCTATCCTATCAGTTGCAGTCCAGGGGTGTCGTCGGTGTGAATTTCAGAGTTTCAGGTAAGCCACAAATTGCCAAAAAAAAAGTAATTTCTTGTACTCTGTGAAAGTTAAACGTTTCCGGTGATATATGTACAAGTTTTTCTACAGCCGACACCAATGAAAGTCCTGTTGTTTTTCTTCCATTGCGTTATCTGGTTGGAAAAGAAGTGCCGATCGGCTATCATATTCTGAAATCTTTGTTTCGACATCCTGTTCTCTTATCGCATATAGGTCAGGTTACTGTCGGCATGTATCTTGTTGTATGAAGTCAATGTGGTTTCTAGCATCATAGAAAGGAGACTGAAACTGAACCTCCTTTACACTAGAACGGCCACTAAAACTGTTTGCTTCGTATTGGACGGTTCATGCCTCAGCGTCTTCCATTCATTTCTGATTGTGGACACCTCGGTATTATTCCACGGATACCATGGTCATTTACGAACGAAAGAAATATTAGGTAAATTATTATTACGTTAATGTTGTTTTTTAACCGATAAAATTGTAAGTTTTTCTAAAGAAACGGCTGAGTGGGCTATCTGCCGTTGTGATGCGTTGCCAAGGCAACTGCTGTTACGTCAGTCAGGATGTGTTCCCCCCACAGTAATTAGTTATAAAAAGTAAAAAATATTCTTTTTTGGATCATCATTTTTTATAAATAGCCTATTGGTCAAACAATCAAACTGTATCAGATGCTCAAATGTTTTTTATAAGTTGAAATATTTTCAACCATAGCAAATGAGCAAAAATCCAGTTAAGATTTTCAAAGTAATGTGTTCCAGATTAACACAGGCATATGTGAAAGACATGAATTTACATTGTTTGGTAACACTTGATTTGTTCTCTTATTTTCCTAAGATTGCAGAACTGGCCATAATTAGGGGGAAATCAGTTTTAAAAAGTTTGGCGTGTATGCCACAAATTGTTTTCCCCTGATCTTGCTACCAAATTGAATTGATGTGGGAGGAGACAGAAGACTGGAATCAAGGGCAGACAGTCGTGATATTCTACTAAGTAAGTATTACTACAACTGTTTTTCAGTTTGAATGATACACTGTGATCCCTCTATTTATACTTTGTTCAGTGTCTTTGTTTAGGCTTGAGTTGATCGTCAATTTTCTACTTGTCTCTGTATATTAAATCCTTTCGAGAATGCCTGCATTTATGTCCACTACTGCTTCAATCCTGACAAAATTTTATTTCTTGGGGTTAATGACCAACTCTAACACTGACCAACTTAGGTTTAGCCTAACTCTTGTTTTGTTTTGTTTTTTTCTTGCAGCCTTGGTTCTTAGAAATGGGTCCTTTCCACAAACCACACAGGCTGAAGTGGAAGCAGCAATCCAGAACTGGCTCCGGCTAAGCAAGGATAGGGTGGAAGGGAGAAGGCTGAGGCCAAGGACTTTAGAGCTATAAGTAAGTCTTTTGATTAAGTTAATGCTATGATTTTGACTTATACTAAAACATTATTTTTGAATTAGAATTTACAACAGCTAGCCCTGCGATAGACCGGCGATCTGTCCAGGGTTTACCCTGCCTGTCGTCTGCTAATTGCTGGGATGGGCAAGCATTTGAATTGGCTGACACTGAAAACAGGACAATATTGTGTGCTATGGAAAAATACACATACTGTTTTATTGATGGCTGTCATTGTTTTTGTTTATTTCCATAACATCACACACAAACACCTTCTACACACACAGATACATACTTTCTAAGTGTGTTGTTTTTGTTTTTTTTACACAGCTCCGAGTCCCTCTGCTGTTCTGGCCGCTGACATCTCTTCCTCATCTAAACTCTTTCTCTTCCTCACCTTCTGGAGGAGCAAGTAAAACACAACACCCGTGTTCGTCACATTTGGAGATGCCATGTTTTGACCTCAAATTTTGTTGTTATAAATAAATGAAATATGAATTTCCATTGACTAAAGTCATATTTATTGAAATCTTACAACAGGATTCAGCTAGCTCAGATGGTCATACAATGATAGGAAGATTGACGGTTCAAATCCCTCTTGGGAATCACTCCTGGAAATCTGTTTCTGTGTCCCTGGGCAAGACACTTCACGCTCTTTTCCTCCAGTAAAAGCATAGCTGGTTCATGATTGACTATGAATGATTGGTGGTGTTCAGTCTGTCCCAGGGTAGCAGTATTAATGTGAGTGAATGAATAGTGCATTCAGTAATGTAAAGCGTGTTTGGGTGTCTTGAAAAGCACTATATAAAACTGATGCATTATTATTAACATGAATACAACTAATGTATATTTAGTATATGTAAAATAAGGGATTTTAGTAAATGGAACATAGTGGTGTTCCAGAAATTCTACATAATGTTTAGTAAATTCAACATAGTAACATTCAGTAAATTCAACATAACTATACATGATGTTGTGCTTAATTAAGATGGTTTGCTGAAATGTAGTCATCTGGTATTTTTCCAATTTAAACAAAATAGTTTTGTGGGACTGGCTGACGTCACTTTATTATTTAACTCTAATGTTCCATTTCTTTCAGTGCATCTCTCTCCAGTCAAGCATGCATCCTTCCAGTAGCCAATCATTGACCACCAGCTGGTGTTGCTCACACAGACTAGAGTTTGGCATCTTACATTAAAAAAGTAATTAGTTAGAGTTACAAATTAATTTTACGAAAATGTAATTGAGTTAGTAACTCAGTTAATACACTGTAAAAGTAATTAGTTACTCAGCAAAGTAACTGTGACAGTATTTCTATGACATACTTATGTTCTATAATATCTATAAGATAAAATATTTTTACAACTGAATGTTGTAAAAATGAATTACTGATTGTTAATATAAAATATTCTATGCAATCAAATGTCAAATAAATTGTTGTCTGGTTCTTTGGATGTAATAAGACATTTCCAGATTAATTTGGAGTTACCTGCGGACACATGAACTGGAAGATAGACGATCATGTATTTTACAGTAACATAATAGGATGTCACGTTCCTCCGGTGTCAAGCAACAATTTATTAATATTTTGGGGTTACTTTGTTGGTAGATCTCACATGTATTTTCTGGGATGTAAGGAGATTTCTTGAAAACCGAATCCACCGCCTCCAGAAGCGAGCGATGATGCAGCTGCTTTATTAGCGCAGTTCTCGGTTGGAGGGACGTCCGTTTTATGAAACGAACGTCCGCCTATATTCAACTTAAATCTAAGTTCACAACTAAGTTTCTGACAGCATCCAGACAGCGAGAAGACTGCCCACTTACCAAGCATCGTCATATTTGCAACGGCGTCATCACTAACACCTGCTGCCTCTGCTTGCAGCTGAAGTGTCTGTCAGAAAGCCTGACGGCGCTGCGCTTCATTCAACCATGATTTATTGATTTGATATGTAAACATATTGGTTTGTAAAATATTGTATGCTAGCTAGTTCAAAAGGCCCGACCTAAATGAATAAAGGTCGTATTAATTATTTATAGGCTAAATATATGGAACGCCTGGCCGCGGGAGCCCCTGCTTTCATTGATCGACGAGACGTCGGGTGGTGGTCGTTTTCGATCAAAGGCCGACGTCTCGGCGATATCTTGCCAATGAGCAAACGCTCTCCATACAACGTCTCGGCGATAGAGCTTGATGCATCGGGAAGACGTCGGCAAGACGTACGTGTGCTATCTGGGTAGCGAATCAAATTGGAGTGAGCAAGAGCACTGTTAAAAAATTTGTATACTTAGTCTCCAAATGTATGATGAAAGAGCCAATCCATGTCCTGAATGAAGAGGAGGCACTGGAGATTGCGAGCAGTTTTGAGGAGCCTCATCACATACCCCAAGTTATCGGACATATGGATTAGGGGTGTGAGAAAAAATTGATTCACATCTGAATCTCGATTCCTATTTAACAAGATTCAGAATCTAAACAAAATGTTTGACAATCGATTCTCAAAAAATAGGTTTTCTGGACCTTTTTACATTTTCGCTTCGCGTAGTGTTTGTCATGCAACGGCCACCGTCGCATTGACAGGTCTGATGCGCCGTTGGTTAGCTACCGCTAGCTGCTAGCGCTAGGCTAAAGCTTCAGCATGAAAGACGAAAGAGAAATCCAGCCCGCCCCGTCTTTGCTGAAGGTAAATGTTTGGGCCATCTAAAAGGTCTTCTCCATGCTAATGACACCCTTGGCTAAAGTTTTTTTTTTTTTTGTTATAAATCTGCAAGTATATAAGAGCGGTCTTTCTTTATAAGCTGCACATAAACATCCAGCAGCGCTGCACACCTGTGGCGCTTTCAAAGAAGTCCGAAAAATATGCTGACTGCAATAACGTTAGGACTTTTAAAATTTCTAACAAAAACAATGAAAATAATAATATAAGCCATAAATTCTGTTTAATGATAGTTGGGTTGTTAAGCAACATTTGGTGCATACTAAATATTTTCAATGTATTTTTTACAACGTACCAAAGAACAAACAAAATATTAATTTTTTTCTTCTTAAAATATTTCAGCATTTTTTTTTCAAGATTAGACATTTTGTTTAGAAGGTCTTGGAGGTCCAGCTGCAATTTCATGTCTTGTTACTTTTGAACCAGTTCCCTTCTCTCAACATAGATTGTAAAATCCAGTTTGTGTTGATGCCCCATTACATTCATGGCTCACTTCATCACAGACACTTGGCAGATCAAGTTGTGTGTATTACAAACACAAATGATGAATGAAAGAGTATTGATTAAAAAAAATATATATTTGAACCGAGAATCGTTTCTGAATCGAATCGTCGGCCCAAGAATCGGAATCGAATTGAATCCTGAGATGTTGTAAGATTCCCATCCCTAATATTTTGATGGTTCGCACATCCCCATCCTCCCTCCTTTCAGATGGGTATAAAGATTTTGTCATTCCAAAGGGTTGTCCGTAATATGTATTGCAAGCTGTTGTTGACAACAGCTGTTGGTAAGCAATCTATTCTTTATTACAAACTATTTGTATTTTATGCTAAAAATATATTTTTATTCTAAAATAAAAAATCATTTTTTTAAACTAAAAAATATGTTTTTATTCTAAAAATAAAACTGTTCCCGGCGACCCCTTAAGGATTAAGTGGTTTAGAAAATGGATGGATGGAAAATAAACCAAATTTCACACACAAAGTCAAAGTTTATGGCTAAATAAGAATTGAAAAAAAAGGAAATGTGCATTTATTACCAATGAATAAAATGTAACGTTAATTAACTGAAGAGCTATCCAAGTTAACATTTGGTTTACCTTTACCCTTCAAAATCGCATTCTTTCATTTCAAAATTTTCTCTTACACAACACCTGCTTAAAACTTTTACACAGCACTGTTAGTGTGTGTGTGCTTTTAAGAGTTCATATGCAAATCCACATCAAACCAGTTGAGATAGGGACGACACTTGGAAGCTCTTTGTTCAGCCTTAGCTCAGAGAATAGATTTCAAAGTGTTTTTATTAGTCTATAAATCATTGAATGAGAATGACTGAAAGAGTACATTAACGATCTCTTATTACGGTACAAACATCCAGATTACTCAGGTCCTCCAGCTCTAATACTGATTGTCCCTACAACCAGAACCAAGCATGGGGAAGCAGCTTTCAGTTTCTATGCTCCTCACATCTGGAACAAACTACCAGGAGAAGCAAAGCTGCAGAGACACTGAAATCTTAAGTTTTAAATTTAAGCCTACTTTTTTTTTTTGCTTTTTACTTGCTTGTTTTCTATTTTTATTGTAAATATTGTCTTGATTATAGTCTTATTCTAAATGCTTTCTTGCATTTTAATCATCAAAGTGATTTATGCAGTGTTCTAATTTTAATAATGTAAAGCACCTTGAATGCCTTGTGTTGAAAGTATGCTATACAAATAAAATTACCTTGCCTAAACCCTAGGTGTTCTGTATTCTATGTCCAAATAATGCTGAGAAATATAGGCATTAATATTTTACCGTTTATTAGTACAAGATATTCCTTTAGATCAGAAAAAGTTAATCCACTTATTTAACTTTTTTGAACAAAACCATCAGCTAGGTTAAGCCATTAAAGGTGTGCATCCACTTAAACCAATTTTTCACCTGACTCCGAACTTGGGCCATTCAATATCAGCAAAATCAGGGGCGGATCTAGAAAATATTTTTGTGAATCGAATCGTCACCCCAAGAATCGGAATCGAATTGAATCGTGAGATGTAGAATTCCCATCCCTAATATATATATATATATATATATATATAGGTGAAAATCTCTACATATATACATAGTTGTTGTTGAGCCCTTAGACAGGTTGGAAAAACCAGCAGTTGGGAAATGTAGGCTACCATATGATGAAAAAGAAAAACAGCAATAGGTCGCAGTGGTAATAATGGTATTGAAGTTAAAAACAAAATTCTATTAATCTCTCCTTTATATCATGATAAAAGCGCTTTGACAATTCAATTTACACTAAAAAGTTTTAGTTTTTTTTTGTCATATTCAGGAATGTAAATTAGTCCGGATGAATTCACAGCTACCCTGTAATTTATTAGGTTAAAAAAAGTATCGTTTGATAACCCTAATATCTAGCCATCATCATAGCCCCCCTGGAGAAAATTCAGTGTAAGGATGAATAAAGTCCAGGAATTACGTTTTTTATAAAATCCCCTTTAACTTTTTTTTTACTTCATAATACTAAAAAATCTGTATTTTCTAATATAAAGTAAACTTGGTAATTAGGATAAATGAATTTAAATATATTTTTGCAGACATTTGAGCAAAACTTCTTAAAATGTACAGTCTGGAACAGAACAGAAATAATTTATTGTCTCACAGGGGGCGTTTTCCTAAAAAAAAAAAAGTTGATCAAAATACAAACTTATTCTAAAATAAGATGTAAGTCAATATGCCGCGTTTCCCTACCATGTGGACTAACTCGACTGGATGGGCTTGGTGCTGTCTCAGACAACCATGTCACTGGCTGAGCCCTCCATGTTGCCCTGTCTTTCTCCCTCCTCATTTCGGCGATTCTCTCCCTCCTTCACCTCCTCTCCGATGTGCCGTTCTAGCATTCTCTCCTGTCCTTGATCTCGTCCTTCCCCTCTATCACTTTTCTGTCGCTCGTCTCTCTCTTCTTCCACATCGCCTCCTCCGTCCACTTTACTCTCCAGCCTACTCTCCGTTTTTCTCGCCTTTGTCTATGGTGTGAAAATACTAGAGATGCTTCGTTGTCACTTCATTTCTCTAGAATTCAAATTAATTTTACCTTCTTTTGACAAACAAAGATTTCACCTTCTCTGTCTTAGTTTACATGTTGCAAAAATTATGATTTTCAAATTGTATTGCCTCAAATAGTTTCAAATCTATCAGCATTGAGCTAGAAATTATATTCTATTTTGTAAGATGGATGAGTTTCCTCTTCCCTGGTGTGCTCCTGCCTTCTGTGTGCAGGTCGGCTTCTCTCTCACTTCCCGCCTCTCAGAGGCGTCTGGAGTATAACAGTCTATGGTCCGGTTACGTCATGCTGCATTCAATGTTGTCGGAAAAAGGAGCCTCATGCGCTTAAGGTCCGATTTTACACAACTATTTATTGATTTCATAGACGCTGGCTGGGGTGGCAAGGCTTTCTTTTAGGGTGGCAACTGCCACCCTATACCAACCCAGTAGATCCGCCCCTGAGCTGAATGTTATTTTGATAACAATACAAACTGCAATTACTCTACACTAGTTTATAGTCCACACTATGCTATTTAGAATGTTGAGGACTGTGTAATGATCTCTAAATTTTCATGACATATTTTCTCCAGAGTGGATTCTCCTGTGCTGGCATAACTGACTTTTTTTGGTAAATGTTAGTTCACAAAGATCACAACTAAAAAGCACATGTTTTTTGTGGCTCACCATGTGTTTATGTAAAGATCCCCTTTGGCTAAATTTGTACCCACATACTTCACAAGTGTAAGGTTTTTCTCCTGTGTGGACCCGCTTATGAATTTTTAAAACAGTGTTGCTAATAAACGCTTGTCCACAAAGATCACAAGAAAATGGTTTCTCTCCTTTGTGGACTCTAATGTGTGTTTTTAAACCAGAACTTATAGAAAATCTTTGTCCACAAATATCACAAGAGAAACGTTTTTCCCCAGTGTGGGTTCTCATATGGATACGTAAACCTCCTTTTCGCATGAATCTCTGTCCACAAAGATTACAGGAGAAAGGTTTTTCTCCAGTGTGGGTTCTCATGTGATCTGTTAAAGTGCCTTTTTGGGGGAAGCTGTGTCCACAAATACTGCAGCAGTAAGGTTTCTCACCTGTATGGATTCTGGTGTGTATTTTTAAAACTGATCTTCGACCAAAACTTTTTCCACAAACATCACAGGAGAAAGGTTTGTCACCTGTATGGACTCTCATGTGCTTGTCTAGTTCAGCTTTATAATGGCATCTATGTCCACAAACACCACAACAGAAAGGCTTCTGCCCTGTATGCAATTTCATATGTTGAGATACACTACCCTTGGCTGTGAACCGTTTTCCACAAACTTCACAACAAAAAGGTTTCTCTCCACTGTGAATTCTTAAGTGAACTTTCAAACTGCTTTTTCCTGTAAATTTTTTCCCACAATGATTACAGCAAAAGGGTTTCTCACCTGTGTGGGTTCTCAGGTGCTTTTTTAAGTCTCCCTTCTCAGTAAATCTTTTATCACAAACATCACAGCTTAAAGGTTTCTGTCCTGCGTGGATTCGCTTGTGTCTATTTAAAGTCCCTTGTTGGGTAAAACTTTTTCCACATTGATCACAGCAAAAGGGTTTCTCGCCTGTATGGGTTCTCAAGTGTGTTTTTACAGAATCCTTTTGACTAAATCTTTGATCACAAACATCACAGCTGAAAGGTTTCTGTCCTGTGTGAGTTTTCATGTGTACAGAGATAGCAGCTTTTTGATTAAATCCTTTCCCACAAAACTCACAACAGAAAGGCTTCTGTCCTGTGTGGATTATCTTGTGTTTAGATAAACTGCCCTGTTGGGTAAAACTTTTTCCACACTGATCACAGCAAAAGGTTTTCTCACCCGTGTGGGTTATCAAATGCACTTTTACAGCTCCCTTGGTACTAAATCTTTGATCACAAATATCACAGCTGAAAGGTTTCTGTCCTGTGTGAGTTCTCATGTGGTTGGAGACACCAGCTTTTTTAACAAATGCTTTCCCACAAAGCTCACAAGAGAAAGGCTTCTGTCCTGGTCGGCCTGTCCTATGTGTATCCAATCTTGATTTGTGTTTCTGAAGGGAACTGCTGTTAAATTGCTTTGCACATTCTGGGAAGCTAAAAGACTTTATGGTTATTCCTTCTGTTTTAGGAGCCCTGTTCTCCCTACACTTGTTATCCTTGTGCTTTTTAGAGTTACAATGCTTTTCATAATCATCTACTGCAACTATTTCTCCAGCACCATAATCAGTTAATTCAGTTTCTGAATAATTCAAATCATCTCTATGAGCTTGATTCCTGATAGATTCTGCTTCTCCACAGTCTCCCTCTAGAAAACTGCTGCTTTCTTTTGGGGGTTGATGAATCTGTGAAAACAGAGAGAAGTCTTGATTATCCTTGTAATTTCTGAGCATTTCTGTGACTGGAAACTTAGGGGTATGACCCTCATTGAAACTTCCTCCTGTACCTCCATGTTGTGATGGGGACTTGGATCCTGCAAGTCCACACCAAAACAGTTTTTCAGCTGCACCGTTTTAAGACTGTTGGTGTCTGATGAACATCTGTAAGAACCATTGAGACATTAAGTACAGTGTTTCACCTAGAAATGTTTCCAGCTGTGGTGCAAGTCGACTGGGGGTTGTGGGTTGCAAGTCAAGTTGGCAATGCAAAATTTTAATTACAATACAATTTCAGTTACAGCATATAAAAAAGGAATACGTTATATCAACGGAAAAAAACACGAATACAGGTGCACCCATAAATAATGGTAGTGCTACTTACAATTAGAAAACCTTTTCAGACTTTTCCAACTACATCACTTTGCATACACTAATTTTCCCATTCACTGGCTGGAAAATTGTTGTAAGCAAATCAATAAAACCTATATTACTGATTGCAATATTTTCAATAAAGAAAACTAGACATTTCGTATTGTAGTGGCCACGATCTTTAAATGTTTTTTTTTGCCCTCTACATTGCATGGACAGTGTGCAAATGACACCAACACACACTTGTTTATATGTTTTAATTTTACTAGATAAGTGGTAGATTTTCTTTTACAATTTAACCTTGCTCTAAAATACCTACACTGCACTGGACATTTTAATACTAAACAGTAAAACAAAAGTTCCAATTACTTTATGTGCTTGCTATACAAGCTGACAGCTAGAAGTTAACTGCATTTAGTTATTATTTATTAATATAATTTTTTTATCAAACAACTTGTGTATATTGCAATAAGTTTTTTGCTTTTATGAATGTAAAAGTTACATTGGCTCACAGCACATATGCACACGTCACCAAGGCTAATTTATAAATTACCTGGAGCTCCATGGTGGCTGATGTCCACATCATAATTGCACACTGTGCAAAATGCATAATGAGAAACTTTAGAGGGTCGCAAGCATGGCCATTTTTATTGATTTTTATATAAAAAGTTTAGAGGGAGATGGACTCTCTTCTTTTTGGCAGCACTGTTGCTGAACATGATCCATAGACCTAAGAAAAAACACCTCGCATATCTTTATTTTTCTTTTTTTTCCACTTAAGACTTCGGCTCGAATATTTCCACAGTGAAATTAACATGCGTTACGGTCGATTCAGATTTACAAAAAGCTGGCAGATCAGCTAACACACAAACTGAGGTTACCCTTTCACATTATCCCCAACTGCAGCGAGGGAGGAAGAGTGAGGGAGACAAAGCTGATGCAGAGTATAGGGTGTTTCTGACACAGAACTCCCGTCCGCAGCTTTGTGTTTATTTTAAAGGGGCAAGTTGTACCAACATATGTAGATGTAAAATTGCGTACTTGCTGCGCAAAATGCGTACAGTTGACAGGTTTGATTTTTGTAGGCTTGACGCTGGAATTTCAGTAACGCTTATGGAAGGGAAATACTGAGGTAGAAAAAAAACTTTGACAAAAAAAAGTTATTTAGAGTCATTATAGCCTTATCAGGCAGCTTAATACAACAGTCATTACGCTCCTTACTCCAAACGAATCATTAATGCTGACCCACGCAGCTCTGTCAGTCACCAATCTCTCCTTTCAACCCACAAAAAGGATGAAATTATTTGAGCTGAAACAGGATTTTTTGATAGTGCCTAAGCAAACCATCGCTGTAAATTAAGCGGCAATAATAAAATATAATACTACGATCAGCTGTCTTAAGTAGGACTCCCCTCATCCGGCACGCTGCACTGTAAATCTGTTACAGAGAGACAGGAAATTTACCCAGGTCGTGCAGCTAACAACATCTGTGGCTCACGCTGCTATCAAACACCTATGGCTTTTAAAATGTCCACTCGGTTCTGCTCCCGGTCCTTAGAAGCAAAAAATGCTTTAAAAAAACACAACCGGCTTCAGCTTTTAGTGACTGGGCTGCAGTGTTCTGGGCTATGTCTACCCTCTGACTAGCTGGTTAGCTTTAGCCAACAGCTGAACCAAAGCTGAAGAGCAGAATTGAATTTGAATAAGCTTTATTGACAAACTAAACCAATGGCTTCAGCCATTAATGATATAAAGTGTCATAAAATATTTAAAAGCTTAAAAAGCATCAAGATAGGCCTTTAATTTGAATTACTAATTAAAAAATATGTATGATATAATTGTTAATAACATTACTTTGTATTTACTGATGTTACTCAAGTCTCTTGATTTGTTTTTGCGTTGTACAAATGTAGTTATGATAAAATTATAACATTAATGCAAGTCTGAGGACGGGGATTGTTCCCCAGTTATTTAAGCATGCGGTGGTCCAGCCTGTTCTAAAAAAGCAAGGCTTGGACTCAACTGACCTTAACAATTACCGCCCGATATCAAAGCTTTCATTCCTCTCCAAATTGTTGGAGAAGATGGTTTTTATACAGATTTTGAATTTTCTTAAATCCAACAATGTTTTAGACATTTTTATGTCTGGTTTTCGTCCTCACCACAGCACTGAGACTGCTCTTATTCGAGTTTTTTAGCGATATTTTGCTTGCCTCTGATGCTGGTTCTCATGTGCTGTTGGTGCTTTTAGATCTATCTGCTGCTTTTGGCACTGTAGACCATGCAATCCTACTACAGCGAGTGGAGCACTTAATTGGCATTCGTGGATCAGCCTTAGAGTGGTTCCGCTCCTATTTTAACGGCAGATGTTTTAATGTTGCCCTGGGGAATTGCGCCTCTAGAGTGGCACCTCTTTTTTGTGGGGTTCCCCAGGGGTCTATTTTAGGTCCACTTCTTTTTGATCTATATATTTTACCCTTGGCAGCCATTTTTAGAAAACACCGGGTTAATTATCACCTCTACGCTGATGATTGTCAGCTTTATGTGGCCTTAAAAACTCCTGACCCTTTGCAACCACTGACTGACTGCTTGAGTGAAATCAGGTCCTAGCTCTCAGCCAACTTCCTCCACCTGAACAGCTCCAAATTGGAGGCTATTTTCTTTGCCCCCTGCTCTCCCGCTGCTGCGGAGCCATCATTGCCCCCTTCATTGTCTGAATGGGTAAAGCCTACAATAAAAAATCTGGGGGTCACTCTGGATGCCTTTCTTAAAATGGATGTGCAGATAAATCAAGTAGTCAGGTCATGTTTCTTTCATCTCCGACGGCTAGCCAAGCTAAAATCAGTCCTGAATAAAAAAGATCTCCAGTCAGTTGTCCATGCTTTTGTAATGTCTCGTCTGGACTAGGCTAACGCTCTCTTATATGGTGTTCCCTCCTCTTCAGTGGTGCGGCTCCAACTGGTACAAAATGCCGCCGCTAGGTTTCTGACGGGCACAGAACGGCGGCAGCACATCACCCCTGTCTTGGCTAATTTACACTTGCTTCCAGTGAGATTTCACATAAAGTTTAAAATTCTCCTGCTAGTCTACAAATCAATGCACGAAATGGCCCCCTCTTATTTGGCACAGCTTTTAAGACCTTATGTTCCGTCGCGAACCTTGAGGTCATCTGAACAGCACCTTCTGCTTGTTCCTCCTGCCCGCTATAAGGCCCGTGGGGAACGGGCTTTTTCAGTTTGTGCTCCCAAGCTCTGGAACCAACTCCCCCTGACGGTCCGACTCGCCCCGTCCCTCCCCATTTTTAAAGTTCGTCTTAAGACATATTTTTATTCCCAAGCCTTCTCGGCTGAGTCGGTTTAACCCCTGTGAGATCTTGTCTGTTCGTTTTTACCATTTTTACTTGTTTTAGCTATTTTATGCTGCTGTATATTCTTTGGTATTTTATTGGCCTGTGCAGCACTTTGGTTGGCGTTGTCGCTGTTTAAATGTGCTTTATAAATAAAGGATGATGATGATGAAAAAGAAGTGTTTGAAAAATTATTTAATTTAATTCTTAGTCAAAATTAGTTCATTAATAAGAAGAATAAGAATAAGAAAATGACCGGGGACGCACTTAAAATATATATTTTACATTTTGTGATATTTACTGATAATTAGGGATGTCCCCGATGAACAGAGAGCTACATAATAAGGTGAGATTAAACAGTTGCAGTTAGAATCGACCTGCTGCAGTCCCTGCTCCACATGGAACTGTAATGCATGTCCATGTGTAATCAAACAGTGTTTGATTAGACACGGACATGATTGCTGCAGAGGTTTTTGTCATCAGGTTAAGGATTTTTGCCTGGGACAGATGACTTTTCAAGGGGGTTCAGGTGTATTTCTGGATTCTGTATCTACGGGCTGCCGCACTGGAGACTGTAATTACGCAATGCTGCAGCCAAAGTTTTAAAGTGAGGAAAAAGTTCTCCAATTAAACGGATCAGAAGTCTACAAGACTCTGAACAAACAGTTTCCGCAACCGTAAAATACGCTTCAACTGCAGAAAAATCCACGGTAGGAAAGAAGAAGCAGCAGGTGTTTGGCACATTGTAGCACGTCTGACCAATCGGAAAGGCTGCAGTCGAACACCAAAGTTTCTCACAGAAACTTGCAGGAAGCTCCCAGTCAGCCTTGTTTAAAGTGTCCAGGAATCCTTTGTTTAGTTGATTTATTTTCCTGGAATATGTGCTTAAAGTTGAAAATATCTGCGCATTTCCAATACATAGTCAGTTAATTTTAATCTGTAAAAATGACCAAAAGCCTTCCGATTTTTCCATCATCGTTCTAATAAACTGGTCAAATTCAAAAAACATTCAGTTAACTTGACCCCTGATACATTCTAATTATTAAGTTCATTTAAGCTGAGGTACTGTTTTTTTAAATACTTTTTTATGTATAAGCTACTTTTGCACTAAAGTTAAAAAGTGAAAAATTTGTTATTTATTACTTGATTGTTTACGCTACCCCACAGAAGTGCTCTGTTTGTTAACAGAATTGTTAAATGTTAAAAAAGGTGAATAAAAAAGGGAACATCCTAAATCATCCTAAATAAAAAGTTTTTCCGCTCTTTTTCTATGCATTTCCGATAGAAGTATCGGATCGGGACTCGGTATCGGCAGATAATCAAAATCAAATAACTGACTCGGACTCGAAGGCAAAAAAACCTGATCGGGAGAACCCTATTGATAATTATCGATATTGATCAATGACTATTCCTTTATCAATATGCGGTTTTTCTATATCCTCCAGCCCTAATCAGATCTCAAAAATATCACCAGACAGAAGAATTTGAAAACTACCAACCAATCTCTAAAACTGCAATCATTAAATATCAGATCTTTGTCAGGAAAGTATTTCCTAATTAATGATTTTATTAGTGAACATAATACACAGTTTTTATCTGAAACTTGGTTAGACTTAAATACTGAAACATCTACAATGCTAGAAACTACTGTTTGAAACTACAACTATTTAACTGAAAAAAGGAACCAGAGATGATGAGGTGTCTTTCATAACTCACTGAATTTTAAAAAGCTATTTCTGGACACGTTCAACTCTTTTGAATACCTAGCTACAGAGATTAAAGAGCCAAATAAGGTCTTCGTCATAAACTTGTACAAATCTTCAAAACTTAACTCAAACTTTTGTAATGACCTCAGTGACCTTTTCTCTGTAATATGTAATAAATATGACTACTAATTATTGTGGGATACTTCAACATTCATACTGACAACCTCCAAGATAGATGAACCAAAAAATTAAGTGATACTCTACATAACTTTGTCTAACCCATCATGTCAGTCAACAAACACAAAAACAAGGACACACTTTAGACTTAATTATTAGCAAAGGTTTAAAAATCTCAAACATTCTGTATTTGATAGTGTTGTCTGACCATTTTTGCATTTTCTTTGAAAGCACAATCCCAGCTAAACTATCCAATCAAAGTGAGATTGATGTAAAAACAGTTTCCTCAAGGAGAGTTCAGCTTAAATCTATAAACAAATTTACTGCTCTGTCTCCTCATCCCAGCATAAGTCTTGAGCTAGCTGCATGACATCATATATGAGACTTTTGATTTGTAGGCATTTTAATTGTGAATTTTTACAATCAAATAAATCCCAAATCACTTGGCAAACAAAGTCAAAATGTACATCATTAGTTATCATATGTAATGGACTTCAGACAAATATGCAGTTACTACTTTGGTAATAAAAATATGAGCTAGGCATCATATACGGCAGATGCCAAAGTGAGATAAATGACCAGATCCTGCCAGGAGCTATATAGGAGACGTACATTTACATATAGGGTTTATATGTGGATATATAGAAGCAACACCCAGTGTTTCCCACACATAGATGAATGTGTGGTGGTGCGCCACAGGTTAAACTCCGACCGCCACATATTGTGTTTCATGCTTCTTTTTTACGCCATTTTACGCACACCTCCAATAATACCCGACTGCAGCAGCAACACCTCCCCCTCTTCCTCTTTCTCAGACAGCTTGTGTCTGCTTGACAGCAGGGGGATATTTCTTCAGGCGGAGAGTTTGCCCGATGTTTGGATTTAGTCCTCAGTCAAGCGTAAACGGGGTTGGATATTAAACTGTTTTTCCGGGTTAGGAGGAGGAAAACGGGAGAAACCATAAGACACTGCAAACATTGGGATACTTTCCAACCCTCACGATTTTCCCAGGAGAGTTCCGAATTTCAGCGCACCTCCCGAAAATTTCCCGACATCTGATGGTGTCGCTTATAATGCACACTCCCTGTTTCTTATGAGAGAGGTATGGAGATAGGGGTGTGCGATTTGACGATTTAAGACCGTGAAGCGATCTACACGTGTGACGATCTGTCAGTTTTGGGAGATCGTTTTCCCCCCCCGATTCATAGTTCTGCTGCTGTATTTCTGCCTCTGTCTGCGATGAAAAGCCTCCGCTCTCTCCCTGCCCTAAGGGAATTACCACCCGCCCCTCTCCTCCCTCCCCCTTTGCATGTGCGCGTCTGAGAGTGTAAATGAAATTTTCGTTCCGAAGTCAAAGTCCTCATCCGTTGAATGGAACTGTTTTTGGGGTTTTTTACCAGACGACAAAGAGCAAACAACCATCATTTT